>CAWVNZ010002093.1:0-392202 GCA_963930735.1 Dioctria linearis
AAAATTATTTTTTGCAAAATTTACTATAGAAAAGGCAATCCCTTGGATATTTAAAATTTGCGACAGTAAAAAATTATTTTTTTGCAAAATTTACTATAGAAAAGGCAATCCCTGGCGTAATTACAATTTGCGACAGTTGAAAATTATTTTTTGAATAATTTACTATAGAAAAGGCAATCCCTGGCGGATTTGAAATTTGCGATAGTAAAAAATTATTTTTTGAATAATTTACTATAGAAAAGGCAATCCCTGGCGTAATTAAAATTTGCGACAGTAGAAAATTATTTTTTGAATAATTTACTATAGAAACGGCAATCCCTGGCGCAATTAAAATTTGCGACAGTAAAAAATTAATATTTTGAATAATTTACTATAGAAAAGGCAATCCCTGGCGTATTTGAAATTTGCGACAGTTGAAAATTATTTTTTGAATAATTTACTATAGAAAAGGCAATCCCTGGCGTAATTAAAATTTGCGGCAGTAAAAAATTAATATTTTGAATAATTTACTATAGAAAAGGCAATCCCTGGCGCAATTAAAATTTGCGACAGTAGAAAATTATTTTTTGAATAATTTACTATAGAAAAGGCAATCCCTGGCGTAATTAAAATTTGCGACTGTAGAAAATTATTTTTTGAATAATTTACTATAGAAAAGGCAATCCCTGGCGTAATTAAAATTTGCGACAGTAGAAAATTATTTTTTGAATAATTTACTATAGAAAAGGCAATCCCTGGCGCAATTAAAATTTGCGACAGTAAAAAATTAATATTTTGAATAATTTACTATAGAAAAGGCAATCCCTGGCGGATTTGAAATTTGCGACAGTTGAAAATTATTTTTTGAATAATTTACTATAGAAAAGGCAATCCTTGGCGTAATTAAAATTTGCGACAGTAAAAAATTAATATTTTGAATAATTTACTATAGAAAAGGCAATCCCTGGCGCAATTAAAATTTGCGAGAGTATATTATTATTTTTAGAATAATTTACTATTGAAAAGGCAATCCCTGGGATATTTAAAATTTGCGACAGTAGAAAATTATTTTTTGCAAAATTTACTATAGAAAAGGCAATCCCTTGGATATTTAAAATTTGCGACAGTAAAAAATTATTTTTTTGCAAAATTTACTATAGAAAAGGCAATCCCTGGCGTAATTAAAATTTGCGACAGTTGAAAATTATTTTTTGAATAATTTACTATAGAAAAGGCAATCCCTGGCGGATTTGAAATTTGCGATAGTAAAAAATTATTTTTTGAATAATTTACTATAGAAAAGGCAATCCCTGGCGTAATTAAAATTTGCGACAGTAGAAAATTATTTTTTGAATAATTTACTATAGAAACGGCAATCCCTGGCGCAATTAAAATTTGCGACAGTAAAAAATTAATATTTTGAATAATTTACTATAGAAAAGGCAATCCCTGGGATATTTAAAATTTGCGACAGTAAAAAATTATTTTTTGAATAATTTACTATAGAAAAGGCAATCCCTGGCGTAATTAAAATTTGCGACAGTATAAAATTATTTTTTGAATAATTTACTATAGAAAAGGCAATCCCTGGGATATTTAAAATTTGCGACAGTAGAAAATTATTTTTTTGCAAAATTTACTATAGAAAAGGCAATCCCTGGCGTAATTAAAATTTGCGACAGTAGAAAGTTAATATTTTGAATAATTTACTATAGAAAAGGCAATCCCTGGCGGATTTGAAATTTGCGACAGTAAAAAATTAATATTTTGAATAATTTACTATAGAAAAGGCAATCCCTGGCGGATTTGAAATTTGCGACAGTAAAAAATTATTTTTTTGCAAAATTTACTATAGAAAAGGCAATCCCTGGCGTAATTAAAATTTGCGACAGTAGAAAATTATTTTTTGAATAATTTACTATAGAAAAGGCAATCCCTGGGATATTTAAAATTTGCGACAGTAAAAAATTATTTTTTGAAAAATTTACTATAGAAAAGGCAATCCCTGGCGTAATTTAAATTTGCGACAGTAGAAAATTATTTTTTGAATAATTTAATATAGAAAAGGCAATCCCTGGCGTAATTAAAATTTGCGACAGTAAAAAATTAATATTTTGAATAATTTACTATAGAAAAGGCAATCCCTGGAGGATTTGAAATTTGCGACAGTTGAAAATTATTTTTTGAATAATTTACTATAGAAAAGGCAATCCCTGGCGTAATTAAAATTTGCGGCAATAAAAATTAATATTTTGAATAATTTACTATAGAAAAGGCAATCCCTGGCGTAATTAAAATTTGCGACAGTAAAAAATTAATATTTTGAATAATTTACTATAGAAAAGGCAATCCCTGGCGGATTTGAAATTTGCGATAGTAAAAAATTATTTTTTGAATAATTTACTATAGAAAAGGCAATCCCTGGCGTAATTAAAATTTGCGACAGTAGAAAATTATTTTTTGAATAATTTACTATAGAAAAGGCAATCCCTGGCGCAATTAAAATTTGCGACAGTAAAAAATTAATATTTTGAATAATTTACTATAGAAAAGGCAATCCCTGGCGGATTTGAAATTTGCGACAGTTGAAAATTATTTTTTTGAATAATTTACTATAGAAAAGGCAATCCCTGGGATATTTAAAATTTGCGACAGTAAAAAATTATTTTTTTGCAAAATTTACTATAGAAAAGGCAATCCCTGGCGGATTTGAAATTTGCGACAGTTGAAAATTATTTTTTGAATAATTTACTATAGAAAAGGCAATCCCTGGCGGATTTGAAATTTGCGACAGGTGAAAATTATTTTTTGAATAATTTACTATAGAAAAGGCAATCCCTGGCGTATTTAAAATTTGCGACAGTATAATATTATTTTTAGAATAATTTACTATTGAAAAGGCAATCCCTGGGATATTTAAAATTTGCGACAGTAGAAAATTATTTTTTGCAAAATTTACTATAGAAAAGGCAATCCCTTGGATATTTAAAATTTGCGACAGTAAAAAATTATTTTTTTGCAAAATTTACTATAGAAAAGGCAATCCCTGGCGTAATTAAAATTTGCGACAGTTGAAAATTATTTTTTGAATAATTTACTATAGAAAAGGCAATCCCTGGCGGATTTGAAATTTGCGATAGTAAAAAATTATTTTTTGAATAATTTACTATAGAAAAGGCAATCCCTGGCGTAATTAAAATTTGCGACAGTAGAAAATTATTTTTTGAATAATTTACTATAGAAACGGCAATCCCTGGCGCAATTAAAATTTGCGACAGTAAAAAATTAATATTTTGAATAATTTACTATAGAAAAGGCAATCCCTGGCGTATTTGAAATTTGCGACAGTTGAAAATTATTTTTTGAATAATTTACTATAGAAAAGGCAATCCCTGGCGTAATTAAAATTTGCGACAGTAAAAAATTAATATTTTGAATAATTTACTATAGAAAAGGCAATCCCTGGCGCAATTAAAATTTGCGACAGTAGAAAATTATTTTTTGAATAATTTACTATAGAAAAGGCAATCCCTGGCGTAATTAAAATTTGAGACTGTAGAAAATTATTTTTTGAATAATTTACTATAGAAAAGGCAATCCCTGGCGTAATTAAAATTTGCGACAGTAGAAAATTATTTTTTGAATAATTTACTATAGAAAAGGCAATCCCTGGCGCAATTAAAATTTGCGACAGTAAAAAATTAATATTTTGAATAATTTACTATAGAAAAGGCAATCCCTGGCGGATTTGAAATTTGCGACAGTTGAAAATTATTTTTTGAATAATTTACTATAGAAAAGGCAATCCTTGGCGTAATTAAAATTTGCGACAGTAAACAATTAATATTTTGAATAATTTACTATAGAAAAGGCAATCCTTGGCGCAATTAAAATTTGCGACAGTATAATATTATTTTTAGAATAATTTACTATTGAAAAGGCAATCCCTGGGATATTTAAAATTTGCGACAGTAGAAAATTATTTTTTGCAAAATTTACTATAGAAAAGGCAATCCCTTGGATATTTAAAATTTGCGACAGTAAAAAATTATTTTTTTGCAAAATTTACTATAGAAAAGGCAATCCCTGGCGTAATTAAAATTTGCGACAGTTGAAAATTATTTTTTGAATAATTTACTATAGAAAAGGCAAACCCTGGCGGATTTGAAATTTGCGATAGTAAAAAATTATTTTTTGAATAATTTACTATAGAAAAGGCAATCCCTGGCGTAATTAAAATTTGCGACAGTAGAAAATTATTTTTTGAATAATTTACTATAGAAACGGCAATCCCTGGCGCAATTAAAATTTGGTACAGTAAAAAATTAATATTTTGAATAATTTACTATAGAAAAGGCAATCCCTGTCGTATTTGAAATTTGCGACAGTTGAAAATTATTTTTTGAATAATTTACTATAGAAAAGGCAATCCCTGGCGTAATTAAAATTTGCGACAGTAAAAAATTAATATTTTGAATAATTTACTATAGAAAAGGCAATCCCTGGCGCAATTAAAATTTGCGACTGTAGAAAATTATTTTTTGAATAATTTACTATAGAAAAGGCAATCCCTGGCGTAATTAAAATTTGCGACTGTAGAAAATTATTTTTTGAATAATTTACTATAGAAAAGGCAATCCCTGGCGTAATTAAAATTTGCGACAGTAGAAAATTATTTTTTGAATAATTTACTATAGAAAAGGCAATCCCTGGCGCAATTAAAATTTGCGACAGTAAAAAATTAATATTTTGAATAATTTACTATAGAAAAGGCAATCCCTGGCGGATTTGAAATTTGCGACAGTTGAAAATTATTTTTTGAATAATTTACTATAGAAAAGGCAATCCTTGGCGTAATTAAAATTTGCGACAGTAAAAAATTAATATTTTGAATAATTTACTATAGAAAAGGCAATCCCTGGCGCAATTAAAATTTGCGACAGTAGAAAATTATTTTTTGAATAATTTACTATAGAAAAGGCAATCCCTGGCGTAATTAAAATTTGCGACAGTAGAAAATTATTTTTTGAATAATTTACTATAGAAAAGGCAATCCCTGGCGTAATTAAAATTTGCGACAGTATAAAATTATTTTTTGAATAATTTACTATAGAAAAGGCAATCCCTGGCGCAATTAAGATTTGCGACAGTAAAAAATTATTTTTTGAATAATTTACTATAGAAAAGGCAATCCCTGGCGTAATTAAAATTTGCGACAGTAGAAAATTATTTTTTGAATAATTTACTATAGAAAAGGCAATCCCTGGGATATTTAAAATTTGCGACAGTAAAAAATTATTTTTTGAATAATTTACTATAGAAAAGGCAATCCCTGGCGTAATTAAAATTTGCGACAGTATAAAATTATTTTTTGAATAATTTACTATAGAAAAGGCAATCCCTGGGATATTTAAAATTTGCGACAGTAGAAAATTATTTTTTTGCAAAATTTACTATAGAAAAGGCAATCCCTGGCGTAATTAAAATTTTCGACAGTAGAAAGTTAATATTTTGAATAATTTACTATAGAAAAGGCAATCCCTGGCGGATTTGAAATTGGCGATATTAAAAAATTATTTTTTGAATAATTTACTATAGAAAAGGCAATCCCTGGGATATTTAAAATTTGCGACAGT
Source organism: Dioctria linearis (assembly GCA_963930735.1). NCBI lineage: Eukaryota > Metazoa > Arthropoda > Insecta > Diptera > Asilidae > Dioctria > Dioctria linearis. The sequence goes on from CAWVNZ010002093.1 coordinate 5,616, forward strand.
AGAAAATTCTTTTTTGAATAATTTACTATAGAAAAGGCAATCCCTGGCGTAATTAAAATTTGCGACAGTAGAAAATTATTTTTTGAATAATTTACTATAGAAAAGGCAATCCCTGGCGGATTTGAAATTTGCGACAGTAGAAAATTATTTTGTGAATAATTTACTATAGAAAAGGCAATCCCTGGCGCAATTAAAATTTGCGACAGTAAAAAATTATTTTTTGAATAATTTACTATAGAAAAGGCAATCCCTGGGATATTTAAAATTTGCGACAGTAGAAAATTATTTTTTGAATAATTTAATATAGAAAAGGCAATCCCTGGCGTAATTAAAATTTGCGACAGTAAAAAATTAATATTTTGAATAATTTACTATAGAAAAGGCAATCCCTGGCGGATTTGAAATTTGCGATAGTAAAAAATAATTTTTGAATAATTTACTATAGAAAAGGCAATCCCTGGCGTAATTAAAATTTGCGACAGTAGAAAATTATTTTTTGAATAATTTACTATAGAAAAGGCAATCCCTGGCGTAATTAAAATTTGCGACAGTAAAAAATTAATATTTTGAATAATTTACTATAGAAAAGGCAATCCCTGGCGGATTTGAAATTTCCGATAGTATAAAATTATTTTTTGAATAATTTACTATAGAAAAGGTAATCCCTGGCGCAATTAAAATTTGCGATAGTAAAAAATTATTTTTTGAATAATTTACTATAGAAAAGGCAATCCCTGGCGTAATTAAATTTGCGACAGTAGAAAATTATTTTTTGAATAATTTACTATAGAAAAGGCAATCCCTGGGATATTTAAAATTTGCGACAGTAAAAAATTATTTTTTGAATAATTTACTATAGAAAAGGCAATCCCTGGCGTAATTAAAATTTGCGACAGTATAAAGTTATTTTTTGAATAATTTACTATAGAAAAGGCAATCCCTGGCGTAATTAAAATTTGCGACAGTAGAAAATTATTTTTTGAATAATTTACTATAGAAAAGGCAATCCCTGGCGTAATTAAAATTTGCGACAGTAAAAAATTAATATTTTGAATAATTTACTATAGAAAAGGCAATCCCTGGCGGATTTGAAATTTGCGATAGTATAAAATTATTTTTTGAATAATTTACTATAGAAAAGGCAATCCCTGGCGCAATTAAAATTTGCGACAGTAAAAAATTATTTTTTGAATAATTTACTATAGAAAAGGCAATCCCTGGTATATATAAAATTTGCGACAGTAGAAAATTATTTTTTGAATAATTTAATATAGAAAAGGCAATCCCTGGCGTAATTAAAATTTGCGACAGTAAAAAATTAATATTTTGAATAATTTACTATAGAAAAGGCAATCCCTGGCGGATTTGAAATTTGCGATAGTAAAAAATAATTTTTGAATAATTTACTATAGAAAAGGCAATCCCTGGCGTAATTAAAATTTGCGACAGTAGAAAATTATTTTTTGAATAATTTACTATAGAAAAGGCAATCCCTGGCGTAATTAAAATTTGCGACAGTAAAAAATTAATATTTTGAATAATTTACTATAGAAAAGGCAATCCCTGGCGGATTTGAAATTTTCGATAGTATAAAATTATTTTTTGAATAATTTACTATAGAAAAGGTAATCCCTGGCGCAATTAAAATTTGCGATAGTAAAAAATTATTTTTTGAATAATTTACTATAGAAAAGGCAATCCCTGGCGTAATTAAATTTGCGACAGTAGAAAATTATTTTTTGAATAATTTTCTATAGAAAAGGCAATCCCTGGGATATTTAAAATTTGCGACAGTAAAAAATTATTTTTTGAATAATTTACTATAGAAAAGGCAATCCCTGGCGTAATTAAAATTTGCGACAGTATAAAGTTATTTTTTGAATAATTTACTATAGAAAAGGCAATCCCTGGCGTAATTAAAATTTGCGACAGTAGAAAATTATTTTTTGAATAATTTACTATAGAAAAGGCAATCCCTGGCGTAATTAAAATTTGCGACAGTAAAAAATTAATATTTTGAATAATTTACTATAGAAAAGGCAATCCCTGGCGGATTTGAAATTTGCGATAGTATAAAATTATTTTTTGAATAATTTACTATAGAAAAGGCAATCCCTGGCGTAATTAAAATTTGCGACAGTATAAAATTATTTTTTGAATAATTTACTATAGAAAAGGCAATCCCTGGCGTAATTAAAATTTGCGACAGTAGAAAATTATTTTTTGAATAATTTAATATAGAAAAGGCAATCCCTGGCGTAATTAAAATTTGCGACAGTAAAAAATTAATATTTTGAATAATTTACTATAGAAAAGGCAATCCCTGGCGGATTTGAAATTTGCGATAGTAAAAAATTATTTTTTGAATAATTTACTATAGAAAAGGCAATCCCTGGGGTAATTAAAATTTGCGACAGTAGAAAATTATTTTTTGAATAATTTACTATAGAAAAGGCAATCCCTGGCGGATTTGAAATTTGCGACAGTAGAAAATTATTTTTTGAATAATTTACTATAGAAAGGCAATCCCTGGCGCAATTAAAATTTGCGACAGTAGAAAATTATTTTTTGAATAATTTACTATAGAAAAGGCAATCCCTGGCGCAATTAAAATTTGCGACAGTAAAAAATTATTTTTTGAATAATTTACTATAGAAATGGCAATCCCTGGCGTAATTAAAATTTGCGACAGTAGAAAATTATTTTTTGAATAATTTACTATAGAAAAGGCAATCCCTGGGATATTTAAAATTTGCGACAGTAAAAAATTATTTTTTGAATAATTTACTATAGAAAAGTCAATCCCTGGGATATTTAAAATTTGCGACAGTAAAAAATTAATTTTTTGCAAAATTTACTATAGAAAAGGCAATCCCTGGCGTAATTAAAATTTGCGACAGTAGAAAATTATTTTTTGAATAATTTACTATAGAAAAGGCAATCCCTGGGATATTTAAAATTTGCGACAGTAAAAAATTATTTTTTGAAAAATTTACTATAGAAAAGGCAATCCCTGGCGTAATTAAAATTTGCGACAGTAGAAAATTATTTTTTGAATAATTTAATATAGAAAAAGCAATCCCTGGCGGATTTGAAATTTGCGATAGTAAAAAATAATTTTTGAATAATTTACTATAGAAAAGGCAATCCCTGGCGTAATTAAAATTTGCGACAGTAGAAAATTATTTTTTGAATAATTTACTATAGAAAAGGCAATCCCTGGCGTAATTAAAATTTGCGACAGTAAAAAATTAATATTTTGAATAATTTACTATAGAAAAGGCAATCCCTGGCGGATTTGAAATTTTCGATAGTATAAAATTATTTTTTGAATAATTTACTATAGAAAAGGTAATCCCTGGCGCAATTAAAATTTGCGTTAGTAAAAAATTATTTTTTGAATAATTTACTATAGAAAAGGCAATCCCTGGCCTAATTAAATTTGCGACAGTAGAAAATTATTTTTTGAATAATTTACTATAGAAAAGGCAATCCCTGGGATATTTAAAATTTGCGACAGTAAAAAATTATTTTTTGAATAATTTACTATAGAAAAGGCAATCCCTGGCGTAATTAAAATTTGCGACAGTATAAAGTTATTTTTTGAATAATTTACTATAGAAAAGGCAATCCCTGGCGTAATTAAAATTTGCGACAGTAGAAAATTATTTTTTGAATAATTTACTATAGAAAAGGCAATCCCTGGCGTAATTAAAATTTGCGACAGTAAAAAATTAATATTTTGAATAATTTACTATAGAAAAGGCAATCCCTGGCGGATTTGAAATTTGCGATAGTATAAAATTATTTTTTGAATAATTTACTATAGAAAAGGCAATCCCTGGCGTAATTAAAATTTGCGACAGTATAAAATTATTTTTTGAATAATTTACTATAGAAAAGGCAATCCCTGGCGTAATTAAAATTTGCGACAGTAGAAAATTATTTTTTGAATAATTTAATATAGAAAAGGCAATCCCTGGCGTAATTAAAATTTGCGACAGTAAAAAATTAATATTTTGAATAATTTACTATAGAAAAGGCAATCCCTGGCGGATTTGAAATTTGCGATAGTAAAAAATTATTTTTTGAATAATTTACTATAGAAAAGGCAATCCCTGGGGTAATTAAAATTTGCGACAGTAGAAAATTATTTTTTGAATAATTTACTATAGAAAAGGCAATCCCTGGCGGATTTGAAATTTGCGACAGTAGAAAATTATTTTTTGAATAATTTACTATAGAAAGGCAATCCCTGGCGCAATTAAAATTTGCGACAGTAGAAAATTATTTTTTGAATAATTTACTATAGAAAAGGCAATCCCTGGCGCAATTAAAATTTGCGACAGTAAAAAATTATTTTTTGAATAATTTACTATAGAAATGGCAATCCCTGGCGTAATTAAAATTTGCGACAGTAGAAAATTATTTTTTGAATAATTTACTATAGAAAAGGCAATCCCTGGGATATTTAAAATTTGCGACAGTAAAAAATTATTTTTTGAATAATTTACTATAGAAAAGTCAATCCCTGGGATATTTAAAATTTGCGACAGTAAAAAATTAATTTTTTGCAAAATTTACTATAGAAAAGGCAATCCCTGGCGTAATTAAAATTTGCGACAGTAGAAAATTATTTTTTGAATAATTTACTATAGAAAAGGCAATCCCTGGGATATTTAAAATTTGCGACAGTAAAAAATTATTTTTTGAAAAATTTACTATAGAAAAGGCAATCCCTGGCGTAATTAAAATTTGCGCCAGTAGAAAATTATTTTTTGAATAATTTAATATAGAAAAAGCAATCCTTGGCGTAATTAAAATTTGCGACAGTTGAAAATTATTTTTTGAATAATTTACTATAGAAAAGGCAATCCATGGCGTATTTAAAATTTGCGACAGTATAAAATTATTTTCTGAATAATTTACTATAGAAAAGGCAATCCCTGGAGCAATTAAAATTTGCGACAGTTGAAAATTATTTTTTGAATAATTTACTATAGAAAAGGCAATCCTTGGCGCAATTAAAGTTTGCGACAGTTGAAAATTATTTTTTGAATAATTTACTATAGAAAAGGCAATCCCTGGCGTATTTAAAATTTGCGACAGTATAAAATTATTTTTGAATAATTTACTATAGAAAAGGCAATCCCTGGCGTAATTAAAATTTGCGACAGTAGAAAATTATTTTTTGAATAATTTACTATAGAAAAGGCAATCCCTGGCGGATTTGAAGTTTGCGACAGTAAAAAATTATTTTTTGAATAATTTATTATAGAAAAGGCAATCCCTGGCGTAATTAAAATTTGCGACAGTTAAAAATTATTTTTTGAATAATTTACTATAGAAAAGGCAATCCCTGGCGTAATTAAAATTTGCGACAGTAGAAAATTATTTTTTGAATAATTTACTATAGAAAAGGCAATCCCTGGCGTAATTAAAATTTGCGACAGTAGAAAATTATTTTTTTGCAAAATTTACTATAGAAAAGGCAATCCCTGGCGTAGTTAAAATTTGCGACAGTAAAAAAATATTTTTTGAATAATTTACTATAGAAAAGGCAATCCCTGGCGGATTTGAAATTTGCGACAGTAAAAAATTATTTTTTGAATAATTTACTATAGAAAAGGCAATCCCTGGCGTAATTAAAATTTGCGACAGTTGAAAATTATTTTTTGAATAATTTACTATAGAAAAGGCAATCCCTGGCGTAATTAAAATTTGCGACAGTATAAAATTATTTTTTGAATAATTTACTATAGAAAAGGCAATCCCTGGCGCAATTAAAATTTGCGACAGTTGAAAATTATTTTTTTTTTAATTTACTATAGAAAAGGCAATCCCTGGCGGATTTGAAATTTGCGACAGTTGAAAATTATTTTTTGAATAATTTACTATAGAAAAGGCAATACCTGGCGTAATTAAAATTTGCGACAGTAAAAAATTCTTTTTTGAATAATTTACTATAGAAAAGGCAATGCCTGGCGGATTTGAAATTTGCGACAGTACAAAATTATTTTTTAAATAATTTACTATAGAAAAGGCAATCCCTGGCGTAATTAAAATTTGCGACAGAAAAAAATTATTTTTTGAATAATTTACTATTGAAAAGGCAATCCCTGGCGCACTTAAAATTTGCGACAGTAAAAAATTATTTTTTGAATAATTTACTATAGAAAAGGCAATCCCTGGAGTAATTAAAATTTGCGACAGTAGAAAATTATTTTTTGAATAATTTGCTATAGAAAAGGCAATCCCTGGCGTAATTAAAATTTGCGACAGTAAAAAATTATTTTTTGAATAATTTACTATAAAAAAGGCAATCCCTGGCGTAATTAAAATTTGCGACAGTTGAAAATTATTTTTTGAATAATTTACTTTAGAAAAGGCAATCCCTGGCGCAATTAAAATTTGCGACAGTAGAAAATTATTTTTTGAATAATTTACTATAGAAAAGGCAATCCCTGGCGTAATTAAAATTTGCGATAGTAAAAAATTATTTTTTGAAAAATTTACTGTAGAAAAGGCAATCCCTGGCGCAATTAAAATTTGCGACAGTAAAAAATTATTTTTTGCATAATTTTCTATAGAAAAGGCAATCCCTGGCGCACTTAAAATTTTCGACAGTAAAAAATTATTTTTTGAATAATTTACTATAGAAAAGGCAATCCCTGGCGTATTTAAAATTTGCGACAGTATAAAATTAATATTTTGAAAAATTTACTGTAGAAAAGGCAATCCCTGGCGTATTTAAAATTTGCGACAGTATAAAATTATTTTTTGAATAATTTACTATAGAAAAGGCAATCCCTGGCGTAATTAAAATTTGCGACAGTAAAAAATTATTTTTTGAATATTTTACTATAGAAAAGGCAATCCCTGGCGTAATTAAAATTTGCGACAGTTGAAAATTATTTTTTGAATAATTTACTATAGAAAAGGCAATCCCTGGCGCAATTAAAATTTGCGACAGTAGAAAATTATTTTTTGAATAATTTACTATAGAAAAGGCAATCCCTGGCGTAATTAAAATTTGCGATAATAAAAAATTATTTTTTGAAAAATTTACTGTAGAAAAGGCAATCCATGGCGCAATTAAAATTTGCGACAGTAAAAAATTTTTTTTGCATAATTTACTATAGAAAAGGCAATCCCTGGCGCACTTAAAATTTGCGACAGTATAAAATTATTTTTTGAATAATTTACTATAGAAAAGGCAATCCCTGGCGTAATTAAAATTTGCGACAGTTGAAAATTATTTTTTGAATAATTTACTATAGAAAAGGCAATCCCTGGCGCAATTAAAATTTGCGACAGTTGAAAATTATTTTTTGAATAATTTACTATAGAAAAGTCAATCCCTGGCGGATTTGAAATTTGCGACAGTTGAAAATTATTTTTTGAATAATTTACTATAGAAAAGGCAATACCTGGCGCAATTAAAACTTGCGATAGTAAAAAATTATTTTTTGAATAATTTACTATAGAATAGGCAATCCCTGGCGGATTTGAAATTTGCGACATTAAAAAATTATTTTTTGAATAATTTACTATAGAAAAGGCAATCCCTGGCGTAATTAAAATTTGCGACAGTTGAAAATTATTTTTTGAATAATTTACTATAGAAAAGGCAATCCCTGGCGTATTTAAAATTTGCGACAGTAAAAAATTATTTTTTGAATAATTTACTATAGAAAAGGCAATCCCTGGCGCACTTAGAATTTGCGACAGTAAAAAATTATTTTTTGAATAATTTACTATAGAAAAGGCAATCCCTGGCGTAATTAAAATTTGCGACAGTATAAAATTATTTTTTGAATAATTTACTATAGAAAAGGCAATCCCTGGCGGATTTGAAATTTGCGACAGTAAAAAATTATTTTTTGAATAATTTACTATAGAAAAGGCAATCCCTGGCGTAATTAAAATTTGCCACAGTTGAAAATTATTTTTTGCAAAATTTACTGTAGAAAAGGCAATCCCTGGCGGATTTGAAATTTGCGACAGTAAAAAATTATTTTTTGAATAATTTACTATAGAAAAGGCAACCCCTGGCGTTATTAAAACTTGCGACAGTAAAAAATTAATATTTTGAAAAATTTACTGTAGAAAAGACAATCCCTGGCGCAATTAAAATTTGCGACAGTAAAAAATTATTTTTTGAAAAATTTACTATAGAAAAGGCAATCCCTGGCGCAATTACAATTTGCGACAGTAAAAAATTATTTTTTGAATAATTTACTATAGAAAAGGCAATCCCTGGCGTAATTAAAATTTGCGACAGTTGAAAATTATTTTTTGAATAATTTACTATAGAAAAGGCAATCCCTGGCTTAATTAAAATTTGCGACAGTATAAAATTATTTTTTGAATAATTTACTATAGAAAAGGCAATCCCTGGCGTAATTAAAATTTGCGACAGTTGAAAATTATTTTTTGAATAATTTACTATAGAAAAGGCAATCCCTGGGATATTTAAAATTTGCGACAGTAAAAAATTATTTTTTGAAAAATTTTCTATAGAAAAGGCAATCCCTGGCGTAATTAAAATTTGCGACAGTAGAAAATTTTTTTTGAATAATTTACTATAGAAAAGGCAATCCCTGGCGTAATTAAAATTTGCGACAGTAGAAAATTATTTTTTGAATAATTTACTATAGAAAAGGCAATCCCTGGCGTATTTAAAATTTGCGACAGTAAAAAATTATTTTTTGAATAATTTACTATAGAAAAGGCAATCCCTGGCGTAATTAAAATTTGCGACAGTTGAAAATTATTTTTTGAATAATTTACTATAGAAAAGGCAATCCCTGGCTTAATTAAAATTTGCGACAGTATAAAATTATTTTTTGAATAATTTACTATAGAAAAGGCAATCCCTGGCGTAATTAAAATTTGCGACAGTTGAAAATTATTTTTTGAATAATTTACTATAGAAAAGGCAATCCCTGGGATATTTAAAATTTGCGACAGTAAAAAATTATTTTTTGAAAAATTTTCTATAGAAAAGGCAATCCCTGGCGTAATTAAAATTTGCGACAGTAGAAAATTTTTTTTGAATAATTTACTATAGAAAAGGCAATCCCTGGCGCAATTAAAATTTGCGACAGTAAAAAATTATTTTTTGCATAATTTACTATAGAAAAGGCAATCCCTGGCGCACTTAAAATTTTCGACAGTAAAAAATTATTTTTTGAATAATTTACTATAGAAAAGGCAATCCCTGGCGTATTTAAAATTTGCGACAGTATAAAATTAATATTTTGAAAAATTTACTGTAGAAAAGGCAATCCCTGGCGTATTTAAAATTTGCGACAGTATAAAATTATTTTTTGAATAATTTACTATAGAAAAGGCAATCCCTGGCGTAATTAAAATTTGCGACAGTAAAAAATTATTTTTTGAATATTTTACTATAGAAAAGGCAATCCCTGGCGTAATTAAAATTTGCGACAGTTGAAAATTATTTTTTGAATAATTTACTATAGAAAAGGCAATCCCTGGCGCAATTAAAATTTGCGACAGTAGAAAATTATTTTTTGAATAATTTACTATAGAAAAGGCAATCCCTGGCGTAATTAAAATTTGCGATAATAAAAAATTATTTTTTGAAAAATTTACTGTAGAAAAGGCAATCCATGGCGCAATTAAAATTTGCGACAGTAAAAAATTTTTTTTGCATAATTTACTATAGAAAAGGCAATCCCTGGCGCACTTAAAATTTGCGACAGTATAAAATTATTTTTTGAATAATTTACTATAGAAAAGGCAATCCCTGGCGTAATTAAAATTTGCGACAGTTGAAAATTATTTTTTGAATAATTTACTATAGAAAAGGCAATCCCTGGCGCAATTAAAATTTGCGACAGTTGAAAATTATTTTTTGAATAATTTACTATAGAAAAGTCAATCCCTGGCGGATTTGAAATTTGCGACAGTTGAAAATTATTTTTTGAATAATTTACTATAGAAAAGGCAATACCTGGCGCAATTAAAACTTGCGATAGTAAAAAATTATTTTTTGAATAATTTACTATAGAATAGGCAATCCCTGGCGGATTTGAAATTTGCGACATTAAAAAATTATTTTTTGAATAATTTACTATAGAAAAGGCAATCCCTGGCGTAATTAAAATTTGCGACAGTTGAAAATTATTTTTTGAATAATTTACTATAGAAAAGGCAATCCCTGGCGTATTTAAAATTTGCGACAGTAAAAAATTATTTTTTGAATAATTTACTATAGAAAAGGCAATCCCTGGCGCACTTAGAATTTGCGACAGTAAAAAATTATTTTTTGAATAATTTACTATAGAAAAGGCAATCCCTGGCGTAATTAAAATTTGCGACAGTATAAAATTATTTTTTGAATAATTTACTATAGAAAAGGCAATCCCTGGCGGATTTGAAATTTGCGACAGTAAAAAATTATTTTTTGAATAATTTACTATAGAAAAGGCAATCCCTGGCGTAATTAAAATTTGCCACAGTTGAAAATTATTTTTTGCAAAATTTACTGTAGAAAAGGCAATCCCTGGCGGATTTGAAATTTGCGACAGTAAAAAATTATTTTTTGAATAATTTACTATAGAAAAGGCAACCCCTGGCGTTATTAAAACTTGCGACAGTAAAAAATTAATATTTTGAAAAATTTACTGTAGAAAAGACAATCCCTGGCGCAATTAAAATTTGCGACAGTAAAAAATTATTTTTTGAAAAATTTACTATAGAAAAGGCAATCCCTGGCGCAATTACAATTTGCGACAGTAAAAAATTATTTTTTGAATAATTTACTATAGAAAAGGCAATCCCTGGCGTAATTAAAATTTGCGACAGTTGAAAATTATTTTTTGAATAATTTACTATAGAAAAGGCAATCCCTGGCTTAATTAAAATTTGCGACAGTATAAAATTATTTTTTGAATAATTTACTATAGAAAAGGCAATCCCTGGCGTAATTAAAATTTGCGACAGTTGAAAATTATTTTTTGAATAATTTACTATAGAAAAGGCAATCCCTGGGATATTTAAAATTTGCGACAGTAAAAAATTATTTTTTGAAAAATTTTCTATAGAAAAGGCAATCCCTGGCGTAATTAAAATTTGCGACAGTAGAAAATTTTTTTTGAATAATTTACTATAGAAAAGGCAATCCCTGGCGTAATTAAAATTTGCGACAGTAGAAAATTATTTTTTGAATAATTTACTATAGAAAAGGCAATCCCTGGCGTATTTAAAATTTGCGACAGTAAAAAATTATTTTTTGAATAATTTACTATAGAAAAGGCAATCCCTGGCGCAATTAAAATTTGCGACAGTTGGAAATTATTTTTTCAATAATTTACTATAGAAAAGGCAATCCCTGGCGTAATTAAAATTTGCGACAGTTGAAAATTATTTTTTGAATAATTTACTATAGAAAAGGCAATCCCTGGCGCAATTAAAATTTGCGACAGTAGAAAATTATTTTTTGAATAATTTACAATAGAAAAGGCAATCCCTGTCGCACTTAAAATTTGCGACAGTATAAAATTATTTTTTGAATAATTTACTATAGAAAAGGCAATCCCTGGCGTAATTAAAATTTGCGACAGTTGAAAATTATTTTTTGAATAATTTACTATAGAAAAGGCAATCCCTGGCGTATTTAAAATTTGCGACAGTAAAAAATTAATATTTTGAAAAATTTACAGTAGAAAAGGCAATCCCTGGCGCAATTAAAATTTGCGACAGTAAAAAATTATTTTTTGCAAAATTTACTGTAGAAAAGGCAATCCCTGGCGTAATTAAAATTTGCGACAGTATAAAATTATTTTTTGAATAATTTACTATAGAAAAGGCAATCCCTGGGATATTTAAAATTTGCGACAGTAAAAAATTATTTTTTTGCAAAATTTACTATAGAAAAGGCAATCCCTGGCGTATTTAAAATTTGCGACAGTAAAAAAATTTTTTTGTGAGAAATTTACTATAGAAAAGGTAATCCCTGGGATATTTAAAATTTGCGACAGTAAAAAATTAATTTGTAAGAAATTTACTATAGAAAAGGCAATCCCTGGGATATTTAAAATTTGCGACAGTAAAAAATTATTTTTTGAATAATTTACTATAGAAAAGGCAATCCCTGGCGTATTTAAAATTTGCGACAGTAAAAAATTAATATTTTGAAAAATTTTCTGTAGAAAAGGCAATCCCTGGCGTATTTAAAATTTGCGACAGTATAAAATTATTTTTTGAATAATTTACTATAGAAAAGGCAATCCCTGGCGTAATTAAAATTTGCGACAGTAAAAAATTATTTTTTGAATAATTTACTATAGAAAAGGCAATCCCTGGCGTAATTAAAATTTGCGACAGTTGAAAATTATTTTTTGAATAATTTACTATAGAAAAGGCAATCCCTGGCGCAATTAAAATTTGCGACAGTTGAAAATTATTTTTTGAATAATTTACTATAGAAAAGGCAATCCCTGGCGTAATTAAAATTTGCGACAGTATAAAATTATTTTTTGAATAATTTACTATAGAAAAGGCAATCCCTGGCGTATTTAAAATTTGCGACAGTAAAAATTAATATTTTGAAAAATTTACTGTAGAAAAGGCAATCCCTGGCGTATTTAAAATTTGCGACAGTATAAAATTATTTTTTGAATAATTTACTATAGAAAAGGCAATCCCTGGCGTAATTAAAATTTGCGACAGTAAAAAATTATTTTTTGAATAATTTACTATAGAAAAGGCAATCCCTGGCGCACTTAAAATTTGCGACAGTAAAAAATTATTTTTTGAATAATTTACTATAGAAAAGGCAATCCCTGGCGTAATTAAAATTTGCGACAGTAGAAAATTATTTTTTGAATAATTTGCTATAGAAAAGGCAATCCCTGGCGTAATTAAAATTTGCGACAGTAAAAAATTATTTTTTGAATAATTTACTATAAAAAAGGCAATCCCTGGCGTAATTAAAATTTGCGACAGTTGAAAATTATTTTTTGAATAATTTACTATAGAAAAGGCAATCCCTGGCGCAATTAAAATTTGCGACAGTAGAAAATTATTTTTTGAATAATTTACTATAGAAGAGGCAATCCCTGGCGTAATTAAAATTTGCGATAGCAAAAAATTATTTTTTGAAAAATTTACTGTAGAAAAGGCAATCCCTGGCGCAATTAAAATTTGCGACAGTAAAAAATTATTTTTTGCATAATTTACTATAGAAAAGGCAATCCCTGGCGCACTTAAAATTTTCGACAGTAAAAAATTATTTTTTGAATAATTTACTATAGAAAAGGCAATCCCTGGCGTATTTAAAATTTGCGACAGTAAAAAATTAATATTTTGAAAAATTTACTGTAGAAAAGGCAATCCCTGGCGTATTTAAAATTTGCGACAGTATAAAATTATTTTTTGAATAATTTACTATAGAAAAGGCAATCCCAGGCGTAATTAAAATTTGCGACAGTAAACAATTATTTTTAGAATAATTTACTATAGAAAAGGCAATCCCTTGCGCACTTAAAATTTGCGACAGTAAAAAATTAATATTTTGAAAAATTTACTGTAGAAAAGGCAATCCCTGGCGTATTTAAAATTTGCGACAGTATAAAATTATTTTTTGAATAATTTACTATAGAAAAGGCAATCCCTGGCGTAATTAAAATTTGCGACAGTAAAAAATTATGTTTTGAATATTTTACTATAGAAAAGGCAATCCCTGGCGTAATTAAAATTTGCGACAGTTGAAAATTATTTTATGAATAATTTACTATAGAAAAGGCAATCCCTGGCGCAATTAAAATTTGCGACAGTAGAAAATTATTTTTTGAATAATTTACTATAGAAAAGGCAATCCCTGGCGTAATTAAAATTTGCGATAATAAAAAATTATTTTTTGAAAAATTTACTGTAGAAAAGGCAATCCCTGGCGCAATTAAAATTTGCGACAGTAAAAAATTTTTTTTGCATAATTTACTATAGAAAAGGCAATCCCTGGCGCACTTAAAATTTGCGACAGTATAAAATTATTTTTTGAATAATTTACTATAGAAAAGGCAATCCCTGGCGTAATTAAAATTTGCGACAGTTGAAAATTATTTTTTGAATAATTTACTATAGAAAAGGCAATCCCTGGCGCAATTAAAATTTGCGACAGTTGAAAATTATTTTTTGAATAATTTACTATAGAAAAGGCAATCCCTGGCGGATTTGAAATTTGCGACAGTTGAAAATTATTTTTTGAATAATTTACTATAGAAAAGGCAATACCTGGCGCAATTAAAACTTGCGATAGTAAAAAATTATTTTTTGAATAATTTACTATAGAAAAGGCAATCCCTGGCGGATTTGAAATTTGCGACATTAAAAAATTAGTTTTTGAATAATTTACTATAGAAAAGGCAATCCCTGGCGTAATTAAAATTTGCGACAGTTGAAAATTATTTTTTGAATAATTTACTATAGAAAAGGCAATCCCTGGCGTATTTAAAATTTGCGACAGTAAAAAATTATTTTTTGAATAATTTACTATAGAAAAGGCAATCCCTGGCGCACTTAGAATTTGCGACAGTAAAAAATTATTTTTTGAATAATTTACTATAGAAAAGGCAATCCCTGGCGTAATTAAAATTTGCGACAGTATAAAATTATTTTTTGAATAATTTACTATAGAAAAGGCAATCCCTGGCGGATTTGAAATTTGCGACAGTAAAAAATTATTTTTTGAATAATTTACTATAGAAAAGGCAATCCCTGGCGTAATTAAAATTTGCCACAGTTGAAAATTATTTTTTGCAAAATTTACTGTAGAAAAGGCAATCCCTGGCGGATTTGAAATTTGCGACAGTAAAAAATTATTTTTTGAATAATTTACTATAGAAAAGGCAACCCCTGGCGTAATTAAAACTTGCGACAGTAAAAAATTAATATTTTGAAAAATTTACTGTAGAAAAGGCAATCCCTGGCGCAATTAAAATTTGCGACAGTAAAAAATTATTTTTTGAAAAATTTACTATAGAAAAGGCAATCCCTGGCGAAATTACAATTTGCGACAGTAAAAAATTATTTTTTGAATAATTTACTATAGAAAAGGCAATCCCTGGCGTAATTAAAATTTGCGACAGTTGAAAATTATTTTTTGAATAATTTACTATAGAAAAGGCAATCCCTGGCTTAATTAAAATTTGCGACAGTATAAAATTATTTTTTGAATAATTTACTATAGAAAAGGCAATCCCTGGCGTAATTAAAATTTGCGACAGTTGAAAATTATTTTTTGAATAATTTACTATAGAAAAGGCAATCCCTGGGATATTTAAAATTTGCGACAGTAAAAAATTATTTTTTGAAAAATTTACTATAGAAAAGGCAATCCCTGGCGTAATTAAAATTTGCGACAGTAGAAAATTATTTTTTGAATAATTTACTATAGAAAAGGCAATCCCTGGCGTAATTAAAATTTGCGACAGTAGAAAATTATTTTTTGAATAATTTACTATAGAAAAGGCAATCCCTGGCGTATTTAAAATTTGCGACAGTAAAAAATTATTTTTTGAATAATTTACTATAGAAAAGGCAATCCCTGGCGCAATTAAAATTTGCGACAGTTGGAAATTATTTTTTCAATAATTTACTATAGAAAAGGCAATCCCTGGCGTAATTAAAATTTGCGACAGTTGAAAATTATTTTTGAATAATTTACTATAGAAAAGGCAATCCCTGGCGCAATTAAAATTTGCGACAGTAGTAAATTATTTTTTGGAATAATTTACAATAGAAAAGGCAATCCCTGGCGCACTTAAAATTTGCGACAGTATAAAATTATTTTTTGAATAATTTACTATAGAAAAGGCAATCCCTGGCGTAATTAAAATTTGCGACAGTTGAAAATTATTTTTTGAATAATTTACTATAGAAAAGGCAATCCCTGGCGTATTTAAAATTTGCGACAGTAAAAAATTAATATTTTGAAAAATTTACTGTAGAAAAGGCAATCCCTGGCGCAATTAAAATTTGCGACAGTAAAAAATTATTTTTTGCAAAATTTACTGTAGAAAAGGCAATCCCTGGCGTAATTAAAATTTGCGACAGTATAAAATTATTTTTTGAATAATTTACTATAGAAAAGGCAATCCCTGGGATATTTAAAATTTGCGACAGTAAAAAATTATTTTTTTGCAAAATTTACTATAGAAAAGGCAATCCCTGGCGTATTTAAAATTTGCGACAGTAAAAAATTAATTTGTGAGAAATTTACTATAGAAAAGGTAAACCCTGGGATATTTAAAATTTGCGACAGTAAAAAATTTATTTGTAAGAAATTTACTATAGAAAAGGCAATCCCTGGGATATTTAAAATTTGCGACAGTAAAAAATTATTTTTTGAATAATTTACTATAGAAAAGGCAATCCCTGGCGTATTTAAAATTTGCGACAGTAAAAAATTAATATTTTGAAAAATTTACTGTAGAAAAGGCAATCCCTGGCGTATTTAAAATTTGCGACAGTAAAAAATTATTTTTTGAATAATTTACTATAGAAAAGGCAATCCCTGGCGTAATTAAAATTTGCGACAGTAAAAAATTATTTTTTGAATAATTTACTATAGAAAAGGCAATCCCTGGCGTAATTAAAATTTGCGACAGTTGAAAATTATTTTTTGAATAATTTACTATAGAAAAGGCAATCCCTGGCGCAATTAAAATTTGCGACAGTTGAAAATTATTTTTTGAATAATTTACTATAGAAAAGGCAATCCCTGGCGTAATTAAAATTTGCGACAGTATAAAATTATTTTTTGAATAATTTACTATAGAAAAGGCAATCCTGGCGTATTTAAAATTTGCGACAGTAAAAAATTAATATTTTGAAAAATTTACTGTAGAAAAGGCAATCCCTGGCGTATTTAAAATTTGCGACAGTATAAAATTATTTTTTGAATAATTTACTATAGAAAAGGCAATCCCTGGCGTAATTAAAATTTGCGACAGTAAAAAATTATTTTTTGAATAATTTACTATAGAAAAGGCAATCCCTGGCGCACTTAAAATTTGCGACAGTAAAAAATTATTTTTTGAATAATTTACTATAGAAAAGGCAATCCCTGGCGTAATTAAAATTTGCGACAGTAGAAAATTATTTTTTGAATAATTTGCTATAGAAAAGGCAATCCCTGGCGTAATTAAAATTTGCGACAGTAAAAAATTAATTTTTGAATAATTTACTATAGAAAAGGCAATCCCTGGCGTAATTAAAATTTGCGACAGCTGAAAATTATTTTTTGAATAATTTACTATAGAAAAGGCAATCCCTGGCGCAATTAAAATTTGCGACAGTAGAAAATTATTTTTTGAATAATTTACTATAGAAAAGGCAATCCCTGGCGTAATTAAAATTTGCGATAGTAAAAAATTATTTTTTGAAAAATTTACTGTAGAAAAGGCAATCCCTGGCGCAATTAAAATTGCGACAGTAAAAAAATTATTTTTTGCATAATTTACTATAGAAAAGGCAATCCCTGGCGCACTTAAAATTTGCGACAGTAAAAAATTATTTTTTGAATAATTTACTATAGAAAAGGCAATCCCTGGCGTATTTAAAATTTGCGACAGCATAAAATTATTTTTTGAATAATTTACTATAGAAAAGGCAATCCCTGGGATATTTAAAATTTGCGACAGTAAAAAAATTATTTTTTTTGCAAAATTTACTATAGAAAAGGCAATCCCTGGCGTATTTAAAATTTGCGACAGAAAAAAATTAATTTGTGAGAAATTTACTATAGAAAAGGTAATCCCTGGGATATTTAAAATTTGCGACAGTAAAAAATTAATTTGTAAGAAATTTACTATAGAAAAGGCAATCCCTGGGATATTTAAAATTTGCGACAGTAAAAAATTATTTTTTGAATAATTTACTATAGAAAAGGCAAATCCCTGGCGTATTTAAAATTTGCGACAGTAAAAAATTAATATTTTGAAGAATTTACTGTAGAAAAGGCAATCCCTGGCGTATTTAAAATTTGCGACAGTATAAAATTATTTTTTGAATAATTTACTATAGAAAAGGCAATCCCTGGCGTAATTAAAATTTGCGACAGTAAAAAAATTATTTTTTGAATAATTTACTATAGAAAAGGCAATCCCTGGCGTAATTAAAATTTGCGACAGTTGAAAATTATTTTTTGAATAATTTACTATAGAAAAGGCAATCCCTGGCGCAATTAAAATTTGCGACAGTTGAAAATTATTTTTTGAATAATTTACTATAGAAAAGGGCAATCCCTGGCGTAATTAAAATTTGCGACAGTATAAAATTATTTTTTGAATAATTTACTATAGAAAAGGCAATCCCTGGCGTAATTAAAATTTGCGACAGTAAAAATTATTTTTTGAATAATTTACTATAGAAAAGGCAATCCCTGGCGTAATTAAAATTTGCGACAGTAAAAAATTATTTTTTGCAAAATTTACTGTAGAAAAGGCAATCCCTGGCGTAATTAAAATTTGCGACAGTATAAAATTATTTTTTGAATAATTTACTATAGAAAAGGCAATCCCTGGGATATTTAAAAATTGCGACAATAAAAAATTATTTTTTTGCAAAATTTACTATAGAAAAGGCAATCCCTGGCGTATTTAAAATTTGCGACAGTAAAAAATTAATTTGTGAGAAATTTACTATAGAAAAGGTAATCCCTGGGATATTTAAAATTTGCGACAGTAAAAAATTAATTTGTAAGAAATTTACTATAGAAAAGGCAATCCCTGGGATATTTAAAATTTGCGACAGTAAAAAATTATTTTTTGAATAATTTACTATAGAAAAGGCAATCCCTGGCGCATTTAAAATTTGCGACAGTAAAAAATTAATATTTTGAAAAATTTACTATAGAAAAGGCAATCCCTGGCGTAATTAAAATTTGCGACAGTTGAAAATTATTTTTTGAATAATTTACTATAGAAAAGGCAATCCCTGGCGCAATTAAAATTTGCGACAGTTGAAAATTATTTTTTGAATAATTTACTATAGAAAAGGCAATCCCTGGCGCAATTAAAATTTGCGACAGTTGAAAATTATTTTTTGAATAATTTACTATGGAAAAGGCAATCCCTGGCGTAATTAAAATTTGCGACAGTATAAAATTATTTTTTGAATAATTTACTATAGAAAAGGCAATCCCTGGCGTATTTAAAATTTGCGACAGTAAAAAATTAATATTTTGAAAAATTTACTGTAGAAAAGGCAATCCCTGGCGTATTTAAAATTTGCGACAGTATAAAATTATTTTTTGAATAATTTACTATAGAAAAGGCAATCCCTGGCGTAATTAAAATTTGCGACAGTAGGAAAATTATTTTTTGAATAATTTGCTATAGAAAAGGCAATCCCTGGCGTAATTAAAATTTGCGACAGTAAAAAATTAATTTTTGAATAATTTACTATAGAAAAGGCAATCCCTGGCGTAATTAAAATTTGCGACAGCTGAAAATTATTTTTTGAATAATTTACTATAGAAAAGGCAATCCCTGGCGCAATTAAAATTTGCGACAGTAGAAAATTATTTTTTGAATAATTTACTATAGAAAAGGCAATCCCTGGCGTAATTAAAATTTGCGATACTAAAAAATTATTTTTTGAAAAATTTACTGTAGAAAAGGCAATCCCTGGCGCAATTAAAATTGCGACAGTAAAAAATTATTTTTTGCATAATTTTACTATAGAAAAGGCAATCCCTCTCGCACTTAAAATTTGCGACAGTAAAAAATTATTTTTTGAATAATTTACTATAGAAAAGGCAATCCCTGGCGTATTTAAAATTTGCGACAGTATAAAATTATTTTTTGAATAATTTACTATAGAAAAAGGCAATCCCTGGCGTAATTAAAATTTGCGACAGTAAACAATTATTTTTTGAATAATTTACTATAGAAAAGGCAATCCCTGGCGCACTTAAAATTTGCGACAGTAAAAAATTAATATTTTGAAAAATTTACTGTAGAAAAGGCAAACCCTGGCGTATTTAAAATTTGCGACAGTATAAAATTATTTTTTGAATAATTTACTATAGAAAAGGCAATCCCTGGCGTAATTAAAATTTGCGACAGTAAAAAATTATTTTTTGAATAATTTACTATAGAAAAGGCAATCCCTGGCGTAATTAAAATTTGCGACAGTTGAAAATTATTTTTTGAATAATTTACTATAGAAAAGGCAATCCCTGGCGCAATTAAAATTTTCGACAGTAGAAAATTATTTTTTGAATAATTTACTATAGAAAAGGCAATCCCTGGCGTAATTAAAATTTGCGATAGTAAAAATTATTTTTTGAAAAATTTACTGTAGAAAAGGCAATCCCTGGCGCAATTAAAATTTGCGACAGTAAAAAATTATTTTTTGCATAATTTACTATAGAAAAGGCAATCCCTGGCGCACTTAAAATTTGCGACAGTAAAAAATTATTTTTTGAATAATTTACTATAGAAAAGGCAATCCCTGGCGTAATTAAAATTTGCGACAGTTGAAAATTATTTTTTGAATAATTTACTATAGAAAAGGCAATCCCTGGCGCAATTAAAATTTGCGACAGTTGAAAATTATTTTTTGAATAATTTACTATAGAAAAGGCAATCCCTGCGGATTTGAAATTTGCGACAGTTGAAAATTATTTTTTGAATAATTTACTATAGAAAAGGCAATACCTGGCGCAATTAAAACTTGCGATAGTAAAAAATTATTTTTTGAATAATTTACTATAGAAAAGGCAATCCCTGGCGGATTTGAAATTTGCGACAGTAAAAAATTATTTTTTGAATAATTTACTATAGAAAAGGCAATCCCTGGCGTAATTAAAATTTGCGACAGTTGAAAATTATTTTTTGAATAATTTACTATACAAAAGGCAATCCCTGGCGTAATTAAAATTTGCGACAGTATAAAATTATTTTTTGAATAATTTACTATAGAAAAGGCAATCCCTGGCGTATTTAAAATTTGCGACAGTAAAAAATTAATATTTTGAAAAATTTACTGTAGAAAAGGCAATCCCTGGCGCAATTAAAACTTGCGATAGTAAAAAATTATTTTTTGAATAATTTACTATAGAAAAGGCAATCCCTGCCGGATTTGAAATTTGCGACAGTAAAAAATTATTTTTTGAATAATTTACTATAGAAAAGGCAATCCCTGGCGTAATTAAAATTTGCGACAGTTGAAAATTATTTTTTGAATAATTTACTATAGAAAAGGCAATCCCTGGCGTATTTATAATTTGCGACAATATAAAATTATTTTTTGAATAATTTACTATAGAAAAGGCAATCCCTGGCGTAATTAAAATTTGCGACAGTAAAAAATTATTTTTTGAATAATTTACTATAGAAAAGGCAATCCCTGGCGCACTTAAAATTTGCGACAGTAAAAAATTATTTTTTGAATAATTTACTATAGAAAAGGCAATCCCTGGCGTAATTAAAATTTGCGACAGTATAAAATTATTTTTTGAATAATTTACTATACAAAAGGCAATCCCTGGCGGATTTGAAATTTGCGACAGTAAAAAATTATTTTTTGAATAATTTACTATAGAAAAGGCAATCCCTGGCGTAATTAAAATTTGCCACAGTTGAAAATTATTTTTTGCAAAAATTTACTGTAGAAAAGGCAATCCCTGGCGGATTTGAAATTTGCGACAGTAAAAAATTATTTTTTGAATAATTTACTATAGAAAAGGCAATCCCTGGCGTAATTAAAACTTGCGACAGTAAAAAATTAATATTTGAAAAATTTACTGTAGAAAAGGCAATCCCTGGCGCAATTAAAATTTGCGACAGTATAAAATTATTTTTTGAATAATTTACTATAGAAAAGGCAATCCTGGCGTAATTAAAATTTGCGACAGTTGAAAAATTATTTTTTGAATAATTTGCTATAGAAAAGGCAATCCCTGGCGTAATTAAAATTTGCGACAGTAAAAAATTAATTTTTGAATAATTTACTATAGAAAAGGCAATCCCTGGCGTAATTAAAATTTGCGACAGCTGAAAATTATTTTTTGAATAATTTACTATAGAAAAGGCAATCCCTGGCGCAATTAAAATTTGCGACAGTAGAAAATTATTTTTTGAATAATTTACTATAGAAAAGGCAATCCCTGGCGTAATTAAAATTTGCGATAGTAAAAAATTATTTTTTGAAAAATTTACTGTAGTCCCTGGCGCAATTAAAATTGCGACAGTAAAAAATTATTTTTTGCATAATTTACTATAGAAAAGGCAATCCCTGGCGCACTTAAAATTTGCGACAGTAAAAAATTATTTTTTGAATAATTTACTATAGAAAAGGCAATCCCTGGCGTATTTAAAATTTGCGACAGTATAAAATTATTTTTTGAATAATTTACTATAGAAAAGGCAATCCCTGGCGTAATTAAAATTTGCGACAGTAAACAATTATTTTTTGAATAATTTACTATAGAAAAGGCAATCCCTGGCGCACTTAAAATTTGCGACAGTAAAAAATTAATATTTTGAAAAATTTACTGTAGAAAAGGCAAACCCTGGCGTATTTAAAATTTGCGACAGTATAAAATTATTTTTTGAATAATTTACTATAGAAAAGGCAATCCCTGGCGTAATTAAAATTTGCGACAGTAAAAAATTATTTTTTGAATAATTTACTATAGAAAAGGCAATCCCTGGCGTAATTAAAATTTGCGACAGTTGAAAATTATTTTTTGAATAATTTACTATAGAAAAGGCAATCCCTGGCGCAATTAAAATTTTCGACAGTAGAAAATTATTTTTTGAATAATTTACTATAGAAAAGGCAATCCCTGGCGTAATTAAAATTTGCGATAGTAAAAAATTATTTTTTGAAAAATTTACTGTAGAAAAGGCAATCCCTGGCGCAATTAAAATTTGCGACAGTAAAAAATTATTTTTTGCATAATTTACTATAGAAAAGGCAATCCCTGGCGCACTTAAAATTTGCGACAGTAAAAAATTATTTTTTGAATAATTTACTATAGAAAAGGCAATCCCTGGCGTAATTAAAATTTGCGACAGTTGAAAATTATTTTTTGAATAATTTACTATAGAAAAGGCAATCCCTGGCGCAATTAAAATTTGCGACAGTTGAAAATTATTTTTTGAATAATTTACTATAGAAAAGGCAATCCCTGGCGGATTTGAAATTTGCGACAGTTGAAAATTATTTTTTGAATAATTTACTATAGAAAAGGCAATACCTGGCGCAATTAAAACTTGCGATAGTAAAAAATTATTTTTTGAATAATTTACTATAGAAAAGGCAATCCCTGGCGGATTTGAAATTTGCGACAGTAAAAAATTATTTTTTGAATAATTTACTATAGAAAAGGCAATCCCTGGCGTAATTAAAATTTGCGACAGTTGAAAATTATTTTTTGAATAATTTACTATAGAAAAGGCAATCCCTGGCGTAATTAAAATTTGCGACAGTATAGAATTATTTTTTGAATAATTTACTATAGAAAAGGCAATCCCTGGCGTATTTAAAATTTGCGACAGTAAAAAATTAATATTTTGAAAAATTTACTGTAGAAAAGGCAATCCCTGGCGCAATTAAAACTTGCGATAGTAAAAAATTATTTTTTGAATAATTTACTATAGAAAAGGCAATCCCTGCCGGATTTGAAATTTGCGACAGTAAAAAATTATTTTTTGAATAATTTACTATAGAAAAGGCAATCCCTGGCGTAATTAAAATTTGCGACAGTTGAAAATTATTTTTTGAATAATTTACTATAGAAAAGGCAATCCCTGGCGTATTTATAATTTGCGACAATATAAAATTATTTTTTGAATAATTTACTATAGAAAAGGCAATCCCTGGCGTAATTAAAATTTGCGACAGTAAAAAATTATTTTTTGAATAATTTACTATAGAAAAGGCAATCCCTGGCGCACTTAAAATTTGCGACAGTAAAAAATTATTTTTTGAATAATTTACTATAGAAAAGGCAATCCCTGGCGTAATTAAAATTTGCGACAGTATAAAATTATTTTTTGAATTATTTACTATAGAAAAGGCAATCCCTGGCGGATTTGAAATTTGCGACAGTAAAAAATTATTTTTTGAATAATTTACTATAGAAAAGGCAATCCCTGGCGTAATTAAAATTTGCCACAGTTGAAAATTATTTTTTGCAAAAATTTACTGTAGAAAAGGCAATCCCTGGCGGATTTGAAATTTGCGACAGTAAAAAATTATTTTTTGAATAATTTACTATAGAAAAGGCAATCCCTGGCGTAATTAAAACTTGCGACAGTAAAAAATTAATATTTTGAAAAATTTACTGTAGAAAAGGCAATCCCTGGCGCAATTAAAATTTGCGACAGTAAAAAATTATTTTTTGAAAAATTTACTACAGAAAAGGCAATCCCTGGCGCAATTACAATTTGCGACTGTAAAAAATTATTTTTTGAATAATTTACTATAGAAAAGGCAATCCCTGGCGTAATTAAAATTTGCGACAGTTGAAAATTATTTTTTGAATAATTTACTATAGAAAAGGCAATCCCTGGCTTAATTAAAATTTGCGACAGTATAAAATTATTTTTTGAATAATTTACTATAGAAAAGGCAATCCCTGGCGTAATTAAAATTTGCGACAGTTGAAAATTATTTTTTGAATAATTTACTATAGAAAAGGCAATCCCTGGGATATTTAAAATTTGCGACAGTAAAAAATTATTTTTTGAAAAATTTACTATAGAAAAGGCAATCCCTGGCGTAATTAAAATTTGCGACAGTAGAAAATTATTTTTTGAATAATTTACTATAGAAAAGGCAATTCCTGGCGTAATTAAAATTTGCGACAGTAGAAAATTATTTTTTGAATAATTTACTATAGAAAAGGCAATCCCTGGCGTATTTAAAATTTGCGACAGTAAAAAATTATTTTTTTAATAATTTACTATAGAAAAGGCAATCCCTGGCGCAATTAAAATTTGCGACAGTTGAAAATTATTTTTTCAATAATTTACTATAGAAAAGGCAATCCCTGGCGTAATTAAAATTTGCGACAGTTGAAAATTATTTTTTGAATAATTTACTATAGAAAAGGCAATCCCTGGCGCAATTAAAATTTGCGACAGTTGAAAATTATTTTTTGAATAATTTACTGTAGAAAAGGCAATCCCTGGCGCAATTAAAATTTGCGACAGTAAAAAATTATTTTTTGCATAATTTACTATAGAAAAGGCAATCCCTGGCGCACTTAAAATTTGCGACAGTAAAAAATTATTTTTTGAATAATTTACTATAGAAAAGGCAATCCCCGGCGTATTTAAAATTTGCGACAGTAAAAAATTAATATTTTGAAAAATTTACTGTAGAAAAGGCAATCCCTGGCGTATTTAAAATTTGCGACAGTATAAAATTATTTTTTGAATAATTTACTATAGAAAAGGCAATCCCTGGCGTAATTAAAATTTGCGACAGTAAACAATTATTTTTTGAATAATTTACTATAGAAAAGGCAATCCCTGGCGCACTTAAAATTTGCGACAGTAAAAAATTAATATTTTGAAAAATTTACTGTAGAAAAGGCTATCCCTGGCGTATTTAAAATTTGCGACAGTATAAAATTATTTTTTGAATAATTTACTATAGAAAAGGCAATCCCTGGCGTAATTAAAATTTACGACAGTAAAAAATTATTTTTTGAATAATTTACTATAGAAAAGCCAATCCCTGGCGTAATTAAAATTTGCGACAGTTGAAAATTATTTTTTGAATAATTTACTATAGAAAAGGCAATCCCTGGCGCAATTAAAATTTGCGACAATAGAAAATTATTTTTTGAATAATTTACTATAGAAAAGGCAAACCCTGGCGTAATTAAAATTTGCGATAGTAAAAAATTATTTTTGAAAAATTTACTGTAGAAAAGGCAATCCCTGGCGCAATTAAAATTTGCGACAGTAAAAAATTATTTTTTGCATAATTTACTATAGAAAAGGCAATCCCTGGCGCACTTAAATTTTGCGACAGTAAAAAATTATTTTTTGAATAATTTACTATAGAAAATGCAATCCCTGGCGTAATTAAAATTTGCGACAGTTGAAAATTATTTTTTGAATAATTTACTATAGAAAAGGCAATCCTGGCGCAGTTAAAATTTGCGACAGTTGAAAATTATTTTTGAATAATTGACTATCGAAAAGGCAATCCCCTGGAGGATTTGAAATTTGCGACAGTTGAAAATTATTTTTTGAATAATTTACTATAGAAAAGGCAATACCTGGCGCAATTAAAACTTGCGATAGTAAAAAATTATTTTTTGAATAATTTACTATAGAAAAGGCAATCCCTGGCGGATTTGAAATTTGCGACAGTAAAAAATTATTTTTGAATAATTTACTATAGAAAAGGCAATCCCTGGCGTAATTAAAATTTGCGACAGTTGAAAATTATTTTTTGAATAATTTACTATAGAAAAGGCAATCCGTGGCGTAATTAAAATTTGCGACAGTATAAAATTATTTTTTGAATAATTTACTATAGAAAAGGCAATCCCTGGCGTATTTAAAATTTGCGACAGTAAAAAATTAATATTTTGAAAAAATTTACTGTAGAAAAGGCAATCCCTGGCGCAATTAAAACTTGCGATAGTAAAAAATTATTTTTGAATAATTTACTATAGAAAAGGCAATCCCTGGCGGATTTGAAATTTGCGACAGTAAAAAATTATTTTTTGAATAATTTACTATAGAAAAGGCAATCCCTGGCGTAATTAAAATTTGCGACAGTTGAAAATTATTTTTTGAATAATTTACTATATAAAAAGGCAATCCCTGGCGGATTTGAAATTTGCGACAGTAAAAAATTATTTTTTGAATAATTTACTATAGAAAAGGCAATCCCTGGCGTAATTAAAATTTGCCACAGTTGAAAATTATTTTTTGCAAAATTTACTGTAGAAAAGGCAATCCCGGCGGATTTGAAATTTGCGACAGTAAAAAATTATTTTTTGAATAATTTACTATAGAAAAGGCAATCCTTGGCGTAATTAAAACTTGCGACAGTAAAAATTAATATTTTGAAAAATTTTACTGTAGAAAAGGCAATCCCTGGCGCAATTAAAATTTGCGGCAGTAAAAAATTATTTTTGAAAAATTTACTATAGAAAAGGCAATCCCTGGCGCAATTACAATTTGCGACAGTAAAAAATTATTTTTTGAATAATTTACTATAGAAAAGGCAATCCCTGGCGTAATTAAAATTTGCGACAGTTGAAAATTATTTTTTGAATAATTTACTATAGAAAATGCAATCCCTGGCTTAATTAAAATTTGCGACAGTATAAAAATTATTTTTTGAATAATTTACTATAGAAAAGGCAATCCCTGGGGTAATTAAAATTTGCAACAGTTGAAAATTAATTTGTGAGAAATTTACTATAGAAAAGGCAATCCCTGGGATATTTAAAATTTGCGACAGTAAAAATTATTTTTTGAAAAATTTACTATAGAAAAGGCAATCCCTGGCGTAATTAAAATTTGCGACAGTAGAAAATTATTTTTTGAATTATTTACTATAGAAAAGGCAATCCCTGGCGTAATTAAAATTTGCGACAGTAGAAAATTATTTTTTTAATAATTTACTATAGAAAAGGCAATCCCTGGCGTATTTAAAATTTGCGACAGTAAAAAATTATTTTTTGAATAATTTACTATAGAAAAGTCAATCCCTGGCGCAATTAAAATTTGCGACAGTTGAAAATTATTTTTTCAATAATTTACTATAGAAAAGGCAATCCCTCGCATAATTAAAATTTGCGACAGTTGAAAATTATTTTTTGAATAATTTACTATAGAAAAGGCAATCCCTGGCGCAATTAAAAATTTGCGACAGTAGAAAAATTATTTTTTGAATAATTTACAATACAAAAGGCAATCCCTGGCGCACTTAAAATTTGCGACAGTATAAAATTATTTTTTGAATAAATTACTATAGAAAAGGCAATCCCTGGCGTAATTAAAATTTGCGACAGTTGAAAATTTTTTTTTGAATAATTTACTATAGAAAAGGCAATCCCTGGCGTATTTAAAATTTGCGACAGTAAAAAATTAATATTTTGAAAAATTTACTGTAGAAAAGGCAATCCCTGGCGCAATTAAAATTTGCGACAGTAAAAAATTATTTTTTGCAAATTTACTGTAGAAAAGGCAATCCCTGGCGTAATTATAATTTGCGACAGTATAAAATTATTTTTTGAATAATTTACTATAGAAAGGCAATCCCTGGGATATTTAAAATTTGCGACAGTAAAAAATTATTTTTTTGCAAAATTTACTATAGAAAAGGCAATCCCTGGCGTATTTAAAATTTGCGACAGTAAAAAATTAATTTGTGAGAAATTTACTATAGAAAAGGTAATCCCTGGGATATTTAAAATTTGCGACAGTAAAAAATTAATTTGTAAGAAATTTACTATAGAAAAGGCAATCCCTGGTATATTTAAAATTTGCGACAGTAAAAAATTATTTTTTGAATAACTTACTATAGAAAAGGCAATCCCTGGCGTATTTAAAATTTGCGACAGTAAAAAATTAACATTTTGAAAAAATTACTGTAGAAAAGGCAATCCCTGGCGCAATTAAAATTTGCGACAGTAAAAAATTATTTTTTGAATAATTTACTATAGAAAAGGCAATCCCTGGCGTAATTAAAATTTGTGACAGTAGAAAATTATTTTTTGAATAATTTACTATAGAAAAGGCAACCCCTGGCGGATTTGAAATTTGCGACAGTAGAAAATTATTTTTTGAATAATTTACTATAGAAAAGGCAATCCCTGGCGTAATTAAAATTTGCGACAGTATAAAATTATTTTTTTGAATAATTTACTATAGAAAAGGCAATCCCTGGCGTAACTAAAATTTGCGACAGTAGAAAATTATTTTTTGAATAATTTACTATAGTAAAGGCAATCCCTGGCGTAATTAAAATTTGCGACAGTAGAAAGTTATTTTTTGAATAATTTACTATAGAAAAGGCAATCCCTGGCGTATTTAAAATTTGCGACAGTAAAAAATTAATTTGTGAGAAATTTACTATAGAAAAGGCAATCCCTGGGATATTTAAAATTTGCGACAGTAAAAAATTATTTTTTTGCAAAATTTACTATAGAAAAGGCAATCCCTGGCGTATTTAAAATTTGCGACAGTAAAAAATTATTTTTTGAATAATTTACTATAGAAAAGGCAATCCCTGGCGCAATTAAAATTTGCGACAGTAGAAAATTATTTTTTGAATAATTTACTATAGAAAAGGCAATCCCTGGCGCACTTAAAATTTGCGACAGTATAAAATTATTTTTTGAATAATTTACTATAGAAAAGGCAATCCCTGGCGCAATTACAATTTGCGACAGTTGAAAATTATTTTTTGAATAATTTTCTATAGAAAAGGCAATCCCTGGCGCAATTAAAATTTGCGACAGTAAAAAATTATTTTTTTGCAAAATTTACTATAGAAAAGGCAATCCCTGGCGCACTTAAAATTTGCGACAGTAAAAAATTATTTTTTGAATAATTTACTATAGAAAAGGCAATCCCTGGCGTAATTAAAATTTGCGACAGTAAAAAATTATTTTTTGAATAATTTACTATAGAAAAGGCAATCCCTGGCGTAATTAAAATTTGCGACAGTAAAGAATTATTTTTTGAATAATTTACTATAGAAAAGGCAATCCCTGGCGTAATTAAAATTTGCGACAGTTGAAAATTATTTTTTGAATAATTTACTATAGAAAAGGCAATCCCTGGCGTAATTAAAATTTGCGACAGTAAAAAATTATTTTTTGAATAATTTACTATAGAAAAGGCAATCCCTGGCGTAATTAAAATTTGCGACAGTAAAAAATTATTTTTTGAATAATTTACTATAGAAAAGGCAATCCCTGGGATATTTAAAATTTGCGATAGTAAAAAATTATTTTTTTGCAAAATTTACTATAGAAAAGGCAATGCCTGGCGTATTTAAAATTTGCGACAGTAAAAAATTATGTTTTGAATAATTTACTGTAGAAAAGGCAATCCCTGGCGTAATTAAAATTTGCGACAGTAGAAAATTATTTTTTGAATAATTTACTATAGAAAAGGCAATCCCTGGCGTATTTAAAATTTGCGACAGTAAAAAATTAATTTGTGAGAAATTTACTATAGAAAAGGCAATCCCTGGGATATTTAAAATTCGCGACAGTAAAAAATTATTTTTTTGCAAAATTTACTATAGAAAGGGCAATCCCTGGCGTGATTAAAATTTGCGACAGTATAAAATTATTTTTTGCAAAATTTACTATACAAAAGGCAATCCCTGGCGTAATTAAAATTTGCGACTGTAGAAAATTATTTTTTTGCAAAATTTACTATAGAAAAGGCAATCCCTGGCGTAATTAAAATTTGCGACAGTATAAAATTATTTTTTGCAAAATTTACTATAGAAAAGGCAATCCCTGGCGTAATTAAAATTTGCGACAGTAAAAAATTATTTTTTGAATAATTTACTATAGAAAAGGCAATCCATGGCGTAATTAAAATTTGCGACAGTAAAAAATTATTTTTTGAATAATTTTCTATAGAAAAGGCAATCCCTGGCGCAATTAAAATTTGCGACAGTAGAAAATTATTTTTTTGCAAAATTTACTATAGAAAAGGCAATCCCTGGCGCAATTAAAACTTGCGACAGTAGAAAATTATTTTTTGAATAATTTACTATAGAAAAGGCAATCCCTGGCGTATTTAAAATTTGCGACAGTAAAAAATTATTTTTTGAATAATTTACTATAGAAAAGGCAATCCCTGGCGTAATTAAAATTTGCGACAGTAAAAAACTATTTTTTGAATAATTTACTATAGAAAAGGCAATCCCTGGCGCACTTAAAATTTGCGACAGTAAAAAATTATTTTTTGAATAATTTACTATAGAAAAGGCAATCCCTGGCGTAATTAAAATTTGCGACAGTAAAAAATTATTTTTTGCAAAATTTTCTGTAGAAAAGGCAATCCCTGGCGGATTTGAAATTTGCGACAGTTGAAAATTATTTTTTGAATAATTTAATATAGAAAAGGCAATACCTGGCGCAATTAAAATTTGCGACAGTAAAAAATTATTTTTTGAACAATTTACTATAGAAAAGGCAATCCCTGGCGGATTTGAAATTTGCGACAGTAAAAAATTATTTTTTGAATAATTTACTATAGAAAAGGCAATCCCTGGCGTAATTAAAATTTGCGACAGTTGAAAATTATTTTTTGAATAATTTACTATAGAAAAGGCAATCCCTGGCGTAATTAAAATTTGCGACAGTATAAAATTATTTTTTGAATAATTTACTATAGAAAAGGCAATCCCTGGCGTATTTAAAATTTGCGACAGTAAAAAATTAATATTTTGAAAAATTTACTGTAGAAAAGGCAATCCCTGGCGCAATTAAAACTTGCGATAGTAAAAAATTATTTTTTGAATAATTTACTATAGAAAAGGCAATCCCTGGCGGATTTGAAATTTGCGACAGTAAAAAATTATTTTTTGAATAATTTACTATAGAAAAGGCAATCCCTGGCGTAATTAAAATTTGCCACAGTTGAAAATTATTTTTTGCAAAATTTACTGTAGAAAAGGCAATCCCTGGCGGATTTGAAATTTGCGACAGTAAAAAATTATTTTTTGAATAATTTACTATAGAAAAGGCAATCCCTGGCGTAATTAAAACTTGCGACAGT
Source organism: Dioctria linearis (assembly GCA_963930735.1). Lineage (NCBI taxonomy): Eukaryota > Metazoa > Arthropoda > Insecta > Diptera > Asilidae > Dioctria > Dioctria linearis. The sequence goes on from CAWVNZ010002093.1 coordinate 37,385, forward strand.
AAAAAATTAATATTTTGAAAAATTTACTGTAGAAAAGGCAATCCCTGGCGCAATTAAAATTTGCGACAGTAAAAAATTATTTTTTGAAAAATTTACTATAGAAAAGGCAATCCCTGGCGCAATTACAATTTGCGACAGTAAAAAATTATTTTTTGAATAATTTACTATAGAAAAGGCAATCCTTGGCGTAATTAAAATTTGCGACAGTTGAAAATTATTTTTTGAATAATTTACTATAGAAAAGCCAATCCCTGGCTTAATTAAAATTTGCGACAGTATAAAATTATTTTTTGAATAATTTACTATAGAAAAGGCAATCCCTGACGTAATTAAAATTTGCGACAGTTGAAAATTATTTTTTGAATAATTTACTATAGAAAAGGCAATCCCTGGGATATTTAAAATTTGCGACAGTAAAAAATAATTTTTTGAAAAATTTACTATAGAAAAGGCAATCCCTGGCGTAATTAAAATTTGCGACAGTAGAAAATTATTTTTTGAATAATTTACTATAGAAAAGGCAATCCCTGGCGTAATTAAAATTTGCGACAGTAGAAAATTATTTTTTGAATAATTTACTATAGAAAAGGCAATCCCTGGCGTATTTAAAATTTGCGACAGTAAAAAATTATTTTTTGAATAATTTACTATAGAAAAGGCAATCCCTGGCGCAATTAAAATTTGCGACAGTTGAAAATTATTTTTTCAATAATTTACTATAGAAAAGGCAATCCCTGGCGTAATTAAAATTTGCGACAGTTGAAAATTATTTTTTGAATAATTTACTATAGAAAAGGCAATCCCTGGCGCAATTAAAATTTGCGACAGTAGAAAATAATTTTTTGAATAATTTACAATAGAAAAGGCAATCCCTGGCGCACTTAAAATTTGCGACAGTATAAAATTATTTTTTGAATAATTTACTATAGAAAAGGCAATCCCTGACGTAATTAAAATTTGCGACAGTTGAAAATTATTTTTTGAATAATTTACTATAGAAAAGGCAATCCCTGGCGTATTTAAAATTTGCGACAGTAAAAAATTAATATTTTGAAAAATTTACTGTAGAAAAGGCAATCCCTGGCGCAATTAAAATTTGCGACAGTAGAAAATTATTTTTTGAATAATTTACAATAGAAAAGGCAATCCCTGGCGCACTTAAAATTTGCGACAGTATAAAATTATTTTTTGAATAATTTACTATAGAAAAGGCAATCCCTGACGTAATTAAAATTTGCGACAGTTGAAAATTATTTTTTGAATAATTTACTATAGAAAAGGCAATCCCTGGCGTATTTAAAATTTGCGACAGTAAAAAATTAATATTTTGAAAAATTTACTGTAGAAAAGGCAATCCCTGGCGTACTTAAAATTTGCGACAGTAAAAAAATATTTTTTGAATAATTTACTATAGAAAAGGCAATCCCTGGCGTAATTAAAATTTGCGACAGTAAAAAATTATTTTTATTTTTTGAATAATTTACTATAGAAAAGGCAATCCCTGGCGCACTTAAAGTTTGCGAGAGTAAAAAATTATTTTTTGCAAAATTTACTATAGAAAAGGCAATCCCTGGCGTAATTAAAATTTGCGACAGTAGAAAATTATTTTTTGCAAAATTTACTGTAGAAAAGGCAATCACTGGCGCAATTAAAACTTGCGATAATAAAAAACTATTTTTTGAATAATTTACTATAGAAAAGGCAATCCCTGGCGTATTTAAAATTTGCGACAGTAGAAAATTATTTTTTGCGAAATTTACTATAGAAAAGGCAATCCCTGGCGCAATTAAAACTTGCGACAGTAGAAAATTATTTTTTGAATAAATTACTATAGAAAAGGCAATCCCTGGCGTAATTAAAATTTGCGACAGTAGAAAATTATTTTTTGAATAATTTACTATAGAAAAGGCAATCCCTGGCGTAATTAAAATTTGCGACAGTAAAAAATTATTTTTTGAATAATTTACTATAGAAAAGGCAATCCTTGGGATATTTAAAATTTGCGATAGTAAAAAATTATTTTTTTGCAAAATTTACTATAGAAAAGGCAATCCCTGGCGTATTTAAAATTTGCGACAGTAAAAAATTATGTTTTGAATAATTTACTGTAGAAAAGGCAATCCCTGGCGTAATTAAAATTTGCGACAGTAGAAAATTATTTTTTGAATAATTTACTATAGAAAAGGCAATCCCTGGCGTATTTAAATTTGCGACAGTAAAAAATTAATTTGTGAGAAATTTACTATAGAAAAGCAATCCCTGGGATATTTAAAATTCGCGACAGTAAAAAATTATTTTTTTGCAAAATTTACTATAGAAAAGGCAATCCCTGGCGTGATTAAAATTTGCGACAGTATAAAATTATTTTTTGCAAAATTTACTATAGAAAAGGCAATCCCTGGCGTAATTAAAATTTGCGACAGTAGAAAATTATTTTTTTGCAAAATTTACTATAGAAAAGGCAATCCCTGGCGTAATTAAAATTTGCGACAGTATAATATTATTTTTTGCAAAATTTACTATAGAAAAGGCAATCCCTGGCGTAATTAAAATTTGCGACAGTAAAAAATTATTTTTTGAATAATTTACTATAGAAAAGGCAATCCCTGGCGTAATTAAAATTTGCGACAGTAAAAAATTATTTTTTGAATAATTTACTATAGAAAAGGCAATCCCTGGCGCAATTAAAATTTGCGACAGTAGAAAATTATTTTTTTGCAAAATTTACTATAGAAAAGGCAATCCCTGGCGCAATTAAAACTTGCGACAGTAGAAAATTATTTTTTGAATAATTTACTATAGAAAAGGCAATCCCTGGCGTAATTAAAATTTGCGACAGTAAAAAATTATTTTTTGAATAATTTACTATGGAAAAGGCAATCCCTGGCGCACTTAAAATTTGCGACAGTAAAAAATTATTTTTTGAATAATTTACTATAGAAAAGGCAATCCCTGGCGTAATTAAAATTTGCGACAGTAAAAAATTATTTTTTGCAAAATTTACTGTAGAAAAGGCAATCCCTGGCGGATTTGAAATTTGCGACAGTTGAAAATTATTTTTTGAATAATTTACTATAGAAAAGGCAATACCTGGCGCAATTAAAATTTGCGACAGTAAAAAATTATTTTTTGAACAATTTACTATAGAAAAGGCAATCCCTGGCGGATTTGAAATTTGCGACAGTAAAAAATTATTTTTTGAATAATTTACTATAGAAAAGGCAATCCCTGGCGTAATTAAAATTTGCGACAGTTGAAAATTATTTTTTGAATAATTTACTATAGAAAAGGCAATCCCTGGCGTAATTAAAATTTGCGACAGTATAAAATTATTTTTTGAATAATTTACTATAGAAAAGGCAATCCCTGGCGTATTTAAAATTTGCGACAGTAAAAAATTAATATTTTGAAAAATTTACTGTAGAAAAGGCAATCCCTGGCGTAATTAAAATTTGCGACAGTAGAAAATTATTTTTTGCAAAATTTACTGTAGAAAAGGCAATCACTGGCGCAATTAAAACTTGCGATAGTAAAAAACTATTTTTTGAATAATTTACTATAGAAAAGGCAATCCCTGGCGTATTTAAAATTTGCGACAGTAGAAAATTATTTTTTGCAAAACTTACTATAGAAAAGGCAATCCCTGGCGCAATTAAAACTTGCGACAGTAGAAAATTATTTTTTGAATAAATTACTATAGAAAAGGCAATCCCTGGCGTAATTAAAATTTGCGACAGTAGAAAATTATTTTTTGAATAATTTACTATAGAAAAGGCAATCCCTGGCGTAATTAAAATTTGCGACAGTTGAAAATTATTTTTTGAATAATTTACTATAGAAAAGGCAATCCCTGGCGTAATTAAAATTTGCGACAGTATAAAATTATTTTTTGAATAATTTACTATAGAAAAGGCAATCCCTGGCGTATTTAAATTTGCGACAGTAAAAAATTAATTTGTGAGAAATTTACTATAGAAAAGCAATCCCTGGGATATTTAAAATTCGCGACAGTAAAAAATTATTTTTTTGCAAAATTTACTATAGAAAAGGCAATCCCTGGCGTGATTAAAATTTGCGACAGTATAAAATTATTTTTTGCAAAATTTACTATAGAAAAGGCAATCCCTGGCGTAATTAAAATTTGCGACAGTAGAAAATTATTTTTTTGCAAAATTTACTATAGAAAAGGCCATCCCTGGCGTAATTAAAATTTGCGACAGTATAATATTATTTTTTGCAAAATTTACTATAGAAAAGGCAATCCCTGGCGTAATTAAAATTTGCGACAGTAAAAAATTATTTTTTGAATAATTTACTATAGAAAAGGCAATCCCTGGCGTAATTAAAATTTGCAACAGTAAAAAATTATTTTTTGAATAATTTACTATAGAAAAGGCAATCCCTGGCGCAATTAAAATTTGCGACAGTAGAAAATTATTTTTTTGCAAAATTTACTATAGAAAAGGCAATCCCTGGCGCAATTAAAACTTGCGACAGTAGAAAATTATTTTTTGAATAATTTACTATAGAAAAGGCAATCCCTGGCGTATTTAAAATTTGCGACAGTAAAAAATTATTTTTTGAATAATTTACTATAGAAAAGGCAATCCCTGGCGTAATTAAAATTTGCGACAGTAAAAAATTATTTTTTGAATAATTTACTATGGAAAAGGCAATCCCTGGCGCACTTAAAATTTGCGACAGTAAAAAATTATTTTTTGAATAATTTACTATAGAAAAGGCAATCCCTGGCGTAATTAAAATTTGCGACAGTAAAAAATTATTTTTTGCAAAATTTACTGTAGAAAAGGCAATCCCTGGCGGATTTGAAATTTGCGACAGTTGAAAATTATTTTTTGAATAATTTACTATAGAAAAGGCAATACCTGGCGCAATTAAAATTTGCGACAGTAAAAAATTATTTTTTGAACAATTTACTATAGAAAAGGCAATCCCTGGCGGATTTGAAATTTGCGACAGTAAAAAATTATTTTTTGAATAATTTACTATAGAAAAGGCAATCCCTGGCGTAATTAAAATTTGCGACAGTTGAAAATTATTTTTTGAATAATTTACTATAGAAAAGGCAATCCCTGGCGTAATTAAAATTTGCGACAGTATAAAATTATTTTTTGAATAATTTACTATAGAAAAGGCAATCCCTGGCGTATTTAAAATTTGCGACAGTAAAAAATTAATATTTTGAAAAATTTACTGTAGAAAAGGCAATCCCTGGCGCAATTAAAACTTGCGATAGTAAAAAATTATTTTTTGAATAATTTACTATAGAAAAGGCAATCCCTGGCGGATTTGAAATTTGCGACAGTAAAAAATTATTTTTTGAATAATTTACTATAGAAAAGGTAATCCCTGGCGCAATTAAAATTTGCGACAGTAGAAAATTATTTTTTGAATAATTTACAATAGAAAAGGCAATCCCTGGCGCACATAAAATTTGCGACAGTATAAAATTATTTTTTGAATAATTTACTATAGAAAAGGCAATCCCTGGCGTAATTAAAATTTGCGACAGTAGAAAATTATTTTTTGAATAATTTACTATAGAAAAGGCAATCCCTGGCGCACTTAAAGTTTGCGACAGTAAAAAATTAGTTTTTGCAAAATTTACTATAGAAAAGGCAATCCCTGGCGTAATTAAAATTTGCGACAGTAGAAAATTATTTTTTGCAAAATTTACTGTAGAAAAGGCAATCACTGGCGCAATTAAAACTTGCGATAGTAAAAAACTATTTTTTGAATAATTTACTATAGAAAAGGCAATCCCTGGCGTATTTAAAATTTGCGACAGTAGAAAATTATTTTTTGCAAAACTTACTATAGAAAAGGCAATCCCTGGCGCAATTAAAACTTGCGACAGTAGAAAATTATTTTTTGAATAAATTACTATAGAAAAGGCAATCCCTGGCGTAATTAAAATTTGCGACAGTAGAAAATTATTTTTTGAATAATTTACTATAGAAAAGGCAATCCCTGGCGTAATTAAAATTTGCGACAGTAAAAAATTATTTTTTGAATAATTTACTATAGAAAAGGCAATCCCTGGGATATTTAAAATTTGCGATAGTAAAAAATTATTTTTTTGCAAAATTTACTATAGAAAAAGCAATCCCTGGCGTATTTAAAATTTGCGACAGTAAAAAATTATGTTTTGAATAATTTACTGTAGAAAAGGCAATCCCTGGCGTAATTAAAATTTGCGACAGTAGAAAATTATTTTTTGAATAATTTACTATAGAAAAGGCAATCCCTGGCGTATTTAAAATTTGCGACAGTAAAAAATTAATTTGTGAGAAATTTACTATAGAAAAGGCAATCCCTGGAATATTTAAAATTCGCGACAGTAAAAAATTATTTTTTTGCAAAATTTACTATAGAAAAGGCAATCCCTGGCGTGATTAAAATTTGCGACAGTATAAAATTATTTTTTGCAAAATTTACTATAGAAAAGGCAATCCCTGGCGTAATTAAAATTTGCGACAGTAGAAAATTATTTTTTTGCAAAATTTACTATAGAAAAGGCAATCCCTGGCGTAATTAAAATTTGCGACAGTATAAAATTATTTTTTGCAAAATTTACTATAGAAAAGGCAATCCCTGGCGTAATTAAAATTTGCGACAGTAAAAAATTATTTTTTGAATAATTTACTATAGAAAAGGCAATCCCTGGCGTAATTAAAATTTGCGACAGTAAAAAATTATTTTTTGAATAATTTACTATAGAAAAGGCAATCCCTGGCGCAATTAAAATTTGCGACAGTAGAAAATTATTTTTTTGCAAAATTTACTGTAGAAAAGGCAATCCCTGGCGCAATTAAAACTTGCGACAGTAGAAAATTATTTTTTGAATAATTTACTATAGAAAAGGCAATCCGTGGCGTATTTAAAATTTGCGACAGTAAAAAATTATTTTTTGAATAATTTACTATAGAAAAGGCAATCCCTGGCGTAATTAAAATTTGCGACAGTAAAAAATTATTTTTTGAATAATTTACTATAGAAAAGGCAATCCCTGGCGCACTTAAAATTTGCGACAGTAAAAAATTATTTTTTGAATAATTTACTATAGAAAAGGCAATCCCTGGCGTAATTAAAATTTGCGACAGTAAAAAATTATTTTTTGAATAATTTACTATAGAAAAGGCAATACCTGGCGCAATTAAAATTGCGACAGTAAAAAATTATTTTTTGAACAATTTACTATAGAAAAGGCAATCCCTGGCGTATTTAAAATTTGCGACAGTAAAAAATTAATATTTTGAAAAATTTACTGTAGAAAAGGCAATCCCTGGCGCAATTAAAACTTGCGATAGTAAAAAATTATTTTTTGAATAATTTACTATAGAAAAGGCAATCCCTGGCGGATTTGAAATTTGCGACAGTAAAAAATTATTTTTTGAATAATTTACTATAGAAAAGGTAATCCCTGGCGCAATTAAAATTTGCGACAGTAGAAAATTATTTTTTGAATAACTTACAATAGAAAAGGCAATCCCTGGCGCACATAAAATTTGCGACAGTATAAAATTATTTTTTGAATAATTTACTATAGAAAAGGCAATCCCTGGCGTAATTAAAATTTGCGACAGTAGAAAATTATTTTTTGAATAATTTACTATAGAAAAGGCAATCCCTGGCGCACTTAAAGTTTGCGACAGTAAAAAATTAGTTTTTGCAAAATTTACTATAGAAAAGGCAATCCCTGGCGTAATTAAAATTTGCGACAGTAGAAAATTATTTTTTGCAAAATTTACTGTAGAAAAGGCAATCACTGGCGCAATTAAAACTTGCGATAGTAAAAAACTATTTTTTGAATAATTTACTATAGAAAAGGCAATCCCTGGCGTATTTAAAATTTGCGACAGTAGAAAATTATTTTTTGCAAAACTTACTATAGAAAAGGCAATCCCTGGCGCAATTAAAACTTGCGACAGTAGAAAATTATTTTTTGAATAAATTACTATAGAAAAGGCAATCCCTGGCGTAATTAAAATTTGCGACAGTAGAAAATTATTTTTTGAATAATTTACTATAGAAAAGGCAATCCCTGGCGTAATTAAAACTTGCGACAGTTGAAAATTATTTTTTGAATAATTTACTATAGAAAAGGCAATCCCTGGCGTAATTAAAATTTGCGACAGTATAAAATTATTTTTTGAATAATTTACTATAGAAAAGGCAATCCTGGCGTATTTAAATTTGCGACAGTAAAAAATTAATTTGTGAGAAATTTACTATAGAAAAGCAATCCCTGGGATATTTAAAATTCGCGACAGTAAAAAATTATTTTTTTGCAAAATTTACTATAGAAAAGGCAATCCCTGGCGTGATTAAAATTTGCGACAGTATAAAATTATTTTTTGCAAAATTTACTATAGAAAAGGCAATCCCTGGCGTAATTAAAATTTGCGACAGTAGAAAATTATTTTTTTTGCAAAATTTACTATAGAAAAGGCCATCCCTGGCGTAATTAAAATTTGCGACAGTATAATATTATTTTTTGCAAAATTTACTATAGAAAAGGCAATCCTGGCGTAATTAAAATTTGCGACAGTAAAAAATTATTTTTTGAATAATTTACTATAGAAAAGGCAATCCCTGGCGTAATTAAAATTTGCAACAGTAAAAAATTATTTTTTGAATAATTTACTATAGAAAAGGCAATCCCTGGGATATTTAAAATTTGCGATAGTAAAAAATTATTTTTTTGCAAAATTTACTATAGAAAAAGCAATCCCTGGCGTATTTAAAATTTGCGACAGTAAAAAATTATGTTTTGAATAATTTACTGTAGAAAAGGCAATCCCTGGCGTAATTAAAATTTGCGACAGTAGAAAATTATTTTTTGAATAATTTACTATAGAAAAGGCAATCCCTGGCGTATTTAAAATTTGCGACAGTAAAAAATTAATTTGTGAGAAATTTACTATAGAAAAGGCAATCCCTGGAATATTTAAAATTCGCGACAGTAAAAAATTATTTTTTTGCAAAATTTACTATAGAAAAGGCAATCCCTGGCGTGATTAAAATTTGCGACAGTATAAAATTATTTTTTGCAAAATTTACTATAGAAAAGGCAATCCCTGGCGTAATTAAAATTTGCGACAGTAGAAAATTATTTTTTTGCAAAATTTACTATAGAAAAGGCAATCCCTGGCGTAATTAAAATTTGCGACAGTATAAAATTATTTTTTGCAAAATTTACTATAGAAAAGGCAATCCCTGGCGTAATTAAAATTTGCGACAGTAAAAATTATTTTTTGAATAATTTACTATAGAAAAGGCAATCCCTGGCGTAATTAAAATTTGCGACAGTAAAAAATTATTTTTTGAATAATTTACTATAGAAAAGGCAATCCCTGGCGCAATTAAATTTGCGACAGTAGAAAATTATTTTTTTGCAAAATTTACTGTAGAAAAGGCAATCCCTGGCGCAATTAAAACTTGCGACAGTAGAAAATTATTTTTTGAATAATTTACTATAGAAAAGGCAATCCGTGGCGTATTTAAAATTTGCGACAGTAAAAAATTATTTTTTGAATAATTTACTATAGAAAAGGCAATCCCTGGCGTAATTAAAATTTCCGACAGTAAAAATTATTTTTTGAATAATTTACTATAGAAAAGGCAATCCCTGGCGCACTTAAAGTTTGCGACAGTAAAAAATTAGTTTTTGCAAAATTTACTATAGAAAAGGCAATCCCTGGCGTAATTAAAATTTGCGACAGTAGAAAATTATTTTTTGCAAAATTTACTGTAGAAAAGGCAATCACTGGCGCAATTAAAACTTGCGATAGTAAAAAACTATTTTTTGAATAATTTACTATAGAAAAGGCAATCCCTGGCGTATTTAAAATTTGCGACAGTAGAAAATTATTTTTTGCAAAACTTACTATAGAAAAGGCAATCCCTGGCGCAATTAAAACTTGCGACAGTAGAAAATTATTTTTTGAATAAATTACTATAGAAAAGGCAATCCCTGGCGTAATTAAAATTTGCGACAGTAGAAAATTATTTTTTGAATAATTTACTATAGAAAAGGCAATCCCTGGCGTAATTAAAATTTGCGACAGTAAAAAATTATTTTTTGAATAATTTACTATAGAAAAGGCAATCCCTGGGATATTTAAAATTTGCGATAGTAAAAAATTATTTTTTTTGCAAAATTTACTATAGAAAAAGCAATCCCTGGCGTATTTAAAATTTGCGACAGTAAAAAATTATGTTTTGAATAATTTACTGTAGAAAAGGCAATCCCTGGCGTAATTAAAATTTGCGACAGTAGAAAATTATTTTTTGAATAATTTACTATAGAAAAGGCAATCCCTGGCGTATTTAAAATTTGCGACAGTAAAAAATTAATTTGTGAGAAATTTACTATAGAAAAGGCAATAATCCCTGGAATATTTAAAATTCGCGACAGTAAAAAATTATTTTTTTGCAAAATTTACTATAGAAAAGGCAATCCCTGGCGTGATTAAAATTTGCGACAGTATAAAATTATTTTTTGCAAAATTTACTATAGAAAAGGCAATCCCTGGCGTAATTAAAATTTGCGACAGTAGAAAATTATTTTTTTGCAAAATTTACTATAGAAAAGGCAATCCCTGGCGTAATTAAAATTTGCGACAGTATAAAATTATTTTTTGCAAAATTTACTATAGAAAAGGCAATCCCTGGCGTAATTAAAATTTGCGACAGTAAAAAATTATTTTTTGAATAATTTACTATAGAAAAGGCAATCCCTGGCGTAATTAAAATTTGCGACAGTAAAAAATTATTTTTTGAATAATTTACTATAGAAAAGGCAATCCCTGGCGCAATTAAAATTTGCGACAGTAGAAAATTATTTTTTTGCAAAATTTACTGTAGAAAAGGCAATCCCTGGCGCAATTAAAACTTGCGACAGTAGAAAATTATTTTTTGAATAATTTACTATAGAAAAGGCAATCCGTGGCGTATTTAAAATTTGCGACAGTAAAAAATTATTTTTTGAATAATTTACTATAGAAAAGGCAATCCCTGGCGTAATTAAAATTTGCGACAGTAAAAAATTATTTTTTGAATAATTTACTATAGAAAAGGCAATCCCTGGCGCACTTAAAATTTGCGACAGTAAAAAATTATTTTTTGAATAATTTACTATAGAAAAGGCAATCCCTGGCGTAATTAAAATTTGCGACAGTAAAAAATTATTTTTTGAATAATTTACTATAGAAAAGGCAATACCTGGCGCAATTAAAATGCGACAGTAAAAATTATTTTTTGAACAATTTACTATAGAAAAGGCAATCCCTGGCGTATTTAAAATTTGCGACAGTAAAAAAATTAATATTTTGAAAAATTTACTGTAGAAAAGGCAATCCCTGGCGCAATTAAAACTTGCGATAGTAAAAAATTATTTTTTGAATAATTTACTATAGAAAAGGCAATCCCTGGCGGATTGAAATTTGCGACAGTAAAAAATTATTTTTTGAATAATTTACTATAGAAAAGGTAATCCCTGGCGCAATTAAAATTTGCGACAGTAGAAAATTATTTTTTGAATAATTTACAATAGAAAAGGCAATCCCTGGCGCACATAAAATTTGCGACAGTATAAAATTATTTTTTGAATAATTTACTATAGAAAAGGCAATCCCTGGCGTAATTAAAATTTGCGACAGTAGAAAATTATTTTTTGAATAATTTACTATAGAAAAGGCAATCCCTGGCGCACTTAAAGTTTGCGACAGTAAAAATTAGTTTTTGCAAAATTTACTATAGAAAAGGCAATCCCTGGCGTAATTAAAATTTGCGACAGTAGAAAATTATTTTTTGCAAAATTTACTGTAGAAAAGGCAATCACTGGCGCAATTAAAACTTGCGATAGTAAAAAACTATTTTTTGAATAATTTACTATAGAAAAGGCAATCCCTGGCGTATTTAAAATTTGCGACAGTAGAAAATTATTTTTTGCAAAACTTACTATAGAAAAGGCAATCCCTGGCGCAATTAAAACTTGCGACAGTAGAAAATTATTTTTTGAATAAATTACTATAGAAAAGGCAATCCCTGGCGTAATTAAAATTTGCGACAGTAGAAAATTATTTTTGAATAATTTACTATAGAAAAGGCAATCCCTGGCGTAATTAAAATTTGCGACAGTTGAAAATTATTTTTTGAATAATTTACTATAGAAAAGGCAATCCCTGGCGTAATTAAAATTTGCGACAGTATAAAATTATTTTTTGAATAATTTACTATAGAAAAGGCAATCCCTGGCGTATTTAAATTTGCGACAGTAAAAAATTAATTTGTGAGAAATTTACTATAGAAAAGCAATCCCTGGGATATTTAAAATTCGCGACAGTAAAAAATTATTTTTTTGCAAAATTTACTATAGAAAAGGCAATCCCTGGCGTGATTAAAATTTGCGACAGTATAAAATTATTTTTGCAAAATTTACTATAGAAAAGGCAATCCCTGGCGTAATTAAAATTTGCGACAGTAGAAAATTATTTTTTTGCAAAATTTACTATAGAAAAGGCCATCCCTGGCGTAATTAAAATTTTGCGACAGTATAATATTATTTTTTGCAAAATTTACTATAGAAAAGGCAATCCCTGGCGTAATTAAAATTTGCGACAGTAAAAAATTATTTTTTGAATAATTTACTATAGAAAAGGCAATCCCTGGCGTAATTAAAATTTGCAACAGTAAAAAATTATTTTTTGAATAATTTACTATAGAAAAGGCAATCCCTGGCGCAATTAAAATTTGCGACAGTAGAAAATTATTTTTTTGCAAAATTTACTATAGAAAAGGCAATCCCTGGCGCAATTAAAACTTGCGACAGTAGAAAATTATTTTTTGAATAATTTACTATAGAAAAGGCAATCCCTGGCGTATTTAAAATTTGCGACAGTAAAAAATTATTTTTTGAATAATTTACTATAGAAAAGGCAATCCCTGGCGTAATTAAAATTTGCGACAGTAAAAAATTATTTTTTGAATAATTTACTATGGAAAAGGCAATCCCTGGCGCACTTAAAATTTGCGACAGTAAAAAATTATTTTTTGAATAATTTACTATAGAAAAGGCAATCCCTGGCGTAATTAAAATTTGCGACAGTAAAAAATTATTTTTTGCAAAATTTACTGTAGAAAAGGCAATCCCTGGCGGATTTGAAATTTGCGACAGTTGAAAATTATTTTTTGAATAATTTACTATAGAAAAGGCAATACCTGGCGCAATTAAAATTTGCGACAGTAAAAAATTATTTTTTGAACAATTTACTATAGAAAAGGCAATCCCTGGCGGATTTGAAATTTGCGACAGTAAAAAATTATTTTTTGAATAATTTACTATAGAAAAGGCAATCCCTGGCGTAATTAAAATTTGCGACAGTTGAAAATTATTTTTTGAATAATTTACTATAGAAAAGGCAATCCCTGGCGTAATTAAAATTTGCGACAGTATAAAATTATTTTTTGAATAATTTACTATAGAAAAGGCAATCCCTGGCGTATTTAAAATTTGCGACAGTAAAAAATTAATATTTTGAAAAATTTACTGTAGAAAAGGCAATCCCTGGCGCAATTAAAACTTGCGATAGTAAAAAATTATTTTTTGAATAATTTACTATAGAAAAGGCAATCCCTGGCGGATTTGAAATTTGCGACAGTAAAAAATTATTTTTTGAATAATTTACTATAGAAAAGGTAATCCCTGGCGCAATTAAAATTTGCGACAGTAGAAAATTATTTTTTGAATAATTTACAATAGAAAAGGCAATCCCTGGCGCACATAAAATTTGCGACAGTATAAAAATTATTTTTTGAATAATTTACTATAGAAAAGGCAATCCCTGGCGTAATTAAAATTTGCGACAGTAGAAAATTATTTTTTGAATAATTTACTATAGAAAAGGCAATCCCTGGCGCACTTAAAGTTTGCGACAGTAAAAAAATTAGTTTTTGCAAAATTTACTATAGAAAAGGCAATCCCTGGCGTAATTAAAATTTGCGACAGTAGAAAATTATTTTTTGCAAAATTTACTGTAGAAAAGGCAATCACTGGCGCAATTAAAACTTGCGATAGTAAAAAACTATTTTTTGAATAATTTACTATAGAAAAGGCAATCCCTGGCGTATTTAAAATTTGCGACAGTAGAAAATTATTTTTTGCAAAACTTACTATAGAAAAGGCAATCCCTGGCGCAATTAAAACTTGCGACAGTAGAAAATTATTTTTTGAATAAATTACTATAGAAAAGGCAATCCCTGGCGTAATTAAAATTTGCGACAGTAGAAAATTATTTTTTGAATAATTTACTATAGAAAAGGCAATCCCTGGCGTAATTAAAATTTGCGACAGTAAAAAATTATTTTTTGAATAATTTACTATAGAAAAGGCAATCCCTGGGATATTTAAAATTTGCGATAGTAAAAAATTATTTTTTTGCAAAATTTACTATAGAAAAAGCAATCCCTGGCGTATTTAAAATTTGCGACAGTAAAAAATTATGTTTTGAATAATTTACTGTAGAAAAGGCAATCCCTGGCGTAATTAAAATTTGCGACAGTAGAAAATTATTTTTTGAATAATTTACTATAGAAAAGGCAATCCCTGGCGTATTTAAAATTTGCGACAGTAAAAAATTAATTTGTGAGAAATTTACTATAGAAAAGGCAATCCCTGGAATATTTAAAATTCGCGACAGTAAAAAATTATTTTTTTGCAAAATTTACTATAGAAAAGGCAATCCCTGGCGTGATTAAAATTTGCGACAGTATAAAATTATTTTTTGCAAAATTTACTATAGAAAAGGCAATCCCTGGCGTAATTAAAATTTGCGACAGTAGAAAATTATTTTTTTGCAAAATTTACTATAGAAAAGGCAATCCCTGGCGTAATTAAAATTTGCGACAGTATAAAATTATTTTTTGCAAAATTTACTATAGAAAAGGCAATCCCTGGCGTAATTAAAATTTGCGACAGTAAAAAATTATTTTTTGAATAATTTACTATAGAAAAGGCAATCCCTGGCGTAATTAAAATTTGCGACAGTAAAAAATTATTTTTTGAATAATTTACTATAGAAAAGGCAATCCCTGGCGCAATTAAAATTTGCGACAGTAGAAAATTATTTTTTTGCAAAATTTACTGTAGAAAAGGCAATCCCTGGCGCAATTAAAACTTGCGACAGTAGAAAATTATTTTTTGAATAATTTACTATAGAAAAGGCAATCCGTGGCGTATTTAAAATTTGCGACAGTAAAAAATTATTTTTTGAATAATTTACTATAGAAAAGGCAATCCCTGGCGTAATTAAAATTTGCGACAGTAAAAAATTATTTTTTGAATAATTTACTATAGAAAAGGCAATCCCTGGCGCACTTAAAATTTGCGACAGTAAAAAATTATTTTTTGAATAATTTACTATAGAAAAGGCAATCCCTGGCGTAATTAAAATTTGCGACAGTAAAAAATTATTTTTTGAATAATTTACTATAGAAAAGGCAATACCTGGCGCAATTAAAATTGCGACAGTAAAAAATTATTTTTTGAACAATTTACTATAGAAAAGGCTATCCCTGGCGGATTTGAAATTTGCGACAGTAAAAAATTATTTTTTGAATAATTTACTATAGAAAAGGCAATCCCTGGCGTAATTAAAATTTGCGACAGTTGAAAATTATTTTTTGAATAATTTACTATAGAAAAGGCAATCCCTGGCGTAATTAAAATTTGCGACAGTATAAAATTATTTTTTGAATAATTTACTATAGAAAAGGCAATCCCTGGCGTATTTAAAATTTGCGACAGTAAAAAATTAATATTTTGAAAAATTTACCGTAGAAAAGGCAATCCCTGGCGCAATTAAAACTTGCGATAGTAAAAAATTATTTTTTGAATAATTTACTATAGAAAAGGCAATCCCTGGCGGATTTGAAATTTGCGACAGTAAAAAATTATTTTTTGAATAATTTACTATAGAAAAGGCAATCCCTGGCGTAATTAAAATTTGCCACAATTGAAAATTATTTTTTGCAAAATTTACTGTAGAAAAGGCAATCCCTGGCGGATTTGAAATTTGCGACAGTAAAAAATTATTTTTTGAATAATTTACTATAGAAAAGGCAATCCCTGGCGTAATTAAAACTTGCGACAGTAAAAAATTAATATTTTGTAAAATTTACTGTAGAAAAGGCAATCCCTGGCGCAATTAAAATTTGCGACAGTAAAAAATTATTTTTTGAAAAATTTACTATAGAAAAGGCAATCCCTGGCGCAATTACAATTTGCGACAGTAAAAAATTATTTTTTGAATAATTTACTATAGAAAAGGCAATCCCTGGCGTAATTAAAATTTGCCACAGTTGAAAATTATTTTTTGAATAATTTACTATAGAAAAGCCAATCCCTGGCTTAATTAAAATTTGCGACAGTATAAAATTATTTTTTGAATAATTTACTATAGAAAAGGCAATCCCTGGCGTAATTAAAATTTGCGACAGTAAAAAATTATTTTTTGCAAAATTTACTGTAGAAAAGGCAATCCCTGGCGGATTTGAAATTTGCGACAGTTGAAAATTATTTTTTGAATAATTTACTATAGAAAAGGCAATACCTGGCGCAATTAAAATTTGCGACAGTAAAAAATTATTTTTTGAACAATTTACTATAGAAAAGGCAATCCCTGGCGGATTTGAAATTTGCGACAGTAAAAAATTATTTTTTGAATAATTTACTATAGAAAAGGCAATCCCTGGCGTAATTAAAATTTGCGACAGTTGAAAATTATTTTTTTGCAAAATTTACTATAGAAAAGGCAATCCCTGGCGCAATTAAAACTTGCGACAGTAGAAAATTATTTTTTGAATAATTTACTATAGAAAAGGCAATCCCTGGCGTATTTAAAATTTGCGACAGTAAAAAATTATTTTTTGAATAATTTACTATAGAAAAGGCAATCCCTGGCGTAATTAAAATTTGCGACAGTAAAAAATTATTTTTTGAATAATTTACTATGGAAAAGGCAATCCCTGGCGCACTTAAAATTTGCGACAGTAAAAAATTATTTTTTGAATAATTTACTATAGAAAGGGCAATCCCTGGCGTAATTAAAATTTGCGACAGTAAAAAATTATTTTTTGCAAAATTTACTGTAGAAAAGGCAATCCCTGGCGGATTTGAAATTTGCGACAGTTGAAAATTATTTTTTGAATAATTTACTATAGAAAAGGCAATACCTGGCGCAATTAAAATTTGCGACAGTAAAAAATTATTTTTTGAACAATTTACTATAGAAAAGGCAATCCCTGGCGGATTTGAAATTTGCGACAGTAAAAAATTATTTTTTGAATAATTTACTATAGAAAAGGCAATCCCTGGCGTAATTAAAATTTGCGACAGTTGAAAATTATTTTTTGAATAATTTACTATAGAAAAGGCAATCCCTGGCGTAATTAAAATTTGCGACAGTATAAAATTATTTTTTGAATAATTTACTATAGAAAAGGCAATCCCTGGCGTATTTAAAATTTGCGACAGTAAAAAATTAATATTTTGAAAAATTTACTGTAGAAAAGGCAATCCCTGGCGTAATTAAAATTTGCGACAGTAGAAAATTATTTTTTGCAAAATTTACTGTAGAAAAGGCAATCACTGGCGCAATTAAAACTTGCGATAGTAAAAAACTATTTTTTGAATAATTTACTATAGAAAAGGCAATCCCTGGCGTATTTAAAATTTGCGACAGTAGAAAATTATTTTTTGCAAAACTTACTATAGAAAAGGCAGTCCCTGGCGCAATTAAAACTTGCGACAGTAGAAAATTATTTTTTGAATAAATTACTATAGAAAAGGCAATCCCTGGCGTAATTAAAATTTGCGACAGTAGAAAATTATTTTTTGAATAATTTACTATAGAAAAGGCAATCCCTGGCGTAATTAAAATTTGCGACAGTAAAAAATTATTTTTTGAATAATTTACTATAGAAAAGGCAATCCTTGGGATATTTAAAATTTGCGATAGTAAAAAATTATTTTTTTGCAAAATTTACTATAGAAAAGGCAATCCCTGGCGTATTTAAAATTTGCGACAGTAAAAAATTATGTTTTGAATAATTTACTGTAGAAAAGGCAATCCCTGGCGTAATTAAAATTTGCGACAGTAGAAAATTATTTTTTGAATAATTTACTATAGAAAAGGCAATCCCTGGCGTATTTAAATTTGCGACAGTAAAAAATTAATTTGTGAGAAATTTACTATAGAAAAGCAATCCCTGGGATATTTAAAATTCGCGACAGTAAAAAATTATTTTTTTGCAAAATTTACTATAGAAAAGGCAATCCCTGGCGTGATTAAAATTTGCGACAGTATAAAATTATTTTTTGCAAAATTTACTATAGAAAAGGCAATCCCTGGCGTAATTAAAATTTGCGACAGTAGAAAATTATTTTTTTGCAAAATTTACTATAGAAAAGGCAATCCCTGGCGTAATTAAAATTTGCGACAGTATAATATTATTTTTTGCAAAATTTACTATAGAAAAGGCAATCCCTGGCGTAATTAAAATTTGCGACAGTAAAAAATTATTTTTTGAATAATTTACTATAGAAAAGGCAATCCCTGGCGTAATTAAAATTTGCGACAGTAAAAAATTATTTTTTGAATAATTTACTATAGAAAAGGCAATCCCTGGCGCAATTAAAATTTGCGACAGTAGAAAATTATTTTTTTGCAAAATTTACTATAGAAAAGGCAATCCCTGGCGCAATTAAAACTTGCGACAGTAGAAAATTATTTTTTGAATAATTTACTATAGAAAAGGCAATCCCTGGCGTATTTAAAATTTGCGACAGTAAAAAATTATTTTTTGAATAATTTACTATAGAAAAGGCAATCCCTGGCGTAATTAAAATTTGCGACAGTAAAAAATTATTTTTTGAATAATTTACTATGGAAAAGGCAATCCCTGGCGCACTTAAAATTTGCGACAGTAAAAAATTATTTTTTGAATAATTTACTATAGAAAAGGCAATCCCTGGCGTAATTAAAATTTGCGACAGTAAAAAATTATTTTTTGCAAAATTTACTGTAGAAAAGGCAATCCCTGGCGGATTTGAAATTTGCGACAGTTGAAAATTATTTTTTGAATAATTTACTATAGAAAAGGCAATACCTGGCGCAATTAAAATTTACGACAGTAAAAAATTATTTTTTGAACAATTTACTATAGAAAAGGCAATCCCTGGCGGATTTGAAATTTGCGACAGTAAAAAATTATTTTTTGAATAATTTACTATAGAAAAGGCAATCCCTGGCGTAATTAAAATTTGCGACAGTTGAAAATTATTTTTTGAATAATTTACTATAGAAAAGGCAATCCCTGGCGTAATTAAAATTTGCGACAGTATAAAATTATTTTTTGAATAATTTACTATAGAAAAGGCAATCCCTGGCGTATTTAAAATTTGCGACAGTAAAAAATTAATATTTTGAAAAATTTACTGTAGAAAAGGCAATCCCTGGCGCAATTAAAACTTGCGATAGTAAAAAATTATTTTTTGAATAATTTACTATAGAAAAGGCAATCCCTGGCGGATTTGAAATTTGCGACAGTAAAAAATTATTTTTTGAATAATTTACTATAGAAAAGGCAATCCCTGGCGCAATTAAAATTTGCGACAGTAGAAAATTATTTTTTGAATAATTTACAATAGAAAAGGCAATCCCTGGCGCACATAAAATTTGCGACAGTATAAAATTATTTTTTGAATAATTTACTATAGAAAAGGCAATCCCTGGCGTAATTAAAATTTGCGACAGTAGAAAATTATTTTTTGAATAATTTACTATAGAAAAGGCAATCCCTGGCGCACTTAAAGTTTGCGACAGTAAAAAATTATTTTTTGCAAAATTTACTATAGAAAAGGCAATCCCTGGCGTAATTAAAATTTGCGACAGTAGAAAATTATTTTTTGCAAAATTTACTGTAGAAAAGGCAATCACTGGCGCAATTAAAACTTGCGATAGTAAAAAACTATTTTTTGAATAATTTACTATAGAAAAGGCAATCCCTGGCGTATTTAAAATTTGCGACAGTAGAAAATTATTTTTTGCAAAACTTACTATAGAAAAGGCAATCCCTGGCGCAATTAAAACTTGCGACAGTAGAAAATTATTTTTTGAATAAATTACTATAGAAAAGGCAATCCCTGGCGTAATTAAAATTTGCGACAGTAGAAAATTATTTTTTGAATAATTTACTATAGAAAAGGCAATCCCTGGCGTAATTAAAATTTGCGACAGTAAAAAATTATTTTTTGAATAATTTACTATAGAAAAGGCAATCCCTGGGATATTTAAAATTTGCGATAGTAAAAAATTATTTTTTTGCAAAATTTACTATAGAAAAAGCAATCCCTGGCGTATTTAAAATTTGCGACAGTAAAAAATTATGTTTTGAATAATTTACTGTAGAAAAGGCAATCCCTGGCGTAATTAAAATTTGCGACAGTAGAAAATTATTTTTTGAATAATTTACTATAGAAAAGGCAATCCCTGGCGTATTTAAAATTTGCGACAGTAAAAAATTAATTTGTGAGAAATTTACTATAGAAAAGGCAATCCCTGGAATATTTAAAATTCGCGACAGTAAAAAATTATTTTTTTGCAAAATTTACTATAGAAAAGGCAATCCCTGGCGTGATTAAAATTTGCGACAGTATAAAATTATTTTTTGCAAAATTTACTATAGAAAAGGCAATCCCTGGCGTAATTAAAATTTGCGACAGTAGAAAATTATTTTTTTGCAAAATTTACTATAGAAAAGGCAATCCCTGGCGTAATTAAAATTTGCGACAGTATAAAATTATTTTTTGCAAAATTTACTATAGAAAAGGCAATCCCTGGCGTAATTAAAATTTGCGACAGTAAAAAATTATTTTTTGAATAATTTACTATAGAAAAGGCAATCCCTGGCGTAATTAAAATTTGCGACAGTAAAAAATTATTTTTTGAATAATTTACTATAGAAAAGGCAATCCCTGGCGCAATTAAAATTTGCGACAGTAGAAAATTATTTTTTTGCAAAATTTACTGTAGAAAAGGCAATCCCTGGCGCAATTAAAACTTGCGACAGTAGAAAATTATTTTTTGAATAATTTACTATAGAAAAGGCAATCCGTGGCGTATTTAAAATTTGCGACAGTAAAAAATTATTTTTTGAATAATTTACTATAGAAAAGGCAATCCCTGGCGTAATTAAAATTTGCGACAGTAAAAAATTATTTTTTGAATAATTTACTATAGAAAAGGCAATCCCTGGCGCACTTAAAATTTGCGACAGTAAAAAATTATTTTTTGAATAATTTACTATAGAAAAGGCAATCCCTGGCGTAATTAAAATTTGCGACAGTAAAAAATTATTTTTTGAATAATTTACTATAGAAAAGGCAATACCTGGCGCAATTAAAATTGCGACAGTAAAAAATTATTTTTTGAACAATTTACTATAGAAAAGGCAATCCCTGGCGGATTTGAAATTTGCGACAGTAAAAAATTATTTTTTGAATAATTTACTATAGAAAAGGCAATCCCTGGCGTAATTAAAATTTGCGACAGTTGAAAATTATTTTTTGAATAATTTACTATAGAAAAGGCAATCCCTGGCGTAATTAAAATTTGCGACAGTATAAAATTATTTTTTGAATAATTTACTATAGAAAAGGCAATCCCTGGCGTATTTAAAATTTGCGACAGTAAAAAATTAATATTTTGAAAAATTTACTGTAGAAAAGGCAATCCCTGGCGCAATTAAAACTTGCGATAGTAAAAAATTATTTTTTGAATAATTTACTATAGAAAAGGCAATCCCTGGCGGATTTGAAATTTGCGACAGTAAAAAATTATTTTTTGAATAATTTACTATAGAAAAGGCAATCCCTGGCGTAATTAAAATTTGCCACAATTGAAAATTATTTTTTGCAAAATTTACTGTAGAAAAGGCAATCCCTGGCGGATTTGAAATTTGCGACAGTAAAAAATTATTTTTTGAATAATTTACTATAGAAAAGGCAATCCCTGGCGTAATTAAAACTTGCGACAGTAAAAAATTAATATTTTGAAAAATTTACTGTAGAAAAGGCAATCCCTGGCGCAATTAAAATTTGCGACAGTAAAAAATTATTTTTTGAAAAATTTACTATAGAAAAGGCAATCCCTGGCGCAATTACAATTTGCGACAGTAAAAAATTATTTTTTGAATAATTTACTATAGAAAAGGCAATCCCTGGCGTAATTAAAATTTGCCACAGTTGAAAATTATTTTTTGAATAATTTACTATAGAAAAGGCAATCCCTGGCGCACTTAAAATTTGCGACAGTAAAAAATTATTTTTTGAATAATTTACTATAGAAAAGGCAATCCCTGGCGTAATTAAAATTTGCGACAGTAAAAAATTATTTTTTGCAAAATTTACTGTAGAAAAGGCAATCCCTGGCGGATTTGAAATTTGCGACAGTTGAAAATTATTTTTTGAATAATTTACTATAGAAAAGGCAATACCTGGCGCAATTAAAATTTGCGACAGTAAAAAATTATTTTTTGAACAATTTACTATAGAAAAGGCAATCCCTGGCGGATTTGAAATTTGCGACAGTAAAAAATTATTTTTTGAATAATTTACTATAGAAAAGGCAATCCTGGCGTAATTAAAATTTGCGACAGTTGAAAATTATTTTTTGAATAATTTACTATAGAAAAGGCAATCCCTGGCGTAATTAAAATTTGCGACAGTATAAAATTATTTTTTGAATAATTTACTATAGAAAAGGCAATCCCTGGCCTATTTAAAATTTGCGACAGTAAAAAATTAATATTTTGAAAAATTTACTGTAGAAAAGGCAATCCCTGGCGCAATTAAAACTTGCGATAGTAAAAAATTATTTTTTGAATAATTTACTATAGAAAAGGCAATCCCTGGCGGATTTGAAATTTGCGACAGTAAAAAATTATTTTTTGAATAATTTACTATAGAAAAGGCAATCCCTGGCGTAATTAAAATTTGCCACAATTGAAAATTATTTTTTGCAAAATTTACTGTAGAAAAGGCAATCCCTGGCGGATTTGAAATTTGCGACAGTAAAAAATTATTTTTTGAATAATTTACTATAGAAAAGGCAATCCCTGGCGTAATTAAAACTTGCGACAGTAAAAAATTAATATTTTGAAAAATTTACTGTAGAAAAGGCAATCCCTGGCGCAATTAAAATTTGCGACAGTAAAAAATTATTTTTTGAAAAATTTACTATAGAAAAGGCAATCCCTGGCGCTATTACAATTTGCGACAGTAAAAAATTATTTTTTGAATAATTTACTATAGAAAAGGCAATCCCTGGCGTAATTAAAATTTGCCACAGTTGAAAATTATTTTTTGAATAATTTACTATAGAAAAGCCAATCCCTGGCTTAATTAAAATTTGCGACAGTAAAAAATTATTTTTTGAATAATTTACTATAGAAAAGGCAATCCCTGGCGCACTTAAAATTTGCGACAGTAAAAAATTATTTTTTGAATAATTTACTATAGAAAAGGCAATCCCTGGCGTAATTAAAATTTGCGACAGTAAAAAATTATTTTTTGCAAAATTTACTGTAGAAAAAGGCAATCCCTGTCGGATTTGAAATTTGCGACAGTTGAAAATTATTTTTTGAATAATTTACTATAGAAAAGGCAATACCTGGCGCAATTAAAATTTGCGACAGTAAAAAATTATTTTTTGAACAATTTACTATAGAAAAGGCAATTCCTGGCGGATTTGAAATTTGCGACAGTAAAAAATTATTTTTTGAATAATTTACTATAGAAAAGGCAATCCCTGGCGTAATTAAAATTTGCGACAGTTGAAAATTATTTTTTGAATAATTTACTATAGAAAAGGCAATCCCTGGCGTAATTAAAATTTGCGACAGTATAAAATTATTTTTTGAATAATTTACTATAGAAAAGGCAATCCCTGGCGTATTTAAAATTTGCGACAGTAAAAAATTAATATTTTGAAAAATTTACTGTAGAAAAGGCAATCCCTGGCGCAATTAAAACTTGCGATAGTAAAAAATTATTTTTTGAATAATTTACTATAGAAAAGGCAATCCCTGGCGGATTTGAAATTTGCGACAGTAAAAAATTATTTTTTGAATAATTTACTATAGAAAAGGCAATCCCTGGCGTAATTAAAATTTGCCACAATTGAAAATTATTTTTTGCAAAATTTACTGTAGAAAAGGCAATCCCTGGCGGATTTGAAATTTGCGACAGTAAAAAATTATTTTTGAATAATTTACTATAGAAAAGGCAATCCCTGGCGTAATTAAAACTTGCGACAGTAAAAAATTAATATTTTGAAAAATTTACTGCAGAAAAGGCAATCCCTGGCGCAATTAAAATTTGCGACAGTAAAAAATTATTTTTGAAAAATTTACTATAGAAAAGGCAATCCCTGGCGCAATTACAATTTGCGACAGTAAAAAATTATTTTTTGAATAATTTACTATAGAAAAGGCAATCCCTGGCGTAATTAAAATTTGCCACAGTTGAAAATTATTTTTTGAATAATTTACTATAGAAAAGCCAATCCCTGGCTTAATTAAAATTTGCGACAGTATAAAATTATTTTTTGAATTATTTACTATAGAAAAGGCAATCCCTGGCGTAATTAAAATTTGCGACAGTTGAAAATTATTTTTTGAATAATTTACTATAGAAAAGGCAATCCCTGGGATATTTAAAATTTGCGACAGTAAAAAATAATTTTTTGAGAAATTTACTATAGAAAAGGCAATCCCTGGCGTAATTAAAATTTGCGACAGTAGAAAATTATTTTTTGAATAATTTACTATAGAAAAGGCAATCCCTGGCGTAATTAAAATTTGCGACAGTAGAAAATTATTTTTTGAATAATTTACTATAGAAAAGGCAATCCCTGGCGTATTTAAAATTTGCGACAGTAAAAAATTATTTTTTGAATAATTTACTATAGAAAAGGCAATCCCTGGCGCAATTAAAATTTGCGACAGTTGAAAATTATTTTTTCAATAATTTACTATAGAAAAGGCTATCCCTGGCGTAATTAAGATTTGCGACAGTTGAAAATTATTTTTTGAATAATTTACTATAGAAAAGGCAATCCCTGGCGCAATTAAAATTTGCGACAGTAGAAAATTATTTTTTGAATAATTTACAATAGAAAAGGCAATCCCTGGCGCACATAAAATTTGCGACAGTATAAAACTATTTTTTGAATAATTTACTATAGAAAAGGCAATCCCTGACGTAATTAAAATTTGCGACAGTTGAAAATTATTTTTTGAATAATTTACTATAGAAAAGGCAATCCCTGGCGTATTTAAAATTTGCGACAGTAAAAAATTAATATTTTGAAAAATTTACTGTAGAAAAGGCAATCCCTGGCGCAATTAAAATTTGCGACAGTAAAAAATTATTTTTTGCAAAATTTACTGTAGAAAAGGCAATCCCTGGCGTAATTAAAATTTGCGACAGTATAAAATTATTTTTTGAATAATTTACTATAGAAAAGGCAATCCCTGGCGTATTTAAAATTTGCGACAGTAAAAAATTAATTTGTGAGAAATTTACTATAGAAAAGGCAATCCCTGGCGTATTTAAAATTTGCGACAGTAAAAAATTATTTTTTGAATAATTTACTATAGAAAAGGCAATCCCTGGCGCAATTAAAATTTGCGACAGTTGAAAATTATTTTTTCAATAATTTACTATAGAAAAGGCTATCCCTGGCGTAATTAAAATTTGCGACAGTTGAAAATTATTTTTTGAATAATTTACTATAGAAAAGGCAATCCCTGGCGCAATTAAAATTTGCGACAGTAGAAAATTATTTTTTGAATAATTTACTATAGTAAAGGGCAATCCCTGGCGTAATTAAAATTTGCGACAGTAGAAAATTATTTTTTGAATAATTTACTATAGAAAAGGCAATCCCTGGCGTATTTAAAATTTGCGACAGTAAAAAATTAATTTGTGAGAAATTTACTATAGAAAAGGCAATCCCTGGGATATTTAAAATTTGCGACAGTAAAAAATTATTTTTTTGCAAAATTTACTATAGAAAAGGCAATCCCTGGCGTATTTAAAATTTGCGACAGTAAAAAATTATTTTTTGAATAATTTACTATAGAAAAGGCAATCCCTGGCGCAATTAAAATTTGCGACAGTAGAAAATTATTTTTTGAATAATTTACTATAGAAAAGGCAATCACTGGCGCACTTAAAATTTGCGACAGTATAAAATTATTTTTTGAATAATTTACTATAGAAAAGGCAATCCCTGGCGCAATTACAATTTGCGACAGTTGAAAATTATTTTTTGAATAATTTTCTATAGAAAAGGCAACCCTGGCGCAATTAAAATTTGCGACAGTAAAAAATTATTTTTTGAATAATTTACTATAGAAAAGGCAATCCCTGGCGCAATTAAAATTTGCGACAGTAGAAAATTATTTTTTTGCAAAATTTACTATAGAAAAGGCAATCCCTGGCGCAATTAAAACTTGCGACAGTAGAAAATTATTTTTTGAATAATTTACTATAGAAAAGGCAATCCCTGGCGTATTTAAAATTTGCGACAGTAAAAAATTATTTTTTGAATAATTTACTATAGAAAAGGCAATCCCTGGCGTAATTAAAATTTGCGACAATAAAAAATTATTTTTTGAATAATTTACTATAGAAAAGGCAATCCCTGGCGCACTTAAAATTTGCGACAGTAAAAAATTATTTTTTGAATAATTTACTATAGAAAAGGCAATCCCTGGCGTAATTAAAATTTGCGACAGTAAAAAATTATTTTTTGAATAATTTACTATAGAAAAGGCAATCCCTGGCGGATTTGAAATTTGCGACAGTAAAAAATTATTTTTTGAATAATTTACTATAGAAAAGGCAATCCCTGGCGTAATTAAAATTTGCCACAATTGAAAATTATTTTTTGCAAAATTTACTGTAGAAAAGGCAATCCCTGGCGGATTTGAAATTTGCGACAGTTGAAAATTATTTTTTGAATAATTTACTATAGAAAAGGCAATACCTGGCGCAATTAAAATTTGCGACAGTAAAAAATTATTTTTTGAACAATTTACTATAGAAAAGGCAATCCCTGGCGGATTTGAAATTTGCGACAGTAAAAAATTATTTTTTGAATAATTTACTATAGAAAAGGCAATCCCTGGCGTAATTAAAATTTGCGACAGTTGAAAATTATTTTTTGAATAATTTACTATAAAAAAGGCAATCCCTGGCGTAATTAAAATTTGCGACAGTATAAAATTATTTTTTGAATAATTTACTATAGAAAAGGCAATCCCTGGCCTATTTAAAATTTGCGACAGTAAAAAATTAATATTTTGAAAAATTTACTGTAGAAAAGGCAAACCCTGGCGTAATTAAAATTTGCGATAGTAAAAAATTATTTTTTGAATAATTTACTATAGAAAAGGCAATCCCTGGCGGATTTGAAATTTGCGACAGTAAAAAATTATTTTTTGAATAATTTACTATAGAAAAGGCAATCCCTGGCGTAATTAAAATTTGCCACAATTGAAAATTATTTTTTGCAAAATTTACTGTAGAAAAGGGCAATCCCTGGCGGATTTGAAATTTGCGACAGTAAAAAATTATTTTTTGAATAATTTACTATAGAAAAGGCAATCCCTGGCGTAATTAAAACTTGCGACAGTAAAAAATTAATATTTTGAAAAATTTACTGTAGAAAAGGCAATCCCTGGCGCAATTAAAATTTGCGACAGTAAAAAATTATTTTTTGAAAAATTTACTAAAGAAAAGGCAATCCCTGGCGCAATTACAATTTGCGACAGTAAAAAATTATTTTTTGAATAATTTACTATAGAAAAGGCAATCCCTGGCGTAATTAAAATTTGCCACAGTTGAAAATTATTTTTTGAATAATTTACTATAGAAAAGCCAATCCCTGGCTTAATTAAAATTTGCGACAGTAAAAAATTATTTTTTGAATAATTTACTATAGAAAAGGCAATCCCTGGCGCACTTAAAATTTGCGACAGTAAAAAATTATTTTTTGAATAATTTACTATAGAAAAGGCAATCCCTGGCGTAATTAAAATTTGCGACAGTAAAAAATTATTTTTTGCAAAATTTACTGTAGAAAAGGCAATCCCTGGCGGATTGAAATTTGCGACAGTTGAAAATTATTTTTTGAATAATTTACTATAGAAAAGGCAATACCTGGCGCAATTAAAATTTGCGACAGTAAAAAATTATTTTTTGAACAATTTACTATAGAAAAGGCAATACCTGGCGGATTTGAAATTTGCGACAGTAAAAAATTATTTTTTGAATAATTTACTATAGAAAAGGCAATCCCTGGCGTAATTAAAATTTGCGACAGTTGAAAATTATTTTTTGAATAATTTACTATAGAAAAGGCAATCCCTGGCGTAATTAAAATTTGCGACAGTATAAAATTATTTTTTGAATAATTTACTATAGAAAAGGCCATCCCTGGCGTATTTAAAATTTGCGACAGTAAAAAATTAATATTTTGAAAAATTTACTGTAGAAAAGGCAATCCCTGGCGCAATTAAAACTTGCGATAGTAAAAAATTATTTTTTGAATAATTTACTATAGAAAAGGCAATCCCTGGCGGATTTGAAATTTGCGACAGTAAAAAATTATTTTTTGAATAATTTACTATAGAAAAGGCAATCCCTGGCGTAATTAAAATTTGCCACAATTGAAAATTATTTTTTGCAAAATTTACTGTAGAAAAGGCAATCCCTGGCGGATTTGAAATTTGCGACAGTAAAAAATTATTTTTTGAATAATTTACTATAGAAAAGGCAATCCCTGGCGTAATTAAAACTTGCGACAGTAAAAAATTAATATTTTGAAAAATTTACTGCAGAAAAGGCAATCCCTGGCGCAATTAAAATTTGCGACAGTAAAAAATTATTTTTGAAAAATTTACTATAGAAAAGGCAATCCCTGGCGCAATTACAATTTGCGACAGTAAAAAATTATTTTTTGAATAATTTACTATAGAAAAGGCAATCCCTGGCGTAATTAAAATTTGCCACAGTTGAAAATTATTTTTTGAATAATTTACTATAGAAAAGCCAATCCCTGGCTTAATTAAAATTTGCGACAGTATAAAATTATTTTTTGAATTATTTACTATAGAAAAGGCAATCCCTGGCGTAATTAAAATTTGCGACAGTTGAAAATTATTTTTTGAATAATTTACTATAGAAAAGGCAATCCCTGGGATATTTAAAATTTGCGACAGTAAAAAATAATTTTTTGAGAAATTTACTATAGAAAAGGCAATCCCTGGCGTAATTAAAATTTGCGACAGTAGAAAATTATTTTTTGAATAATTTACTATAGAAAAGGCAATCCCTGGCGTAATTAAAATTTGCGACAGTAGAAAATTATTTTTTGAATAATTTACTATAGAAAAGGCAATCCCTGGCGTATTTAAAATTTGCGACAGTAAAAAATTATTTTTTGAATAATTTACTATAGAAAAGGCAATCCCTGGCGCAATTAAAATTTGCGACAGTTGAAAATTATTTTTTCAATAATTTACTATAGAAAAGGCTATCCCTGGCGTAATTAAAATTTGCGACAGTTGAAAATTATTTTTTGAATAATTTACTATAGAAAAGGCAATCCCTGGCGCAATTAAAATTTGCGACAGTAGAAAATTATTTTTTGAATAATTTACAATAGAAAAGGCAATCCCTGGCGCACATAAAATTTGCGACAGTATAAAATTATTTTTTGAATAATTTACTATAGAAAAGGCAATCCCTGACGTAATTAAAATTTGCGACAGTTGAAAATTATTTTTTGAATAATTTACTATAGAAAAGGCAATCCCTGGCGTATTTAAAATTTGCGACAGTAAAAAATTAATATTTTGAAAAATTTACTGTAGAAAAGGCAATCCCTGGCGCAATTAAAATTTGCGACAGTAAAAAATTATTTTTTGCAAAATTTACTGTAGAAAAGGCAATCCCTGGCGTAATTAAAATTTGCGACAGTATAAAATTATTTTTTGAATAATTTACTATAGAAAAGGCAATCCCTGGCGTATTTAAAATTTGCGACAGTAAAAAATTAATTTGTGAGAAATTTACTATAGAAAAGGCAATCCCTGGGATATTTAAAATTTGCGACAGTAAAAAATTATTTTTTGAATAATTTACTATAGAAAAGGCAATCCCTGGCGTATTTAAAATTTGCGACAGTAAAAAATTAATATTTTGAAAAAATTACTGTAGAAAAGGCAATCCCTGGCGCAATTAAAATTTGCGACACTAAAAAATTATTTTTTGAATAATTTACTATAGAAAAGGCAATCCCTGGCGTAATTAAAATTTGTGACAGTAGAAAATTATTTTTTGAATAATTTACTACAGAAAAGGCAACCCCTGGCGGATTTGAAATTTGCGACAGTAGAAAATTATTTTTTGAATAATTTACTATAGAAAAGGCAATCCCTGGCGTAATTAAAATTTGCGACAGTTGAAAATTATTTTTTGAATAATTTACTATAGAAAAGGCAATCCCTGGCGCAATTAAAATTTGCGACAGTAGAAAATTATTTTTTGAATAATTTACAATAGAAAAGGCAATCCCTGGCGCACATAAAATTTGCGACAGTATAAAATTATTTTTTGAATAATTTACTATAGAAAAGGCAATCCCTGACGTAATTAAAATTTGCGACAGTTGAAAATTATTTTTTGAATAATTTACTATAGAAAAGGCAATCCCTGGCGTATTTAAAATTTGCGACAGTAAAAAATTAATATTTTGAAAAATTTACTGTAGAAAAGGCAATCCCTGGCGCAATTAAAATTTGCGACAGTAAAAAATTATTTTTTGAAAAATTTACTATAGAAAAGGCAATCCCTGGCGCAATTACAATTTGCGACAGTAAAAAATTATTTTTTGAATAATTTACTATAGAAAAGGCAATCCCTGGCGTAATTAAAATTTGCCACAGTTGAAAATTATTTTTTGAATAATTTACTATAGAAAAGCCAATCCCTGGCTTAATTAAAATTTGCGACAGTAAAAAATTATTTTTTGAATAATTTACTATAGAAAAGGCAATCCCTGGCGCACTTAAAATTTGCGACAGTAAAAAATTATTTTTTTAATAATTTACTATAGAAAAGGCAATCCCTGGCGTAATTAAAATTTGCGACAGTAAAAAATTATTTTTTGCAAAATTTACTGTAGAAAAGGCAATCCCTGGCGGATTTGAAATTTGCGACAGTTGAAAATTATTTTTTGAATAATTTACTATAGAAAAGGCAATACCTGGCGCAATTAAAATTTGCGACAGTAAAAAATTATTTTTTGAACAATTTACTATAAAAAAGGCAATCCCTGGCGGATTTGAAATTTGCGACAGTAAAAAATTATTTTTTGAATAATTTACTATAGAAAAGGCAATCCCTGGCGTAATTAAAATTTGCGACAGTTGAAAATTATTTTTTGAATAATTTACTATAGAAAAGGCAATCCCTGGCGTAATTAAAATTTGCGACAGTATAAAATTATTTTTTGAATAATTTACTATAGAAAAGGCAATCCCTGGCGTATTTAAAATTTGCGACAGTAAAAAATTAATATTTTGAAAAATTTACTGTAGAAAAGGCAATCCCTGGCGCAATTAAAACTTGCGATAGTAAAAAATTATTTTTTGAATAATTTACTATAGAAAAGGCAATCCCTGGCGGATTTGAAATTTGCGACAGTAAAAAATTATTTTTTGAATAATTTACTATAGAAAAGGCAATCCCTGGCGTAATTAAAATTTGCCACAATTGAAAATTATTTTTTGCAAAATTTACTGTAGAAAAGGCAATCCCTGGCGGATTTGAAATTTGCGACAGTAAAAAATTATTTTTTGAATAATTTACTATAGAAAAGGCAATCCCTGGCGTAATTAAAACTTGCGACAGTAAAAAATTAATATTTTGAAAAATTTACTGTAGAAAAGGCAATCCCTGGCGCAAATTAAAATTTGCGACAGTAAAAAATTATTTTTTGAAAAATTTACTATAGAAAAGGCAATCCCTGGCGCAATTACAATTTGCGACAGTAAAAAATTATTTTTTGAATAATTTACTATAGAAAAGGCAATCCCTGGCGTAATTAAAATTTGCCACAGTTGAAAATTATTTTTTGAATAATTTACTATAGAAAAGCCAATCCCTGGCTTAATTAAAATTTGCGACAGTATAAAATTATTTTTTGAATTATTTACTATAGAAAAGGCAATCCCTGGCGTAATTAAAATTTGCGACAGTTGAAAATTATTTTTTGAATAATTTACTATAGAAAAGGCAATCCCTGGGATATTTAAAATTTGCGACAGTAAAAAATAATTTTTTGAAAAATTTACTATAGAAAAGGCAATCCCTGGCGTAATTAAAATTTGCGACAGTAGAAAATTATTTTTTGAATAATTTACTATAGAAAAGGCAATCCCTGGCATAATTAAAATTTGCGACAGTAGAAAATTATTTTTTGAATAATTTACTATAGAAAAGGCAATCCCTGGCGTATTTAAAATATGCGACAGTAAAAAATTATTTTTTGAATAATTTACTATAGAAAAGGCAATCCTGGCGCAATTAAAATTTGCGACAGTTGAAAATTATTTTTTCAATAATTTACTATAGAAAAGGCTATCCCTGGCGTAATTAAAATTTGCGACAGTTGAAAATTATTTTTTGAATAATTTACTATAGAAAAGGCAATCCCTGGCGCAATTAAAATTTGCGACAGTAGAAAATTATTTTTTGAATAATTTACAATAGAAAAGGCAATCCCTGGCGCACATAAAATTTGCGACAGTATAAAATTATTTTTTGAATAATTTACTATAGAAAAGGCAATCCCTGACGTAATTAAAATTTGCGACAGTTGAAAATTATTTTTTGAATAATTTACTATAGAAAAGGCAATCCCTGGCGTATTTAAAATTTGCGACAGTAAAAAATTAATATTTTGAAAAATTTACTGTAGAAAAGGCAATCCCTGGCGCAATTAAAATTTGCGACAGTAAAAAATTATTTTTTGCAAAATTTACTGTAGAAAAGGCAATCCCTGGCGTAATTAAAATTTGCGACAGTATAAAATTATTTTTTGAATAATTTACTATAGAAAAGGCAATCCCTGGCGTATTTAAAATTTGCAACAGTAAAAAATTAATTTGTGAGAAATTTACTATAGAAAAGGCAATCCCTGGGATATTTAAAATTTGCGACAGTAAAAAATTATTTTTTGAATAATTTACTATAGAAAAGGCAATCCCTGGCGTATTTAAAATTTGCGACAGTAAAAAATTAATATTTTGAAAAAATTACTGTAGAAAAGGCAATCCCTGGCGCAATTAAAATTTGCGACACTAAAAAATTATTTTTTGAATAATTTACTATAGAAAAGGCAATCCCTGGCGTAATTAAAATTTGTGACAGTAGAAAATTATTTTTTGAATAATTTACTATAGAAAAGGCAACCCTGGCGGATTTGAAATTTGCGACAGTAGAAAATTATTTTTTGAATAATTTACTATAGAAAAGGCAATCCCTGGCGTAATTAAAATTTGCGACAGTAGAAAATTATTTTTTGAATAATTTACTATAGAAAAGGCAATCCCTGGCGTATTTAAAATTTGCGACAGTAAAAAATTAATTTGTGACAAATTTACTATAGAAAAGGCAATCCCTGGGATATTTAAAATTTGCGACAGTAACAAATTATTTTTTTGCAAAATTTACTATAGAAAAGGCAATCCCTGGCGTATTTAAAATTTGCGACAGTAAAAAATTATTTTTTGAATAATTTACTATAGAAAAGGCAATCCCTGGCGCAATTAAAATTTGCGACAATAGAAAATTATTTTTTGAATAATTTACTATAGAAAAGGCAATCCCTGGCGCACTTAAAATTTGCGACAGTATAAAATTATTTTTTGAATAATTTACTATAGAAAAGGCAATCCCTGGCGCAATTACAATTTGCGACAGTTGAAAATTATTTTTTGAATAATTTTCTATAGAAAAGGCAATCCCTGGCGCAATTAAAATTTGCGACAGTAAAAAATTATTTTTTTGCAAAATTTACTATAGAAAAGGCAATCCCTGGCGTAATTAAAATTTGCGACAGTATAAAATTATTTTTTGCAAAATTTACTATAGAAAAGGCAATCCCTGGCGTAATTAAAATTTGCGACAGTAAAAAATTATTTTTTGAATAATTTACTATAGAAAAGGCAATCCCTGGCGTAATTAAAATTTGCGACAGTAGAAAATTATTTTTTGAATAATTTACTATAGAAAAGGCAATCCCTGGCGCACTTAAAATTTGCGACAGTATAAAATTATTTTTTGAATAATTTACTATAGAAAAGGCAATCCCTGGCGCAATTACAATTTGCGACAGTTGAAAATTATTTTTTGAATAATTTTCTATAGAAAAGGCAATCCCTGGCGCAATTAAAATTTGCGACAGTAAAAAATTATTTTTTGAATAATTTACTATAGAAAAGGCAATACCTGGCGCACTTAAAATTTGCGACAGTAAAAAATTATTTTTTGCAAAATTTACTATAGAAAAGGCAATCCCTAGCGTAATTAAAATTTGCGACAGTAGAAAATTATTTTTTGCAAAATTTACTGTAGAAAAGGCAATCCCTGGCGCAATTAAAATATGCGACAATAGAAAATTATTTTTTGCAAAATTTACTATAGAAAAGGCAATCCCTGGCGTAATTAAAATTTGCGACAGTAGAAAATTATTTTTTTGCAAAATTTACTATAGAAAAGGCAATCCCTGGCGTAATTAAAATTTGCGACAGTATAAAATTATTTTTTGCAAAATTTACTATAGAAAAGGCAATCCCTGGCGTAATTAAAATTTGCGACAGTAAAAAATTATTTTTTGAATAATTTACTATAGAAAAGGCAATCCCTGGCGTAATTAAAATTTGCGACAGTTGAAAATTATTTTTTGAATAATTTACTACAGAAAAGGCAATCCCTGGCGTATTTAAAATTTGCGACAGTAAAAAATTATTTCTTGAATAATTTACTATAGAAAAGGCAATCCCTGGCGTAATTAAAATTTGCGACAGTAAAAAATTATTTTTTGAATAATTTACTATAGAAAAGGCAATCCCTGGCGCACTTAAAATTTGCGACAGTAAAAAATTATTTTTTGCAAAATTTACTATAGAAAAGGCAATCCCTGGCGTAATTAAAATTTGCGACAGTAGAAAATTATTTTTTGCAAAATTTACTGTAGAAAAGGCAATCCCTGGCGCAATTAAAATTTGCGACAGTAGAAAATTATTTTTTGCAAAATTTACTATAGAAAAGGCAATCCCTGGCGTAATTAAAATTTGCGACAGTAGAAAATTATTTTTTTTGCAAAATTTACTATAGAAAAGGCAATCCCTGGCGTAATTAAAATTTGCGTCAGTATAAAATTATTTTTGGCAAAATTTACTATAGAAAAGGCAATCCCTGGCGTAATTAAAATTTGCGAAAGTAAAAAATTATTTTTTGAATAATTTACTATAGAAAAGGCAATCCCTGGCGTAATTAAAATTTGCGACAGTAAAAAATTATTTTTTGAATAATTTACTATAAAAGGCAATCCCTGGCGTAATTAAAATTTGCGACAGTAAAAAATTATTTTTTGAATAATTTACTTAGAAAAGGCAATCCCTGGCGCAATTAAAACTTGCGATAGTAAAAAATTATTTTTTGAATAATTTACTATAGAAAAGGCAATCCCTGGCGGATTTGAAATTTTCGACAGTAAAAAATTATTTTTTGAATAATTTACTATAGAAAAGCAATCCCTGGCGTAATTAAAATTTGCGACAGTATAAAATTATTTTTTGCAAAATTTACTATAGAAAAGGCAATCCCTGGCGTAATTAAAATTTGCGACAGTAAAAAATTATTTTTTGCAAAATTTACTGTAGAAAAGGCAATCCCTGGCGGATTTGAAATTTGCGACAGTAAAAAATTAATTTTTGAATAATTTACTATAGAAAAGGCAATCCCTGGCGTAATTAAAATTTGCGACAGTATAAAATTATTTTTTGAATAATTTACTATAGAAAAGGCAATCCCTGGCGCACTTAAAATTTGCGACAGTAAAAAATTATTTTTTGAATAATTTACTATAGAAAAGGCAATCCCTGGCGTAATTAAAATTTGCGACAGTATAAAATTATTTTTTGAATAATTTACTATAGAAAAGGCAATCCCTGGCGTAATTAAAATTTGCGACAGTAAAAAATTATTTTTTGAATAATTTACTATAGAAAAGGCAATCCCTGGCGCAGTTAAAATTTGCGACAGTAAAAAATTATTTTTTGAATAATTTACTGTAGAAAAGGCAATCCCTGGCGCAATTAAAATTTGCGACAGTAAAAAAATTATTTTTTGCAAAATTTACTGTAGAAAAGGCAATCCCTGGCGTATTTAAAATTTGCGACAGTAAAAAATTATTTTTTGAATAATTTACTATAGAAAAGGCAATCCCTGGCGCAATTAAAACTTGCGATAGTAAAAAATTATTTTTTGAATAATTTACTATAGAAAAGGCAATCCCTGGCGCAATTAAATTTTGCGACAGTAAAAAATTATTTTTTGAATAATTTACTATAGAAAAGGCAATCCCTGGCGTAATTAAAATTTGCGACAGTAAAAAAATATTTTTTGAATAATTTACTATAGAAAAGGCAATCCCTGGCGCAATTAAAACTTGCGATAGTAAAAAATTATTTTTTGAATAATTTACTATAGAAAAGGCAATCCCTGGCGTAATTAAAATTTGCGACAGTAGAAAATTATTTTTTGAATAATTTACTATAGAAAAGGCAATCCCTGGCGTATTTAAAATTTGCGACAGTTGAAAATTATTTTTTGAATAATTTACTATAGAAAAGGCAATCCCTGGCGCACTTAAAATTTGCGACAGTAAAAAATTATTTTTTGAATAATTTACTATAGAAAAGGCAATCCCTGGCGTATTTAAAATTTGCGACAGTAAAAAATTAATTTGTGAGAAATTTACTATAGAAAAGGCAATCCCTGGCGTAATTAAAATTTGCGACAGTAGAAAATTATTTTTTGCAAAATTTACTGTAGAAAAGGCAATCCTTGGCGCAATTAAAATTTGCGACAGTAAAAAATTATTTTTTGAATAATTTACTATAGAAAAGGCAATCCCTGGCGCAATTAAAATTTGCGACAGTAGAAAATTATTTTTTGAATAATTTACTATAGAAAAGGCAATCCCTGGCGTATTTAAAATTTTCGACAGTAAAAAATTAATATTTTGAAAAATTTACTGTAGAAAAGGCAATCCCTGGCGCAATTTAAACTCGCGATAGTAAAAAATTATTTTTTGAATAATTTACTGTGGAAAAGGCAATCCCTGGCGTAATTATAATTTGCGACAGTAAAAAATTATTTTTTTGAATAATTTACTATAGAAACTATAGAAAAGGCAATCCCTGGGATATTTAAAATTTGCGACATTAAAAAATTATTTTTTGAATAATTTACTATAGAAAAGGCAATCCCTGGCGTATTTAAAATTTGCGACAGTATAAAATTATTTTTTGAATAATTTACTGTAGAAAAGGCAATCCCTGGCGCAAATAAAATTTGCGACAGTAAAAAATTATTTTTTGAATAATTTACTATAGAAAAGGCAATCCCTGGCGCAATTAAAATTTGCGACAGTAAAAAATTATTTTTTGAATAATTTCCTATAGAAAAGGCAATCCCTGGCGTAATTAAAATTTGCGACAGTATAAAATTATTTTTTGAATAATTTACTATAGAAAAGGCAATCCATGGCGTAATTAAAATTTGCGACAGTTGAAAAGTATTTTTTGAATAATTTACTATAGAAAAGGCAATCCCTGTCGTAATTAAAATTTGCGACAGTAAAAAATTATTTTTTGAATAATTTACTATAGAAAAGGCAATCCCTGGCGCACTTAAAATTTGCGACAGTATAAAATTATTTTTTGAATAATTTACTGTAGAAAAGGAAATCCCTGGCGCAATTAATATTTGCGACAGTAAAAAAATTATTTTTTTCAAAATTTACTGTAGAAAAGGCAATCCCTGGCGTATTTAAAATTTGCGACAGTAAAAAATTATTTTTTGAATAATTTACTATAGAAAAGGCAATCCCTGGCGCAATTAAAACTTGCGATAGTAAAAATTATTTTTTGAATAATTTACTATAGAAAAGGCAATCCCTGGCGAAATTAAAATTTGCGACAATAAAAAATTATTTTTTGAATAATTTACTATAGAAAAGGCAATCCCTGGCGTAATTAAAATTTGCGACAGTAAAAAAATATTTTTTGAATAATTTACTATAGAAAAGGCAATCCCTGGCGCAATTAAAACTTGCGATAGTAAAAAATTATTTTTTGAATAATTTACTATAGAAAAGGCAATCCCTGGCGTAATTAAAATTTGCGACAGTAGAAAATTATTTTTTGAATAATTTACTATAGAAAAGGCAATCCCTGGCGTATTTAAAATTTGCGACAGTTGAAAATTATTTTTTGAATAATTTACTATAGAAAAGGCAATCCCTGGCGTATTTAAAATTTGCGACAGTATAAAATTATTTTTTGAATAATTTACTATAGAAAAGTCAATCCCTGGCGGATTTGAAATTTGCGACAGTAAAAAATTATTTTTTGAATAATTTACTATAGAAAAGGCAATCCCTGGCGTAATTAAAATTTCTGACAGTTGAAAATTATTTTTTGCAAAATTTACTGTAGAAAAGGCAATCCCTGGCGGATTTGAAATTTGCGACAGTAAAAAATTATTTTTTGAATAATTTACTATAGAAAAGGCAATCCCTGGCGTAATTAAAACTTGCGACAGTAAAAAAATTAATATTTTGAAAAATTTACTGTAGAAAAGGCAATCCCTGGCGCAATTAAAATTTGCGACAGTATAAAATTATTTTTTGAATAATTTACTATAGAAAAGTCAATCCCTGGCGGATTTGAAATTTGCGACAGTAAAAAATTATTTTTTGAATAATTTACTATAGAAAAGGCAATCCCTGGCGTAATTAAAATTTGCGACAGTTGAAAATTATTTTTTGCAAAATTTACTGTAGAAAAGGCAATCCCTGGCGTATTTAAAATTTGCGACAGTATAAAATTATTTTTTGAATAATTTACTATAGAAAAGTCAATTCCTGGCGGATTTGAAGTTTGCGACAGTAAAAAATTATTTTTTGAATAATTTACTATAGAAAAGGCAATCCCTGGCGTATTTTATATTTGCGACAGTATAAAATTATTTTTTGAATAATTTACTATAGAAAAGTCAATCCCTGGCGGATTTGAAATTTGCGACAGTAAAAAATTATTTTTTGAATAATTTACTATAGAAAAGGCAATCCCTGGCGTAATTAAAATTTGCGACAGTAAAAAATTAT
Source organism: Dioctria linearis (assembly GCA_963930735.1). Taxonomy (NCBI): domain Eukaryota; kingdom Metazoa; phylum Arthropoda; class Insecta; order Diptera; family Asilidae; genus Dioctria; species Dioctria linearis. The sequence goes on from CAWVNZ010002093.1 coordinate 77,002, forward strand.
TTTTTGAATAATTTACTATAGAAAAGGCAATCCCTGGCGCAATTAAAATTTGCGACAGTAAAAAAATTATTTTTTGAATAATTTACTGTAGAAAAGGCAATCCCTGGCGCAATTAAAATTTGCGACAGTAAAAAAATTATTTTTTGCAAAATTTACTGTAGAAAAGGCAATCCCTGGCGTATTTAAAATTTGCGACAGTAAAAAATTATTTTTTGAATAATTTACTATAGAAAAGGCAATCCCTGGCGCAATTAAAACTTGCGATAGTAAAAAATTATTTTTTGAATAATTTACTATAGAAAAGGCAATCCCTGGCGCAATTAAAATTTGCGACAGTAAAAAATTATTTTTTGAATAATTTACTATAGAAAAGGCAATCCCTGGCGTAATTAAAATTTGCGACAGTAAAAAAATATTTTTTGAATAATTTACTATAGAAAAGGCAATCCCTGGCGCAATTAAAACTTGCGATAGTAAAAAATTATTTTTTTGAATAATTTTACTATAGAAAAGGCAATCCCTGGCGTAATTAAAATTTGCGACAGTAGAAAATTATTTTTTGAATAATTTACTATAGAAAAGGCAATCCCTGGCGTATTTAAAATTTGCGACAGTTGAAAATTATTTTTTGAATAATTTACTATAGAAAAGGCAATCCCTGGCGCACTTAAAATTTGCGACAGTAAAAAATTATTTTTTGAATAATTTACTATAGAAAAGGCAATCCCTGGCGTATTTAAAATTTGCGACAGTAAAAAATTAATTTGTGAGAAATTTACTATAGAAAAGGCAATCCCGGGCGTAATTAAAATTTGCGACAGTAGAAAATTATTTTTTGCAAAATTTACTGTAGAAAAGGCAATCCCTGGCGCAATTAAAATTTGCGACAGTAAAAAATTATTTTTTGAATAATTTACTATAGAAAAGGCAATCCCTGGCGCAATTAAAATTTGCGACAGTAGAAAATTATTTTTTGAATAATTTACTATAGAAAAGGCAATCCCTGGCGTATTTAAAATTTTCGACAGTAAAAAATTAATATTTTGAAAAATTTACTGTAGAAAAGGCAATCCCTGGCGCAATTAAAACTTGCGATAGTAAAAAATTATTTTTTGAATAATTTACTGTGGAAAAGGCAATCCCTGGCGTAATTAAAATTTGCGACAGTAAAAAATTATTTTTTTGAATAATTTACTATAGAAAAGGCAATCCCTGGGATATTTAAAATTTGCGACAGTAAAAAATTATTTTTTGAATAATTTACTATAGAAAAGGCAATCCCTGGCGTATTTAAAATTTGCGACAGTATAAAATTATTTTTTGAATAATTTACTGTAGAAAAGGCAATCCCTGGCGCAAATAAAATTTGCGACAGTAAAAAATTATTTTTTGAATAATTTACTATAGAAAAGGCAATCCCTGGCGCAATTAAAATTTGCGACAGTAAAAAATTATTTTTTGAATAATTTCCTATAGAAAAGGCAATCCCTGGCGTAATTAAAATTTGCGACAGTATAAAATTATTTTTTGAATAATTTACTATAGAAAAGGCAATCCCTGGCGTAATTAAAATTTGCGACAGTTGAAAAGTATTTTTTGAATAATTTACTATAGAAAAGGCAATCCCTGTCGTAATTAAAATTTGCGACAGTTGAAAATTATTTTTTGAATAATTTACTATAGAAAAGGCAATCCCTGGCGCACTTAAAATTTGCGACAGTATAAAATTATTTTTTGAATAATTTACTGTAGAAAAGGCAATCCCTGGCGCAATTAACATTTGCGACAGTAAAAAAATTATTTTTTTCAAAATTTACTGTAGAAAAGGCAATCCCTGGCGTATTTAAAATTTGCGACAGTAAAAAATTATTTTTTGAATAATTTACTATAGAAAAGGCAATCCCTGGCGCAATTAAAACTTGCGATAGTAAAAAATTATTTTTTGAATAATTTACTATAGAAAAGGCAATCCCTGGCGAAATTAAAATTTGCGACAATAAAAAATTATTTTTTGAATAATTTACTATAGAAAAGGCAATCCTGGCGTAATTAAAATTTGCGACAGTAAAAAAATATTTTTTGAATAATTTACTATAGAAAAGGCAATCCCTGGCGCAATTAAAACTTGCGATAGTAAAAAATTATTTTTTGAATAATTTACTATAGAAAAGGCAATCCCTGGCGTAATTAAAATTTGCGACAGTAGAAAATTATTTTTTGAATAATTTACTATAGAAAAGGCAATCCCTGGCGTATTTAAAATTTGCGACAGTATAAAATTATTTTTTGAATAATTTACTATAGAAAAGGCAATCCCTGGGATATTTAAAATTTGCGACAGTAAAAAATTATTTTTTTGCAAAATTTACTATAGAAAAGGCAATCCCTGGCGTATTTAAAATTTGCGACAGTAATAAATTAATTTGTGAGAAATTTACTATAGAAAAGGCAATCCCTGGGATATTTAAAATTTGCGACAGTAAAAAATTAATTTGTGAGAAATTTACTATAGAAAAGGCAATCCCTGGCGTAATTAAAATTTGCGACAGTATAAAATTATTTTTTGAATAATTTACTATAGAAAAGGCAATCCCTGGCGTAATTAAAATTTGCGACAGTAGAAAATTGTTTTTTGAATAATTTACTATAGAAAAGGCAATCCCTGGCGCACTTAAAATTTGCGACAGTATAAAATTATTTTTTGAATAATTTACTGTAGAAAAGGCAATCCCTGGCGCAATTAATATTTGCGACAGTAAAAAAATTATTTTTTTCAAAATTTACTGTAGAAAAGGCAATCCCTGGCGTATTTAAAATTTGCTACAGTAAAAAATTATTTTTTGAATAATTTACTATAGAAAAGGCAATCCCTGGCGCAATTAAAACTTGCGATAGTAAAAAATTATTTTTTGAATAATTTACTATAGAAAAGGCAATCCCTGGCGAAATTAAAATTTGCGACAATAAAAAATTATTTTTTGAATAATTTACTATAGAAAAGTCAATCCCTGGCGGATTTGAAATTTGCGACAGTAAAAAATTATTTTTTGAATAATTTACTATAGAAAAGGCAATCCCTGGCGTAATTAAAACTTGCGACAGTAAAAAAATTAATATTTTGAAAAATTTACTGTAGAAAAGGCAATCCCTGGCGCAATTAAAATTTGCGACAGTATAAAATTATTTTTTGAATAATTTACTATAGAAAAGTCAATCCCTGGCGGATTTGAAATTTGCGACAGTAAAAAATTATTTTTTGAATAATTTACTATAGAAAAGGCAATTCCCTGGCGTAATTAAAATTTGCGACAGTTGAAAATTATTTTTTGCAAAATTTACTGTAGAAAAGGCAATCCCTGGCGTATTTAAAATTTGCGACAGTATAAAATTATTTTTTGAATAATTTACTATAGAAAAGTCAATTCCTGGCGGATTTGAAGTTTGCGACAGTAAAAAATTATTTTTTGAATAATTTACTATAGAAAAGGCAATCCCTGGCGTATTTAATATTTGCGACAGTATAAAATTATTTTTTGAATAATTTACTATAGAAAAGTCAATCCCTGGCGGATTTGAAATTTGCGACAGTAAAAAATTATTTTTTGAATAATTTACTATAGAAAAGGCAATCCCTGGCGTAATTAAAATTTGCGACAGTAAAAAATTATTTTTTGAATAATTTACTATAGAAAAGGCAATCCCTGGCGCAATTAAAATTTGCGACAGTAAAAAATTATTTTTTGAATAATTTACTGTAGAAAAGGCAATCCCTGGCGCAATTAAAATTTGCGACAGTAAAAAAATTATTTTTTGCAAAATTTACTGTAGAAAAGGCAATCCCTGGCGTATTTAAAATTTGCGACAGTAAAAAATTATTTTTTGAATAATTTACTATAGAAAAGGCAATCCCTGGCGCAATTAAAACTTGCGATAGTAAAAAATTATTTTTTGAATAATTTACTATAGAAAAGGCAATCCCTGGCGCAATTAAAATTTGCGACAGTAAAAAATTATTTTTTGAATAATTTACTATAGAAAAGGCAATCCCTGGCGTAATTAAAATTTGCGACAGTAAAAAAATATTTTTTGAATAATTTACTATAGAAAAGGCAATCCCTGGCGCAATTAAAACTTGCGATAGTAAAAAATTATTTTTTGAATAATTTACTATAGAAAAGGCAATCCCTGGCGTAATTAAAATTTGCGACAGTAGAAAATTATTTTTTGAATAATTTACTATAGAAAAGGCAATCCCTGGCGTATTTAAAATTTGCGACAGTTGAAAATTATTTTTTGAATAATTTACTATAGAAAAGGCAATCCCTGGCGCACTTAAAATTTGCGACAGTAAAAAATTATTTTTTGAATAATTTACTATAGAAAAGGCAATCCCTGGCGTATTTAAAATTTGCGACAGTAAAAAATTAATTTGTGAGAAATTTACTATAGAAAAGGCAATCCCTGGCGTAATTAAAATTTGCGACAGTAGAAAATTATTTTTTGCAAAATTTACTGTAGAAAAGGCAATCCCTGGCGCAATTAAAATTTGCGACAGTAAAAAATTATTTTTTGAATAATTTACTATAGAAAAGGCAATCCCTGGCGCAATTAAAATTTGCGACAGTAGAAAATTATTTTTTGAATAATTTACTATAGAAAAGGCAATCCCTGGCGTATTTAAAATTTTCGACAGTAAAAAATTAATATTTTGAAAAATTTACTGTAGAAAAGGCAATCCCTGGCGCAATTAAAACTTGCGATAGTAAAAAATTATTTTTTGAATAATTTACTGTGGAAAAGGCAATCCCTGGCGTAATTAAAATTTGCGACAGTAAAAAATTATTTTTTTGAATAATTTACTATAGAAAAGGCAATCCCTGGGATATTTAAAATTTGCGACAGTAAAAAATTATTTTTTGAATAATTTACTATAGAAAAGGCAATCCCTGGCGTATTTAAAATTTGCGACAGTATAAAATTATTTTTTGAATAATTTACTGTAGAAAAGGCAATCCCTGGCGCAAATAAAATTTGCGACAGTAAAAAATTATTTTTTGAATAATTTACTATAGAAAAGGCAATCCCTGGCGCAATTAAAATTTGCGACAGTAAAAAATTATTTTTTGAATAATTTCCTATAGAAAAGGCAATCCCTGGCGTAATTAAAATTTGCGACAGTATAAAATTATTTTTTGAATAATTTACTATAGAAAAGGCAATCCCTGGCGTAATTAAAATTTGCGACAGTTGAAAAGTATTTTTTGAATAATTTACTATAGAAAAGGCAATCCCTGTCGTAATTAAAATTTGCGACAGTTGAAAATTATTTTTTGAATAATTTACTATAGAAAAGGCAATCCCTGGCGCACTTAAAATTTGCGACAGTATAAAATTATTTTTTGAATAATTTACTGTAGAAAAGGCAATCCCTGGCGCAATTAACATTTGCGACAGTAAAAAAATTATTTTTTTCAAAATTTACTGTAGAAAAGGCAATCCCTGGCGTATTTAAAATTTGCGACAGTAAAAAATTATTTTTTGAATAATTTACTATAGAAAAGGCAATCCCTGGCGCAATTAAAACTTGCGATAGTAAAAAATTATTTTTTGAATAATTTACTATAGAAAAGGCAATCCCTGGCGAAATTAAAATTTGCGACAATAAAAAATTATTTTTTGAATAATTTACTATAGAAAAGGCAATCCCTGGCGTAATTAAAATTTGCGACAGTAAAAAAATATTTTTTGAATAATTTACTATAGAAAAGGCAATCCCTGGCGCAATTAAAACTTGCGATAGTAAAAAATTATTTTTTGAATAATTTACTATAGAAAAGGCAATCCCTGGCGTAATTAAAATTTGCGACAGTAGAAAATTATTTTTTGAATAATTTACTATAGAAAAGGCAATCCCTGGCGTATTTAAAATTTGCGACAGTATAAAATTATTTTTTGAATAATTTACTATAGAAAAGGCAATCCCTGGGATATTTAAAATTTGCGACAGTAAAAAATTATTTTTTTGCAAAATTTACTATAGAAAAGGCAATCCCTGGCGTATTTAAAATTTGCGACAGTAATAAATTAATTTGTGAGAAATTTACTATAGAAAAGGCAATCCCTGGGATATTTAAAATTTGCGACAGTAAAAAATTAATTTGTGAGAAATTTACTATAGAAAAGGCAATCCCTGGCGTAATTAAAATTTGCGACAGTATAAAATTATTTTTTGAATAATTTACTATAGAAAAGGCAATCCCTGGCGTAATTAAAATTTGCGACAGTAGAAAATTGTTTTTTGAATAATTTACTATAGAAAAGGCAATCCCTGGCGCACTTAAAATTTGCGACAGTATAAAATTATTTTTTGAATAATTTACTGTAGAAAAGGCAATCCCTGGCGCAATTAATATTTGCGACAGTAAAAAAATTATTTTTTTCAAAATTTACTGTAGAAAAGGCAATCCCTGGCGTATTTAAAATTTGCTACAGTAAAAAATTATTTTTTGAATAATTTACTATAGAAAAGGCAATCCCTGGCGCAATTAAAACTTGCGATAGTAAAAAATTATTTTTTGAATAATTTACTATAGAAAAGGCAATCCCTGGCGAAATTAAAATTTGCGACAATAAAAAATTATTTTTTGAATAATTTACTATAGAAAAGGCAATCCCTGGCGTAATTAAAATTTGCGACAGTAAAAAAATATTTTTTGAATAATTTATTATAGAAAAGGCAATCCCTGGCGCAATTAAAACTTGCGATAGTAAAAAATTATTTTTTGAATAATTTACTATAGAAAAGGCAATCCCTGGCGTAATTAAAATTTGGAACAGTAGAAAATTATTTTTTGAATAATTTACTATAGAAAAGGCAATCCCTGGCGTATTTAAAATTTGCGACAGTTGAAAATTATTTTTTGAATAATTTACTATAGAAAAGGCAATCCCTGGCGTATTTAAAATTTGCGACAGTATAAAATTATTTTTTGAATAATTTACTATAGAAAAGTCAATCCCTGGCGGATTTGAAATTTGCGACAGTAAAAAATTATTTTTTGAATAATTTACTATAGAAAAGGCAATCCCTGGCGTAATTAAAATTTGCGACAGTTGAAAATTATTTTTTGCAAAATTTACTGTAGAAAAGGCAATCCCTGGCGGATTTGAAATTTGCGACAGTAAAAAATTATTTTTTGAATAATTTACTATAGAAAAGGCAATCCCTGGCGTAATTAAAACTTGCGACAGTAAAAAAATTAATATTTTGAAAAATTTACTGTAGAAAAGGCAATCCCTGGCGCAATTAAAATTTGCGACAGTATAAAATTATTTTTTGAATAATTTACTATAGAAAAGTCAATCCCTGGCGGATTTGAAATTTGCGACAGTAAAAAATTATTTTTTGAATAATTTACTATAGAAAAGGCAATCCCTGGCGTAATTAAAATTTGCGACAGTTGAAAATTATTTTTTGCAAAATTCACTGTAGAAAAGGCAATCCCTGGCGTATTTAAAATTTGCGACAGTATAAAATTATTTTTTGAATAATTTACTATAGAAAAGTCAATCCCTGGCGGATTTGAAATTTGCGACAGTAAAAAATTATTTTTTGAATAATTTACTATAGAAAAGGCAATCCCTGGCGTATTTAAAATTTGCGACAGTATAAAATTATTTTTTGAATAATTTACTATAGAAAAGTCAATCCCTGGCGGATTTGAAATTTGCGACAGTAAAAAATTATTTTTTGAATAATTTACTATAGAAAAGGCAATCCCTGGCGTATTTAAAATTTGCGACAGTATAAAATTATTTTTTGAATAATTTACTATAGAAAAGTCAATCCCTGGCGTAATTAAAAATTGCGACAGTAGAAAAATTAATATTTTGAAAAATTTACTGTAGAAAAGGCAATCCCTGGCGCAATTAAAATTTGCGACAGTAAAAAATTATTTTTTGAATAATTTACTATAGAAAAGGCAATCCCTGGCACAATTACAATTTGCGACAGTAAAAAATTATTTTTTGAATAATTTACTATAGCAAAGGCAATCCCTGGCGTAATTAAAATTTGCGACAGTTGAAAATTATTTTTTGCAAAATTTACTGTAGAAAAGGCAATCCCTGGCGTATTTAAAATTTGCGACAGTATAAAATTATTTTTTGAATAATTTACTATAGAAAAGTCAATCCCTGGCGGATTTGAAATTTGCGACAGTAAAAAATTATTTTTTCAATAAACTACTATAGAAAAGGCAATCCCTGGCGTATTTAAAATTTGCGACAGTATAAAATTATTTTTTGAATAATTTACTATAGAAAAGTCAATCCCTGGCGGATTTGAAATTTGCGACAGTAAAAAATTATTTTTTGAATAATTTACTATAGAAAAGGCAATCCCTGGCGTATTTAAAATTTGCGACAGTAAAAAATTAATTTGTGAGAAATTTACTATAGAAAAGGCAATCCCTGGCGTAATTAAAATTTGCGACAGTAGAAAATTATTTTTTGAATAATTTACAATAGAAAAGGCAATCCCTGGCGTATTTAAAATTTGCGACAGTATAAAATTATTTTTTGAATAATTTACTATAGAAAAGTCAATCCCTGGCGGATTTGAAATTTGCGACAGTAAAAAATTATTTTTTGAATAATTTACTATAGAAAAGGCAATCCCTGGCGTAATTAAAATTTGCGACAGTTGAAAATTATTTTTTGCAAAATTTACTGTAGAAAAGGCAATCCCTGGCGGATTTGAAATTTGCGACAGTAAAAAATTATTTTTTGAATAATTTACTATAGAAAAGGCAATCCCTGGCTTAATTAAAACTTGCGACAGTAAAAAAATTAATATTTTGAAAAATTTACTGTAGAAAAGGCAATCCCTGGCGCAATTAAAATTTGCGACAGTAAAAAATTATTTTTTGAAAAATTTACTATAGAAAAGGCAATCCCTGGCGCAATTACAATTTGCGACAGTAAAAAATTATTTTTTGAATAATTTACTATACAAGAGGCAATCCCTGGCGTAATTAAAATTTGCGACAGTTGAAAATTATTTTTTGAATAATTTACTATAGAAAAGGCAATCCCTGGCGTAATTAAAATTGGCGACAGTATAAAATTATTTTTTGAATAATTTACTATAGCAAAGGCAATCCCTGGCGTAATTAAAATTTGCGACAGTTGAAAATTATTTTTTGAATAATTTACTATAGAAAAGGCAATCCCTGGGATATTTAAAATTTGCGACAGTAAAAAATTATTTTTTGAAAAATTTACTATAGAAAAGGCAATCCCTGGCGTAATTAAAATTTGCGACAGTAGAAAATTATTTTTTGAATAATTTACTATAGAAAAGGCAATCCCTGGCGTAATTAAAATTTGCGACAGTAAAAAATTATTTTTTGAATAATTTACTATAGAAAAGGCAATCCCTAGCGTATTTAAAATTTGCGACAGTAAAAAATTATTTTTTGAATAATTTACTATAGAAAAGGCAATCCCTGGCGCAATTAAAATTTGCGACAGTTGAAAATTATTTTTTGAATAATTTACTATAGAAAAGGCAATCCCTGGCGTAATTAAAATTTGCGACAGTATAAAATTATTTTTTGAATAATTTACTATAGAAAAGGCAATCCCTGGCGTATTTAAAATTTGCGACAGTAGAAAATTATTTTTTGAATAATTTACTATAGAAAACGCAATCCCTGGCGTATTTAAAATTTGCGACAGTAAAAAATTAATATTTTGAAAAATTTACTGTAGAAAAGGCAATCCCTGGCGCAATTAAAATTTGCGACAGTAAAAAATTATTTTTTGCAAAATTTACTGTAGAAAAGGCAATCCCTGGCGTAATTAAAATTTGCGACAGTATAAAATTATTTTTTGAATAATTTACTATAGAAAAGGCAATCCCTGGGATATTTAAAATTTGCGACAGTAAAAAATTATTTTTTTGCAAAATTTACTATAGAAAATGCAATCCCTGGCGTATTTAAAATTTGCGACAGTAATAAATTAATTTGTGAGAAATTTACTATAGAAAAGGCAATCCCTGGGATATTTAAAATTTGCGACAGTAAAAAATTAATTTGTGAGAAATTTACTATAGAAAAGGCAATCCCTGGCGTAATTAAAATTTGCGACAGTATAAAATTATTTTTTGAATAATTTACTATAGAAAAGGCAATCCCTGGCGTAATTAAAATTTGCGACAGTAGAAAATTATTTTTTGAATAATTTACTATAGAAAAGGCAATCCCTGGCGTAATTAAAATTTGCGACAGTAGAAAATTATTTTTTGAATAATTTACTATAGAAAAGGCAATCCCTGGCGTATTTAAAATTTGCGACAGTAAAAAATTAATATTTTGAAAAATTTACTGTAGAAAAGGCAATCCCTGGCGCAATTAAAATTTGCGACAGTAAAAAATTATTTTTTGCAAAATTTACTGTAGAAAAGGCAATCCCTGGCGTAATTAAAATTGGCGACAGTGTAAAATTATTTTTTGAATAATTTACTATAGCAAAGGCAATCCCTGGCGTAATTAAAATTTGCGACAGTTGAAAATTATTTTTTGAAAAATTTACTATAGAAAAGGCAATCCCTGGGATATTTAAAATTTGCGACAGTAAAAAATTATTTTTTGAAAAATTTACTATAGAAAAGGCAATCCCTGGCGTAATTAAAATTTGCGACAGTAGAAAATTATTTTTTGAATAATTTACTATAGAAAAGGCAATCCCTGGCGTAATTAAAATTTGCGACAGTAAAAAATTATTTTTTGAATAATTTACTATAGAAAAGGCAATCCCTAGCGTATTTAAAATTTGCGACAGTAAAAAATTATTTTTTGAATAATTTACTATAGAAAAGGCAATCCCTGGCGCAATTAAAATTTGCGACAGTTGAAAATTATTTTTTGAATAATTTACTATAGAAAAGGCAATCCCTGGCGTAATTAAAATTTGCGACAGTATAAAATTATTTTTTGAATAATTTACTATAGAAAAGGCAATCCCTGGCGTAATTAAAATTTGCGACAGTAGAAAATTATTTTTTGAATAATTTACTATAGAAAACGCAATCCCTGGCGTATTTAAAATTTGCGACAGTAAAAAATTAATATTTTGAAAAATTTACTGTAGAAAAGGCAATCCCTGGCGCAATTAAAATTTGCGACAGTAAAAAATTATTTTTTGCAAAATTTACTGTAGAAAAGGCAATCCCTGGCGTAATTAAAATTTGCGACAGTATAAAATTATTTTTTGAATAATTTACTATAGAAAAGGCAATCCCTGGGATATTTAAAATTTGCGACAGTAAAAAATTATTTTTTGTATAATTTACTATAGAAAAGGCAATCCCTGGCGTATTTAAAATTTGCGACAGTAAAAAATTAATATTTTGAAAAATTTACTGAAGAAAAGGCAATCTCTGGCGCAATTAAAATTTGGGACAGAAAAAAATTATTTTTTGAATAATTTACTATAGAAAAGGCAATCCCTGGCGTAATTAAAATTTGCGACAATAGAAAATTATTTTTTGAATAATTTACTATAGAAAAGGCAATCCCTGGCGGATTTGAAATTTGCGACAGTAGAAAATTATTTTTTGAATAATTTACTATAGAAAAGGCAATCCCTGGCGTAATTAAAATTTGCGACAGTATAAAATTATTTTTTGAATAATTTACTATAGAAAAGGCAATCCCTGGCGTAATTAAAATTTGCGACAGTAGAAAATTATTTTTTGAATAATTTACTATAGAAAAGGCAATCCCTGGCGTAATTAAAATTTGCGACAGTAGAAAATTATTTTTTGAATAATTTACTATAGAAAAGGCAATCCCTGGCGTATTTAAAATTTGCGACAGTAAAAAATTAATTTGTGAGAAATATACTATAGAAAGGGCAATCCCTGGAATATTTAAAATTTGCGACAGTAAAAAATTATTTTTTTGCAAAATTTACTATAGAAAAGGCAATCCCTGGCGTATTTAAAATTTGCGACAGTAAAAAATTATTTTTTGAATAATTTACTATAGAAAAGACAATCCCTGGCGCAATTAAAATTTGCGACAGTAGAAAATTATTTTTTGAATAATTTACTATAGAAAAGGCAATCCCTGGCGCACTTAAAATTTGCGACAGTATAAAATTATTTTTTGAATAATTTACTATAGAAAAGGCAATCCCTGGCGCAATTACAATTTGCGACAGTTGAAAATTATTTTTTGAATAATTTACTATAGAAAGGGCAATTCCTGGCGCAATTAAAATTTGCGACAGTAAAAAATTATTTTTTTGCAAAATTTACTATAGAAAAGGCAATCCCTGGCGCACTTTAAATTTGCGACAGTAAAAAATTATTTTTTAATAATTTACTATAGAAAAGGCAATCCCTGGCGTAATTAAAATTTGCGACAGTTGAAAATTATTTTTTGAATAATTTACTATAGAAAAGGCAATCCCCGGCGTAATTAAAATTTGCGACAGTAAAAAATTATTTTTTGAATAATTTACTATAGAAAAGGCAATCCCTGGCGTAATTAAAATTTGCGACAGTTGAAAATTATTTTTTGAATAATTTACTATAGAAAAGGCAATCCCTGGCGTAATTAAAATTTGCGACAGTAAAAAATTATTTTTTGAATAATTTACTATTGAAAAGGCAATCCCTGGCGTAATTAAAATTTTCGACAGTAAAAAATTATTTTTTGAATAATTTACTATAGAAAAGGCAATCCCTGGCGTATTTCAAATTTGCGACAGTAAAAAATTATTTTTTGAATAATTTACTATAGAAAAGGCAATCCCTGGCGTAATTAAAATTGCGACAGTAAAAAATTATTTTTTGAATAATTTACTATAGAAAAGGCAATCCCTGGCCACTTAAAATTTGCGACATTAAAAAATTTTTTTTTGCAAAATTTACTATAGAAAAGGCAATTCCTGGCGTAATTAAAATTTGCGACAGTAGAAAATTATTTTTTGCAAAATTTACTGTAGAAAAGGCAATCCCTGGCGCAATTAAAACTTGCGACAGTAGAAAATTATTTTTTGCAAAATTTACTATAGAAAAGGTAATCCCTGGCGTAATTAAAATTTGCGACAGTAGAAAATTATTTTTTTGCAAAATTTACTATAGAAAAGGCAATCCCTGGCGTAATTAAAATTTGCGACAGTATAAAATTATTTTTTGCAAAATTTACTATATAAAAGGCAATCCCTGGCGTAATTAAAATTTGCGACAGTAAAAAATTATTTTTTGAATAATTTACTACAGAAAAGGCAATCCCTGGCGTAATTAAAATTTGCGACAGTAAAAAATTATTTTTTGAATAATTTACTATAGAAAAGGCAATCCCTGGCGCAATTAAAACTTGCGATAGTAAAAAATTATTTTTTGAATAATTTACTATAGAATAGGCAATCCCTGGCGTATTTAAAATTTGCGACAGTAGAAAATTATTTTTTGCAAAAGTTACTGTAGAAAAGGCAATCCCTGGCGCAATTAAAACTTGCGACAGTAGAAAATTATTTTTTGAATAATTTACTATAGAAAAGGCAATCCCTGGCGTAATTAAAATTTGCGACAGTAGAAAATTATTTTTTGAATAATTTACTATAGAAAAGGCAATCCCTGGCGTAATTAAAATTTGCGACAGTAAAAAATTATTTTTTAAATAATTTACTATAGAAAAGGCAATCCCTGGGATATTTAAAATTTGCGACAGTAAAAAATTATTTTTTTGCAAAATTTACTATAGAAAAGCAATCCCTGGCGTATTTAAAATTTGCGACAGTAAAAAATTATTTTTTGAATAATTTACTGTAGAAAAGGCAATCCCTGGCGTAATTAAAATTTGCGACAGTAGAAAATTATTTTTTGAATAATTTACAATAGAAAAGGCAATCCCTGGCGTATTTAAAATTTGCGATAGTAAAAAATTAATTTGTGAGAAATTTACTATAGAAAAGGCAATCCCTGGGATATTTAAAATTCGCGACAGTAAAAAATTATTTTTTGAATAATTTACTATAGGAAAGGCAATCCCTGGCGCACTTAAAATTTGCGACAGTAAAAAAATATTTTTTGAATAATTTACTATAGAAAAGGCAATCCCTGGCGTAATTAAAATTTGCGACAGTTGAAAATTATTTTTTCAATAATTTACTATAGAAAAGGCAATCCCTGGCGTAATTAAAATTTTCAACAGTTGAAAATTATTTTTTGAATAATTTACTATAGAAAAGGCAATCCCTGGTGCAATTAAAACTTACGAGAATAAAAAATTATTTTTTGAATAATTTACTGTAGAAAATGCAATCCCTGGCGTAATTAAAATTTGCGACAGTTGAAAATTATTTTTTGAATAATTTACTGTAGAAAAGGCAATCCCTGGCGTAATTAAAATTTGCGACAGTTGAAAATTATTTTTTGAATAATTTACTATAGAAAAGGCAATCCCTGGCGTATTTAAAATTTGCGACAGTAAAAAATTATTTTTTGAATAATTTACTATAGAAAAGGCAATCCCTGGCGTAATTAAAATTTGCGACAGTAGAAAATTATTTTTGAATAATTTACTATAGAAAAGGCAATCCCTGGCGTATTTAAAATTTGCGACAGTAAAAAATTATTTTTGAATAATTTACTATAGAAAAGGCAATACCTGCCGTAATTAAAATTTGCGACAGTAGAAAATTATTTTTTGAATAATTTACTATAGAAAAGGCAATCCCTGGCGCAATTAAAATTTGCGACAGTAGAAAATTATTTTTTGAATAATTTACTATAGAAAAGGCAATCCCTGGCGTAATTAAAATTTGCGACAGTAAAAAATTATTTTTTGAATAATTTACTATAGAAAAGGCAATCCCTGGCGCAATTAAAACTTGCGATAGTAAAAAATTATTTTTTGAATAATTTACTATAGAAAAGGCAATCCCTGGCGGATTTGAAATTTTCGACAGTAAAAAATTATTTTTTGAATAATTTACTATAGAAAAGGCAATCCCTGGCGTAATTAAAATTTGCGACAGTATAAAATTATTTTTTGAATAATTTACTATAGAAAAGGCAATCCCTGGCGGACTTAAAATTTGCAACAGTAAAAAATTATTTTTTGAATAATTTACTATAGAAAAGGCAATCCCTGGCGGATTTGAAATTTTCGACAGTAAAAAATTATTTTTTGAATAATTTACTATAGAAAAGGCAATACCTGGCGCAATTAAAATTTGCGACAGTAGAAAATTATTTTTTGAATAATTTACTATAGAAAAGGCAATCCCTGGCGTATTTAAAATTTGCGACAGTATAAACTTATTTTTTGCAAAATTTACTATAGAAAAGGCAATCCCTGGCGCAATTAAAACTTGCGAGAGTAAAAAATTATTTTTTGAATAATTTACTATAGAAAAGGCAATCCCTGGCGGATTTGAAATTTTCGACAGTAAAAAATTATTTTTTGAATAATTTACTATAGAAAAGGCAATCCCTGGCGCAATTAAAATTTGCGACAGTAGAAAATTATTTTTTGAATAATTTACTATAGAAAAGGCAATCCCTGGCGTATTTAAAATTTGCGACAGTATAAACTTATTTTTTGCAAAATTTATTATAGAAAAGGCAATCCCTGGCGTAATTAAAATTTGCGACAGTAAAAAATTATTTTTTGCAAAATTTACTGTAGAAAAGGCAATCCCTGGCGGATTTGAAATTTGCGACAGTAAAAAATTAATTTTTGAATAATTTACTATAGAAAAGGCAATCCCTGGCGTAATTAAAATTTGCGACAGTATAAAATTATTTTTTGAATAATTTACTATAGAAAAGGCAATCCCTGGCGGACTTAAAATTTGCAACAGTAAAAAATTATTTTTTGAATAATTTACTATAGAAAAGGCAATCCCTGGCGTAATTAAAATTTGCGACAGTATAAAATTATTTTTTGAATAATTTACTATAGAAAAGGCAATCCCTGGCGTAATTAAAATTTGCGACAGTAAAAAATTATTTTTTGAATAATTTACTATAGAAAAGGCAATCCCTGGCGCAATTAAAATTTGCGACAGTAAAAAATTATTTTTTGAAGAATTTACTCTAGAAAAGGCAATCCCTGGCGCAATTAAAATTTGCGACAGTAAAAAAATTTTTTTTTGCAAAATTTATTGTAGAAAAGGCAATCCCTGGCGTATTTAAAATTTGCGACAGTAAAAAATTATTTTTTGAATAATTTACTATAGAAAAGGCAATCCCTGGCGCAATTAAAACTTGCGATAGTAAAAAATTATTGTTTGAATATTTTACTATAGAAAAGGCAATCCCTGGCGCAATTAAAATTTGCGACAGTAAAAAATTATTTTTTGAATAATTTACTATAGAAAAGGCAATCCCTGGCGTAATTAAAATTTGCGACAGTAAAAAAATATTTTTTGAATAATTTACTATAGAAAAGGCAATCCCTGGCGCAATTAAAACTTGCGATAGAAAAAAATTATTTTTTGAATAATTTACTATAGAAAAGGCAATCCCTGGCGTAATTAAAATTGCGACAGTAAAAAATTATTTTTTGAATAATTTACTATAGAAAAGGCAATCCCTGGCGCACTTAAAATTTGCGACATTAAAAAATTTTTTTTTGCAAAATTTACTATAGAAAAGTCAATTCCTGGCGTAATTAAAATTTGCGACAGTAGAAAATTATTTTTTGCAAAATTTACTGTAGAAAAGGCAATCCCTGGCGCAATTAAAACTTGCGACAGTAGAAAATTATTTTTTGCAAAATTTACTATAGAAAAGGTAATCCCTGGCGTAATTAAAATTTGCGACAGTAGAAAATTATTTTTTTGCAAAATTTACTATAGAAAAGGCAATCCCTGGCGTAATTAAAATTTGCGACAGTATAAAATTATTTTTTGCAAAATTTACTATATAAAAGGCAATCCCTGGCGTAATTAAAATTTGCGACAGTAAAAAATTATTTTTTGAATAATTTACTACAGAAAAGGCAATCCCTGGCGTAATTAAAATTTGCGACAGTAAAAAATTATTTTTTGAATAATTTACTATAGAAAAGGCAATCCCTGGCGCAATTAAAACTTGCGATAGTAAAAAATTATTTTTTGAATAATTTACTATAGAATAGGCAATCCCTGGCGTATTTAAAATTTGCGACAGTAGAAAATTATTTTTTGCAAAAGTTACTGTAGAAAAGGCAATCCCTGGCGCAATTAAAACTTGCGACAGTAGAAAATTATTTTTTGAATAATTTACTATAGAAAAGGCAATCCCTGGCGTAATTAAAATTTGCGACAGTAGAAAATTATTTTTTGAATAATTTACTATAGAAAAGGCAATCCCTGGCGTAATTAAAATTTGCGACAGTAAAAAATTATTTTTTGAATAATTTACTATAGAAAAGGCAATCCCTGGGATATTTAAAATTTGCGACAGTAAAAAATTATTTTTTTGCAAAATTTACTATAGAAAAGCAATCCCTGGCGTATTTAAAATTTGCGACAGTAAAAAATTATTTTTTGAATAATTTACTGTAGAAAAGGCAATCCCTGGCGTAATTAAAATTTGCGACAGTAGAAAATTATTTTTTGAATAATTTACAATAGAAAAGGCAATCCCTGGCGTATTTAAAATTTGCGATAGTAAAAAATTAATTTGTGAGAAATTTACTATAGAAAAGGCAATCCCTGGGATATTTAAAATTCGCGACAGTAAAAAATTATTTTTTGAATAATTTACTATAGGAAAGGCAATCCCTGGCGCACTTAAAATTTGCGACAGTAAAAAATTATTTTTTGAATAATTTACTATAGAAAAGGCAATCCCTGGCGTAATTAAAATTTGCGACAGTTGAAAATTATTTTTTCAATAATTTACTATAGAAAAGGCAATCCCTGGCGTAATTAAAATTTGCAACAGTTGAAAATTATTTTTTGAATAATTTACTATAGAAAAGGCAATCCCTGGTGCAATTAAAACTTGCGAGAATAAAAAATTATTTTTTGAATAATTTACTGTAGAAAATGCAATCCCTGGCGTAATTAAAATTTGCGACAGTTGAAAATTATTTTTTTAATAATTTACTGTAGAAAAGGCAATCCCTGGCGTAATTAAAATTTGCGACAGTTGAAAATTATTTTTTGAATAATTTACTATAGAAAAGGCAATCCCTGGCGTATTTAAAATTTGCGACAGTAAAAAATTATTTTTTGAATAATTTACTATAGAAAAGGCAATCCCTGGCGTAATTAAAATTTGCGACAGTAGAAAATTATTTTTGAATAATTTACTATAGAAAAGGCAATCCCTGGCGTATTTAAAATTTGCGACAGTAAAAAATTATTTTTGAATAATTTACTATAGAAAAGGCAATACCTGCCGTAATTAAAATTTGCGACAGTAGAAAATTATTTTTTGAATAATTTACTATAGAAAAGGCAATCCCTGGCGCAATTAAAATTTGCGACAGTAGAAAATTATTTTTTGAATAATTTACTATAGAAAAGGCAATCCCTGGCGTAATTAAAATTTGCGACAGTAAAAAATTATTTTTTGAATAATTTACTATAGAAAAGGCAATCCCTGGCGCAATTAAAACTTGCGATAGTAAAAAATTATTTTTTGAATAATTTACCATAGAAAAGGCAATCCCTGGCGGATTTGAAATTTTCGACAGTAAAAAATTATTTTTTGAATAATTTACTATAGAAAAGGCAATCCCTGGCGTAATTAAAATTTGCAACAGTATAAAATTATTTTTTGAATAATTTACTATAGAAAAGGCAATCCCTGGCGGACTTAAAATTTGCAACAGTAAAAAATTATTTTTTGAATAATTTACTATAGAAAAGGCAATCCCTGGCGGATTTGAAATTTTCGACAGTAAAAAATTATTTTTTGAATAATTTACTATAGAAAAGGCAATACCTGGCGCAATTAAAATTTGCGACAGTAGAAAATTATTTTTTGAATAATTTACTATAGAAAAGGCAATCCCTGGCGTATTTAAAATTTGCGACAGTATAAACTTATTTTTTGCAAAATTTACTATAGAAAAGGCAATCCCTGGCGCAATTAAAACTTGCGATAGTAAAAAATTATTTTTTGAATAATTTACTATAGAAAAGGCAATCCCTGGCGGATTTGAAATTTTCGACAGTAAAAAATTATTTTTTGAATAATTTACTATAGAAAAGGCAATCCCTGGCGCAATTAAAATTTGCGACAGTAGAAAATTATTTTTTGAATAATTTACTATAGAAAAGGCAATCCCTGGCGTATTTAAAATTTGCGACAGTATAAACATATTTTTTGCAAAATTTACTATAGAAAAGGCAATCCCTGGCGTAATTAAAATTTGCGACAGTAAAAAATTATTTTTTGCAAAATTTACTGTAGAAAAGGCAATCCCTGGCGGATTTGAAATTTGCGACAGTAAAAAATTAATTTTTGAATAATTTACTATAGAAAAGGCAATCCCTGGCGTAATTAAAATTTGCGACAGTATAAAATTATTTTTTGAATAATTTACTATAGAAAAGGCAATCCCTGGCGGACTTAAAATTTGCAACAGTAAAAAATTATTTTTTGAATAATTTACTATAGAAAAGGCAATCCCTGGCGTAATTAAAATTTGCGACAGTATAAAATTATTTTTTGAATAATTTACTATAGAAAAGGCAATCCCTGGCGTAATTAAAATTTGCGACAGTAAAAAATTATTTTTTGAATAATTTACTATAGAAAAGGCAATCCCAGGCGCAATTAAAATTTGCGACAGTAAAAAATTATTTTTTGAAGAATTTACTGTAGAAAAGGCAATCCCTGGCGCAATTAAAATTTGCGACAGTAAAAAAATTTTTTTTTGCAAAATTTATTGTAGAAAAGGCAATCCCTGGCGTATTTAAAATTTGCGACAGTAAAAAATTATTTTTTGAATAATTTACTATAGAAAAGGCAATCCCTGGCGCAATTAAAACTTGCGATAGTAAAAAATTATTGTTTGAATATTTTACTATAGAAAAGGCAATCCCTGGCGCAATTAAAATTTGCGACAGTAAAAAATTATTTTTTGAATAATTTACTATAGAAAAGGCAATCCCTGGCGTAATTAAAATTTGCGACAGTAAAAAAATATTTTTTGAATAATTTACTATAGAAAAGGCAATCCCTGGCGCAATTAAAACTTGCGATAGTAAAAAATTATTTTTTGAATAATTTACTATAGAAAAGGCAATCCCTGGCGTAATTAAAATTTGCGACAGTAGAAAATTATTTTTTGAATAATTTACTATAGAAAAGGTAATCCCTGGCGTATTTAAAATTTGCGACAGTTGAAAATTATTTTTTGAATAATTTACTATAGAAAAGGCAATCCCTGGCGCACTTAAAATTTGCGACAGTAAAAAATTATTTTTTGAATAATTTACTATAGAAAAGGGAATCCCTGGCGTATTTAAAATTTGCGACAGTAAAAAATTATTTTTTGAATAATTTACTATAGAAAAGGCAATCCCTGGCGTAATTAAAATTTGCGACAGTAAAAAAATATTTTTTGAATAATTTACTATAGAAAAGGCAATCCCTGGCGCAATTAAAACTTGCGATAGTAAAAAATTATTTTTTGAATAATTTACTATAGAAAAGGCAATCCCTGGCGTAATTAAAATTTGCGACAGTAGAAAATAATTTTTTGAATAATTTACTATAGAAAAGGCAATCCCTGGGATATTTAAAATTTGCGACAGTAAAAAATTATTTTTTGAATAATTTACTATAGAAAAGGCAATCCCTGGGATATTCAAAATTTGCGACAGTTGAAAATTATTTTTTGAATAATTTACTATAGAAAAGGCAATCCCTGGCGTATTTAAAATTTGCGACAGTATAAAATTATTTTTTGAATAATTTACTGTAGAAAAGGCAATCCCTGGCGCAATTAAAATTTTCGACAGTAAAAAATTATTTTTTGAATAATTTACTATAGAAAAGGCAATCCCTGGCGCAATTAAAATTTGCGACAGTAGAAAATTATTTTTTGCAAAAGTTACTGTAGAAAAGGCAATCCCTGGCGCAATTAAAACTTGCGACAGTAGAAAATTATTTTTTGAATAATTTACTATAGAAAAGGCAATCCCTGGCGTAATTAAAATTTGCGACAGTAGAAAATTATTTTTTGAATAATTTACTATAGAAAAGGCAATCCCTGGCGTAATTAAAATTTGCGACAGTAAAAAATTATTTTTTGAATAATTTACTATAGAAAAGGCAATCCCTGGGATATTTAAAATTTGCGACAGTAAAAAATTATTTTTTTGCAAAATTTACTATAGAAAAGCAATCCCTGGCGTATTTAAAATTTGCGACAGTAAAAAATTATTTTTTGAATAATTTACTGTAGAAAAGGCAATCCCTGGCGTAATTAAAATTTGCGACAGTAGAAAATTATTTTTTGAATAATTTACAATAGAAAAGGCAATCCCTGGCGTATTTAAAATTTGCGATAGTAAAAAATTAATTTGTGAGAAATTTACTATAGAAAAGGCAATCCCTGGGATATTTAAAATTCGCGACAGTAAAAAATTATTTTTTGAATAATTTACTATAGGAAAGGCAATCCCTGGCGCACTTAAAATTTGCGACAGTAAAAAATTATTTTTTGAATAATTTACTATAGAAAAGGCAATCCCTGGCGTAATTAAAATTTGCGACAGTTGAAAATTATTTTTTCAATAATTTACTATAGAAAAGGCAATCCCTGGCGTAATTAAAATTTGCAACAGTTGAAAATTATTTTTTGAATAATTTACTATAGAAAAGGCAATCCCTGGTGCAATTAAAACTTGCGAGAATAAAAAATTATTTTTTGAATAATTTACTGTAGAAAATGCAATCCCTGGCGTAATTAAAATTTGCGACAGTTGAAAATTATTTTTTGAATAATTTACTGTAGAAAAGGCAATCCCTGGCGTAATTAAAATTTGCGACAGTTGAAAATTATTTTTTGAATAATTTACTATAGAAAAGGCAATCCCTGGCGTATTTAAAATTTGCGACAGTAAAAAATTATTTTTTGAATAATTTACTATAGAAAAGGCAATCCCTGGCGTAATTAAAATTTGCGACAGTAGAAAATTATTTTTGAATAATTTACTATAGAAAAGGCAATCCCTGGCGTATTTAAAATTTGCGACAGTAAAAAATTATTTTTGAATAATTTACTATAGAAAAGGCAATACCTGCCGTAATTAAAATTTGCGACAGTAGAAAATTATTTTTTGAATAATTTACTATAGAAAAGGCAATCCCTGGCGCAATTAAAATTTGCGACAGTAGAAAATTATTTTTTGAATAATTTACTATAGAAAAGGCAATCCCTGGCGTAATTAAAATTTGCGACAGTAAAAAATTATTTTTTGAATAATTTACTATAGAAAAGGCAATCCCTGGCGCAATTAAAACTTGCGATAGTAAAAAATTATTTTTTGAATAATTTACTATAGAAAAGGCAATCCCTGGCGGATTTGAAATTTTCGACAGTAAAAAATTATTTTTTGAATAATTTACTATAGAAAAGGCAATCCCTGGCGTAATTAAAATTTGCGACAGTATAAAATTATTTTTTGAATAATTTACTATAGAAAAGGCAATCCCTGGCGGACTTAAAATTTGCAACAGTAAAAAATTATTTTTTGAATAATTTACTATAGAAAAGGCAATCCCTGGCGGATTTGAAATTTTCGACAGTAAAAAATTATTTTTTGAATAATTTACTATAGAAAAGGCAATACCTGGCGCAATTAAAATTTGCGACAGTAGAAAATTATTTTTTGAATAATTTACTATAGAAAAGGCAATCCCTGGCGTATTTAAAATTTGCGACAGTATAAACTTATTTTTTGCAAAATTTACTATAGAAAAGGCAATCCCTGGCGCAATTAAAACTTGCGATAGTAAAAAATTATTTTTTGAATAATTTACTATAGAAAAGGCAATCCCTGGCGGATTTGAAATTTTCGACAGTAAAAAATTATTTTTTGAATAATTTACTATAGAAAAGGCAATCCCTGGCGCAATTAAAATTTGCGACAGTAGAAAATTATTTTTTGAATAATTTACTATAGAAAAGGCAATCCCTGGCGTATTTAAAATTTGCGACAGTATAAACTTATTTTTTGCAAAATTTACTATAGAAAAGGCAATCCCTGGCGTAATTAAAATTTGCGACAGTAAAAAATTATTTTTTGCAAAATTTACTGTAGAAAAGGCAATCCCTGGCGGATTTGAAATTTGCGACAGTAAAAAATTAATTTTTGAATAATTTACTATAGAAAAGGCAATCCCTGGCGTAATTAAAATTTGCGACAGTATAAAATTATTTTTTGAATAATTTACTATAGAAAAGGCAATCCCTGGCGGACTTAAAATTTGCAACAGTAAAAAATTATTTTTTGAATAATTTACTATAGAAAAGGCAATCCCTGGCGTAATTAAAATTTGCGACAGTATAAAATTATTTTTTGAATAATTTACTATAGAAAAGGCAATCCCTGGCGTAATTAAAATTTGCGACAGTAAAAAATTATTTTTTGAATAATTTACTATAGAAAAGGCAATCCCTGGCGCAATTAAAATTTGCGACAGTAAAAAATTATTTTTTGAAGAATTTACTGTAGAAAAGGCAATCCCTGGCGCAATTAAAATTTGCGACAGTAAAAAAATTTTTTTTTGCAAAATTTATTGTAGAAAAGGCAATCCCTGGCGTATTTAAAATTTGCGACAGTAAAAAATTATTTTTTGAATAATTTACTATAGAAAAGGCAATCCCTGGCGCAATTAAAACTTGCGATAGTAAAAAATTATTGTTTGAATATTTTACTATAGAAAAGGCAATCCCTGGCGCAATTAAAATTTGCGACAGTAAAGAATTATTTTTTGAATAATTTACTATAGAAAAGGCAATCCCTGGCGTAATTAAAATTTGCGACAATAAAAAAATATTTTTTGAATAATTTACTATAGAAAAGGCAATACCTGGCGCAATTAAAACTTGCGATAGTAAAAAATTATTTTTTGAATAATTTACTATAGAAAAGGCAATCCCTGGCGTAATTAAAATTTGCGACAGTAGAAAATTATTTTTTGAATAATTTACTATAGAAAAGGCAATCCCTGGCGTATTTAAAATTTGCGACAGTTGAAAATTATTTTTTGAATAATTTACTATAGAAAAGGCAATCCCTGGCGCACTTAAAATTTGCGACAGTAAAAAATTATTTTTTGAATAATTTACTATAGAAAAGGGAATCCCTGGCGTATTTAAAATTTACGACGGTAAAAAATTATTTTTTGAATAATTTACTATAGAAAAGGCAATCCCTGGCGTAATTAAAATTTGCGACAGTAAAAAAATATTTTTTGAATAATTTACTATAGAAAAGGCAATCCCTGGCGCAATTAAAACTTGCGATAGTAAAAAATTATTTTTTGAATAATTTACTATAGAAAAGGCAATCCCTGGCGTAATTAAAATTTGCGACAGTAGAAAATAATTTTTTGAATAATTTACTATAGAAAAGGCAATCCCTGGGATATTTAAAATTTGCGACAGTAAAAAATTATTTTTTGAATAATTTACTATAGAAAAGGCAATCCCTGGGATATTCAAAATTTGCGACAGTTGAAAATTATTTTTTGAATAATTTACTATAGAAAAGGCAATCCCTGGCGTATTTAAAATTTGCGACAGTATAAAATTATTTTTTGAATAATTTACTGTAGAAAAGGCAATCCCTGGCGCAATTAAAATTTGCGACAGTAAAAAATTATTTTTTGAATAATTTACTATAGAAAAGGCAATCCCTGGCGCAATTAAAATTTGCGACAGTAAAAAATTATTTTTTGAATAATTTACTATAGAAAAGGCAATCCCTGGCGTAATTAAAATTTGCGACAGTAGAAAATTATTTTTTGAATAATTTACTATAGAAAAGGCAATCCCTGGCGTAATTAAAATTTGCGACAGTTGAAAATTATTTTTTGAATAATTTACTGTAGAAAAGGCAATCCCTGGCGCAATTAAAATTTGCGACAGTAAAAAATTATTTTTTGAATAATTTACTATAGAAAAGGCAATCCCTGGCGCACTTAAAATTTGCGACAGTAAAAAATTATTTTTTGAATAATTTACTATAGAAAAGGCAATCCCTGGCGTAATTAAAATTTGCGAAATTTGAAAATTATTTTATGAATAATTTACTATAGAAAAGGCAAACCCTGGCGTAATTAAAATTTGCGACAGTATAAAATAATTTTTTGAATAATTTACTATAGAAAAGGCAATCCCTGGCGCACTTAAAATTTGCGACAGTAAAAAATAATTTTTTGAATAATTTACTATAGAAAAGGCAATTCCTGGCGTAATTAAAATTTGCGACAGTATAAAATTATTTTTTGAATAATTTACTATAGAAAAGGCAATCCCTGGCGTAATTAAAATTTGCGAGAGTAAAAAATTATTTTTTGAATAATTTACTATAGAAAAGGCAATCCCTGGCGCAATTAAAATTTGCGACAGTAAAAAATTATTTTTTGAATAATTTACTGTAGAAAAGGCAATCCCTGGCGCAATTAAAATTTGCGACAGTAAATAATTATTTTTTGCAAAATTTACTGTAGAAAAGGCAATCCCTGGCGTATTTAAAATTTGCGACAGTAAAAAATTATTTTTTTAATAATTTACTATAGAAAAGGCAATCCCTGGCGCAATTAAAACTTGCGACAGTGGAAAATTATTTTTTGAATAATTTACTATAGAAAAGGCAATCCCTGGCGTAATTAAAATTTGCGACAGTATAAAATTATTTTTTTAATAATTTACTATAGAAAAGGCAATCCCTGGCGTATTTAAAATTTGCGACAGTATAAAATTATTTTTTGAATAATTTACTATAGAAAAGGCAATCCCTGGCGTAATTAAAATTTGCGACAGTAGAAAATTATTTTTTGAATAATTTACTATAGAAAAGGCAATCCCTGGCGCAATTACAATTTGCGACAGTAGAAAATTATTTTTTGAATAATTTACTATAGAAAAGGCAATCCCTGGCGTAATTAAAATTTGCGACAGTAGGAAATTATTTTTTGAATAATTTACTATAGAAAAGGCAATCTCTGGCGTATTTAAAATTTGCGACAGTAAAAAATTATTTTTTGAATAATTTACTATAGAAAAGGCAATCCCTGGCGTAATTAAAATTTGCGACAGTTGAAAATTATTTTTTGAATAATTTACTATAGAAAAGGCAATCCCTGGCGTAATTAAAATTTGCGACAGTAGAAAATTATTTTTTGAATAATTTACTATAGAAAAGGCAATCCCTGGCGTTATTAAAATTTGCGACAGTTGAAATTTTTTTTTGAATAATTTACTATAGAAAAGGCAATCCCTGGCGTAATTAAAATTTGCGACAGTATAAAATTATTTTTTGAATAATTTACTATAGAAAAGGCAATCCCTGGCGTATTTAAAATTTGCAACAGTAAAAAATTATTTTTTGAATAATTTACTATAGAAAAGGCAATCCCTGGCGCAATTAAAATTTGCGACAGTAAAAAATTATTTTTTGAATAATTTACTATAGAAAAGGCAATCCCTGGCGTAATTAAAATTTGCGACAGTAGAAAATTATTTTTTGAATAATTTACTATAGAAAAGGTAATCCCTGGCGTATTTAAAATTTGCGACAGTTGAAAATTATTTTTTGAATAATTTACTATAGAAAAGGCAATCCCTGGCGCACTTAAAATTTGCGACAGTAAAAAATTATTTTTTGAATAATTTACTATAGAAAAGGGAATCCCTGGCGTATTTAAAATTTGCGACAGTAAAAAATTATTTTTTGAATAATTTACTATAGAAAAGGCAATCCCTGGCGTAATTAAAATTTGCGACAGTAAAAAAATATTTTTTGAATAATTTACTATAGAAAAGGCAATCCCTGGCGCAATTAAAACTTGCGATAGTAAAAAATTATTTTTTGAATAATTTACTATAGAAAAGGCAATCCCTGGCGTAATTAAAATTTGCGACAGTAGAAAATAATTTTTTGAATAATTTACTATAGAAAAGGCAATCCCTGGGATATTTAAAATTTGCGACAGTCAAAAATTATTTTTTGAATAATTTACTATAGAAAAGGCAATCCCTGGGATATTCAAAATTTGCGACAGTTGAAAATTATTTTTTGAATAATTTACTATAGAAAAGGCAATCCCTGGCGTATTTAAAATTTGCGACAGTATAAAATTATTTTTTGAATAATTTACTGTAGAAAAGGCAATCCCTGGCGCAATTAAAATTTGCGACAGTAAAAAATTATTTTTTGAATAATTTACTATAGAAAAGGCAATCCCTGGCGCAATTAAAATTTGCGACAGTAGAAAATTATTTTTTGCAAAAGTTACTGTAGAAAAGGCAATCCCTGGCGCAATTAAAACTTGCGACAGTAGAAAATTATTTTTTGAATAATTTACTATAGAAAAGGCAATCCCTGGCGTAATTAAAATTTGCGACAGTAGAAAATTATTTTTTGAATAATTTACTATAGAAAAGGCAATCCCTGGCGTAATTAAAATTTGCGACAGTAAAAAATTATTTTTTGAATAATTTACTATAGAAAAGGCAATCCCTGGGATATTTAAAATTTGCGACAGTAAAAAATTATTTTTTTGCAAAATTTACTATAGAAAAGCAATCCCTGGCGTATTTAAAATTTGCGACAGTAAAAAATTATTTTTTGAATAATTTACTGTAGAAAAGGCAATCCCTGGCGTAATTAAAATTTGCGACAGTAGAAAATTATTTTTTGAATAATTTACAATAGAAAAGGCAATCCCTGGCGTATTTAAAATTTGCGATAGTAAAAAATTAATTTGTGAGAAATTTACTATAGAAAAGGCAATCCCTGGGATATTTAAAATTCGCGACAGTAAAAAATTATTTTTTGAATAATTTACTATAGGAAAGGCAATCCCTGGCGCACTTAAAATTTGCGACAGTAAAAAATTATTTTTTGAATAATTTACTATAGAAAAGGCAATCCCTGGCGTAATTAAAATTTGCGACAGTTGAAAATTATTTTTTCAATAATTTACTATAGAAAAGGCAATCCCTGGCGTAATTAAAATTTGCAACAGTTGAAAATTATTTTTTGAATAATTTACTATAGAAAAGGCAATCCCTGATGCAATTAAAACTTGCGAGAATAAAAAATTATTTTTTGAATAATTTACTGTAGAAAATGCAATCCCTGGCGTAATTAAAATTTGCGACAGTTGAAAATTATTTTTTGAATAATTTACTGTAGAAAAGGCAATCCCTGGCGTAATTAAAATTTGCGACAGTTGAAAATTATTTTTTTGAATAATTTACTATAGAAAAGGCAATCCCTGGCGTATTTAAAATTTGCGACAGTAAAAAATTATTTTTTGAATAATTTACTATAGAAAAGGCAATCCCTGGCGTAATTAAAATTTGCGACAGTAGAAAATTATTTTTGAATAATTTACTATAGAAAAGGCAATCCCTGGCGTATTTAAAATTTGCGACAGTAAAAAATTATTTTTGAATAATTTACTATAGAAAAGGCAATACCTGCCGTAATTAAAATTTGCGACAGTAGAAAATTATTTTTTCAATAATTTACTATAGAAAAGGCAATCCCTGGCGCAATTAAAATTTGCGACAGTAGAAAATTATTTTTTGAATAATTTACTATAGAAAAGGCAATCCCTGGCGTAATTAAAATTTGCGACAGTAAAAAATTATTTTTTGAATAATTTACTATAGAAAAGGCAATCCCTGGCGCAATTAAAACTTGCGATAGTAAAAAATTATTTTTTGAATCATTTACTATAGAAAAGGCAATCCCTGGCGGATTTGAAATTTTCGACAGTAAAAAATTATTTTTTGAATAATTTACTATAGAAAAGGCAATCCCTGGCGTAATTAAAATTTGCGACAGTATAAAATTATTTTTTGAATAATTTACTATAGAAAAGGCAATCCCTGGCGGACTTAAAATTTGCAACAGTAAAAAATTATTTTTTGAATAATTTACTATAGAAAAGGCAATCCCTGGCGGATTTGAAATTTTCGACAGTAAAAAATTATTTTTGAATAATTTACTATAGAAAAGGCAATACCTGGCGCAATTAAAATTTGCGACAGTAGAAAATTATTTTTTGAATAATTTACTATAGAAAAGGCAATCCCTGGCGTATTTAAAATTTGCGACAGTATAAACTTATTTTTTGCAAAATTTACTATAGAAAAGGCAATCCCTGGCGCAATTAAAACTTGCGATAGTAAAAAATTATTTTTTGAATAATTTACTATAGAAAAGGCAATCCCTGGCGGATTTGAAATTTTCGACAGTAAAAAATTATTTTTTGAATAATTTACTATAGAAAAGGCAATCCCTGGCGCAATTAAAATTTGCGACAGTAGAAAATTATTTTTTGAATAATTTACTATAGAAAAGGCAATCCCTGGCGTATTTAAAATTTGCGACAGTATAAACTTATTTTTTGCAAAATTTACTATAGAAAAGGCAATCCCTGGCGTAATTAAAATTTGCGACAGTAAAAAATTATTTTTTGCAAAATTTACTGTAGAAAAGGCAATCCCTGGGATATTTAAAATTCGCGACAGTAAAAAATTATTTTTTGAATAATTTACTATAGAAAAGGCAATCCCTGGCGCACTTAAAATTTGCGACAGTAAAAAATTATTTTTTGAATAATTTACTATAGAAAAGGCAATCCCTGGCGTAATTAAAATTTGCGACAGTTGAAAATTATTTTTTCAATAATTTACTATAGAAAAGGCAATCCCTGGCGTAATTAAAATTTGCAACAGTTGAAAATTATTTTTTGAATAATTTACTATAGAAAAGGCAATCCCTGGTGCAATTAAAACTTGCGAGAATAAAAAATTATTTTTTGAATAATTTACTGTAGAAAATGCAATCCCTGGCGTAATTAAAATTTGCGACAGTTGAAAATTATTTTTTGAAGAATTTACTGTAGAAAAGGCAATCCCTGGCGTAATTAAAATTTGCGACAGTTGAAAATTATTTTTTGAATAATTTACTATAGAAAAGGCAATCCCTGGCGTATTTAAAATTTGCGACAGTAAAAAATTATTTTTTGAATAATTTACTATAGAAAAGGCAATCCCTGGCGTAATTAAAATTTGCGACAGTAGAAAATTATTTTTGAATAATTTACTATAGAAAAGGCAATCCCTGGCGTATTTAAAATTTGCGACAGTAAAAAATTATTTTTGAATAATTTACTATAGAAAAGGCAATACCTGCCGTAATTAAAATTTGCGACAGTAGAAAATTATTTTTTGAATAATTTACTATAGAAAAGGCAATCCCTGGCGCAATTAAAATTTGCGACAGTAGAAAATTATTTTTTGAATAATTTACTATAGAAAAGGCAATCCCTGGCGTAATTAAAATTTGCGACAGTAAAAAATTATTTTTTGAATAATTTACTATAGAAAAGGCAATCCCTGGCGCAATTAAAACTTGCGATAGTAAAAAATTATTTTTTGAATCATTTACTATAGAAAAGGCAATCCCTGGCGGATTTGAAATTTTCGACAGTAAAAAATTATTTTTTGAATAATTTACTATAGAAAAGGCAATCCCTGGCGTAATTAAAATTTGCGACAGTATAAAATTATTTTTTGAATAATTTACTATAGAAAAGGCAATCCCTGGCGGACTTAAAATTTGCAACAGTAAAAAATTATTTTTTGAATAATTTACTATAGAAAAGGCAATCCCTGGCGGATTTGAAATTTTCGACAGTAAAAAATTATTTTTTGAATAATTTACTATAGAAAAGGCAATACCTGGCGCAATTAAAATTTGCGACAGTAGAAAATTATTTTTTGAATAATTTACTATAGAAAAGGCAATCCCTGGCGTATTTAAAATTTGCGACAGTATAAACTTATTTTTTGCAAAATTTACTATAGAAAAGGCAATCCCTGGCGCAATTAAAACTTGCGATAGTAAAAAATTATTTTTTGAATAATTTACTATAGAAAAGGCAATCCCTGGCGGATTTGAAATTTTCGACAGTAAAAAATTATTTTTTGAATAATTTACTATAGAAAAGGCAATCCCTGGCGCAATTAAAATTTGCGACAGTAGAAAATTATTTTTTGAATAATTTACTATAGAAAAGGCAATCCCTGGCGTATTTAAAATTTGCGACAGTATAAACTTATTTTTTGCAAAATTTACTATAGAAAAGGCAATCCCTGGCGTAATTAAAATTTGCGACAGTAAAAAATTATTTTTTGCAAAATTTACTGTAGAAAAGGCAATCCCTGGCGGATTTGAAATTTGCGACAGTAAAAAATTAATTTTTGAATAATTTACTATAGAAAAGGCAATCCCTGGCGTAATTAAAATTTGCGACAGTATAAAATTATTTTTTGAATAATTTACTATAGAAAAGGCAATCCCTGGCGGACTTAAAATTTGCAACAGTAAAAAATTATTTTTTGAATAATTTACTATAGAAAAGGCAATCCCTGGCGTAATTAAAATTTGCGACAGTATAAAATTATTTTTTGAATAATTTACTATAGAAAAGGCAATCCCTGGCGTAATTAAAATTTGCGACAGTAAAAAATTATTTTTTGAATAATTTACTATAGAAAAGGCAATCCCTGGCGCAATTAAAATTTGCGACAGTAAAAAATTATTTTTTGAAGAATTTACTGTAGAAAAGGCAATCCCTGGCGCAATTAAAATTTGCGACAGTAAAAAAATTTTTTTTTGCAAAATTTATTGTAGAAAAGGCAATCCCTGGCGTATTTAAAATTTGCGACAGTAAAAAATTATTTTTTGAATAATTTACTATAGAAAAGGCAATCCCTGGCGCAATTAAAACTTGCGATAGTAAAAAATTATTGTTTGAATATTTTACTATAGAAAAGGCAATCCCTGGCGCAATTAAAATTTGCGACAGTAAAGAATTATTTTTTGAATAATTTACTATAGAAAAGGCAATCCCTGGCGTAATTAAAATTTGCGACAATAAAAAAATATTTTTTGAATAATTTACTATAGAAAAGGCAATACCTGGCGCAATTAAAACTTGCGATAGTAAAAAATTATTTTTTGAATAATTTACTATAGAAAAGGCAATCCCTGGCGTAATTAAAATTTGCGACAGTAGAAAATTATTTTTTGAATAATTTACTATAGAAAAGGCAATCCCTGGCGTATTTAAAATTTGCGACAGTTGAAAATTATTTTTTGAATAATTTACTATAGAAAAGGCAATCCCTGGCGCACTTAAAATTTGCGACAGTAAAAAATTATTTTTTGAATAATTTACTATAGAAAAGGGAATCCCTGGCGTATTTAAAATTTGCGACAGTAAAAAATTATTTTTTGAATAATTTACTATAGAAAAGGCAATCCCTGGCGTAATTAAAATTTGCGACAGTAAAAAAATATTTTTTGAATAATTTACTATAGAAAAGGCAATCCCTGGCGCAATTAAAACTTGCGATAGTAAAAAATTATTTTTTGAATATTTTACTATAGAAAAGGCAATCCCTGGCGTAATTAAAATTTGCGACAGTAGAAAATAATTTTTTGAATAATTTACTATAGAAAAGGCAATCCCTGGGATATTTAAAATTTGCGACAGTAAAAAATTATTTTTTGAATAATTTACTATAGAAAAGGCAATCCCTGGGATATTCAAAATTTGCGACAGTTGAAAATTATTTTTTGAATAATTTACTATAGAAAAGGCAATCCCTGGCGTATTTAAAATTTGCGACAGTATAAAATTATTTTTTGAATAATTTACTGTAGAAAAGGCAATTCCTGGCGCAATTAAAATTTGCGACAGTAAAAAATTATTTTTTGAATAATTTACTATAGAAAATGCAATCCCAGGCGCAATTAAAATTTGCGACAGTAAAAAATTATTTTTTGAATAATTTACTATAGAAAAGGCAATCCCTGGCGTAATTAAAATTTGCGACAGTAGAAAATTATTTTTTGAATAATTTACTATAGAAAAGGCAATCCCTGGCGTAATTAAAATTTGCGACAGTTGAAAATTATTTTTTGAATAATTTACTGTAGAAAAGGCAATCCCTGGCGCAATTAAAATTTGCGACAGTAAAAAATTATTTTTTGAATAATTTACTATAGAAAAGGCAATCCCTGGCGCACTTAAAATTTGCGACAGTAAAAAATTATTTTTTGAATAATTTACTATAGAAAAGGCAATCCCTGGCGTAATTAAAATTTGCGAAATTTGAAAATTATTTTATGAATAATTTACTATAGAAAAGGCAAACCCTGGCGTAATTAAAATTTGCGACAGTATAAAATAATTTTTTGAATAATTTACTATAGAAAAGGCAATCCCTGGCGCACTTAAAATTTGCGACAGTAAAAAATAATTTTTTGAATAATTTACTATAGAAAAGGCAATTCCTGGCGTAATTAAAATTTGCGACAGTATAAAATTATTTTTTGAATAATTTACTATAGAAAAGGCAATCCCTGGCGTAATTAAAATTTGCGAGAGTAAAAAATTATTTTTTGAATAATTTACTATAGAAAAGGCAATCCCTGGCGCAATTAAAATTTGCGACAGTAAAAAATTATTTTTTGAATAATTTACTGTAGAAAAGGCAATCCCTGGCGGAATTAAAATTTGCGACAGTAAATAATTATTTTTTGCAAAATTTACTGTAGAAAAGGCAATCCCTGGCGTATTTAAAATTTGCGACAGTAAAAAATTATTTTTTTAATAATTTACTATAGAAAAGGCAATCCCTGGCGCAATTAAAACTTGCGACAGTGGAAAATTATTTTTTGAATAATTTACTATAGAAAAGGCAATCCCTGGCGTAATTAAAATTTGCGACAGTATAAAATTATTTTTTTAATAATTTACTATAGAAAAGGCAATCCCTGGCGTATTTAAAATTTGCGACAGTATAAAATTATTTTTTGAATAATTTACTATAGAAAAGGCAATCCCTGGCGTAATTAAAATTTGCGACAGTAGAAAATTATTTTTTGAATAATTTACTATAGAAAAGGCAATCCCTGGCGCAATTACAATTTGCGACAGTAGAAAATTATTTTTTGAATAATTTACTATAGAAAAGGCAATCCCTGGCGTAATTAAAATTTGCGACAGTAGGAAATTATTTTTTGAATAATTTACTATAGAAAAGGCAATCTCTGGCGTATTTAAAATTTGCGACAGTAAAAAATTATTTTTTGAATAATTTACTATAGAAAAGGCAATCCCTGGCGTAATTAAAATTTGCGACAGTTGAAAATTATTTTTTGAATAATTTACTATAGAAAAGGCAATCCCTGGCGTAATTAAAATTTGCGACAGTATAAAATTATTTTTTGAATAATTTACTATAGAAAAGGCAATCCCTGGCGTATTTAAAATTTGCAACAGTAAAAAATTATTTTTTGAATAATTTAATATAGAAAAGGCAATCCCTGGCGTGATTAAAATTTGCGACAGTAAAAAATTATTTTTTGAATAATTTACTATAGAAAAGGCAATCCCTGGCGCACTTAAAATTTGCGACAGTAAAAAATTATTTTTTGAATAATTTACTATAGAAAAGGCAATCCCTGGCATATTTAAAATTTGCGACAGTATAAAATTATTTTTTGAATAATTTACTATAGAAAAGGCAATCCCTGGCGTATTTAAAATTTGCGACAGTAGAAAAATATTTTTTGAATAATTTACTATAGAAAAGGCAATCCCTGGCGTATTTAAAATTTGCGACAGTAAAAAATTATTTTTTGAATAATTTACTATAGAAAAGGCAATCCCTGGCGTAATTAAAATTTGCGACAGTTGAAAATTATTTTTTGAATAATTTACTATAGAAAAGGCAATCCCTGGCGTAATTAAAATTTGCGACAGTAGAAAATTATTTTTTGAATAATTTACTATAGAAAAGGCAATTCCTGGCGTAATTAAAATTTGCGACAGTTGAAAATTATTTTTTGAATAATTTACTATAGAAAAGGCAATCCCTGGCGTAATTAAAATTTGCGACAGTAGAAAATTAATTTTGAATAATTTACTATATAAACGGCAATCCCTGGCGTAATTAAAATTTGCGACAGTTGAAAATTATTTTTTGAATAATTTACTATAGAAAAGGCAATCCTTGGCGCACTTAAAATTTGCGACAGTAAAAAATTATTTTTTGAATAATTTACTATAGAAAAGGCAATCCCTGGCGTATTTAAAATTTGCGACAGTATAAAATTATTTTTTGAATAATTTACTATAGAAAAGGCAATCCCTGGCGTAATTAAAATTTGCGACAGTATATAATTATTTTTTGAATAATTTACTATAGAAAAGGCAATCCCTGGCGTATTTAAAATTTGCGACAGTAAAAAATTATTTTTTGAATAATTTACTATAGAAAAGGCAATCCCTGGCGTAATTAAAATTTGCGACAGTTGAAAATTATTTTTTGAATAATTTACTATAGAAAAGGCAATCCCTGGCGTAATTAAAATTTGCGACAGTTGAAAATTATTTTTTGAATAATTTACTATAGAAAAGGCAATCCCTGGCGTAATTAAAATTTGCGACAGTAAAAAATTATTTTTTGAATAATTTACTATAGAAAAGGCAATCCCAGGCGTAATTAAAATTTGCGACAGTTGAAAATTATTTTTTGAATAATTTACTATAGAAAAGGCAATCCCTGGCGTATTTAAAATTTGCGACAGTATAAAATTATTTTTTTAATAATTTACTATAGAAAAGGCAATCCCTGGCGTATTTAAAATTTGCGACAGTATAAAATTATTTTTTGAATAATTTACTATAGAAAAGGCAATCACTGGCGCAATTAAAATTTGCGACAGTTGAAAATTATTTTTTGAATAATTTACTATAGAAAAGGCAATCCCTGGCGTAATTAAAATTTGCGACAGTATAAAATTATTTTTTGAATAATTTACTATAGAAAAGGCAATCCCTGGCGCAATTAAAATTTGCGACAGTTGAAAATTATTTTTTGAATAATTTACTATAGAAAAGGCAATCCCTGGCGTAATTAAAATTTGCGACAGTTGAAAATTATTTTTTGAATAATTTACTATAGAAAAGGCAATCCCTGGCGTATTTAAAATTTGCGACAGTAGAAAATTATTTTTTGAATAATTTACTATAGAAAAGGCAATCCCTGGCGTAATTAAAATTTCCGACAGTAAAAAATTATTTTTTGAATAATTTACTATAGAAAAGGCAATCCCTGGCGTAATTAAAATTTGCGACAGTAGAAAATTATTTTTGAATAATTTACTATAGAAAATGCAATCCCTGGCGCAATTACAATTGGCGACAGTAGAAAATTATTTTTTGAATAATTTACTATAGAAAAGGCAATCCCTGGCGTTTTTAAAATCTGCGACAGTAGAAAATTATTTTTTGAATAATTTACTATAGAAAAGGCAATCCCTGGCGCAATTAAAACTTGCGATAGTAAAAAATTATTTTTTGAATAATTTACTATAGAAAAGGCAATCCCTGGCGGATTTGAAATTTGCGACAGTAAAAAATTATTTTTTGAATAATTGACTATAGAAAAGGCAATCCCTGGCGTAATTAAATTTTGCGACAGTATAAAATTATTTTTTGAATAATTTACTATAGAAAAGGCAATCCCTGGCGTAATTAAAATTTGCGACAGTAGAAAATTATTTTTTGAATAATTTACTATAGAAAAGGCAATCACTGGCGTCATTAAAATTTGCGACAGTAGAAAATTATTTTTTGAATAATTTACTATAGAAAAGGCAATCCCTGGCGTAATTAAAATTTGCGACAGTTGAAAATTATTTTTTGAATAATTTACTATAGAAAAGGCAATCCCTGGCGTAATTAAAATTTGCGCCAGTAGAAAATTATTTTTTGAATAATTTAGTATAGAAAAGGCAATCCCTGGCGTAATTAAAATTTGCGACAGTATAAAATTATTTTTTGAATAATTTACTATAGAAAAGGCAATCCCTGGCGTAATTAAAATTTGCGACAGTAGAAAATTATTTTTTGAATAATTTACTATAGAAAAGGCAATCCCTGGCGCACTTAAAATTTGCGACAGTAAAAAATTATTTTTTGAATAATTTACTATAGAAAAGGCAATCCCTGGCATATTTAAAATTTGCGACAGTATAAAATTATTTTTTGAATAATTTACTATAGAAAAGGCAATCCCTGGCGTATTTAAAATTTGCGACAGTAGAAAAATATTTTTTGAATAATTTACTATAGAAACGGCAATCCCTGGCGTATTTAAAATTTGCGACAGTAAAAAATTATTTTTTGAATAATTTACTATAGAAAAGGCAATCCCTGGCGTAATTAAAATTTGCGACAGTTGAAAATTATTTTTTGAATAATTTACTATAGAAAAGGCAATCCCTGGCGTAATTAAAATTTGCGACAGTAGAAAATTATGTTTTGAATAATTTACTATAGAAAAGGCAATCCCTGGCGTAATTATAATTTGCGACAGTTGAAAATTATTTTTTGAATAATTTACTATAGAAAAGGCAATCCCTGGCGTAATTAAAATTTGCGACAGTAAAAAATTATTTTTTGAATAATTTACTATAGAAAAGGCAATCCCTGGCGCACTTAAAATTTGCGAAAGTAAAAAATCATTTTTTGAATAATTTATTATAGAAAAGGCAATCCCTGGCGTATTTAAAATTTGCGACAGTATAAAATTATTTTTTTAATAATTTACTATAGAAAAGGCAATCCCTGGCGTATTTAAAATTTGCGACAGTATAAAATTATTTTTTGAATAATTTACTATAGAAAAGGCAATCACTGGCGCAATTAAAATTTGCGACAGTTGAAAATTATTTTTTGAATAATTTACTATAGAAAAGGCAATCCCTGGCGTAATTAAAATTTGCGACAGTTGAAAATTATTTTTTGAATAATTTACTATAGAAAAGGCAATCCCTGGCGTAATTAAAATTTGCGACAGTTGAAAATTATTTTTTGAATAATTTACTATAGAAAAGGCAATCCCTGGCGTAATTAAAATTTGCGACAGTAAAAAATTATTTTTTGAATAATTTACTATAGAAAAGGCAATCCCAGGCGTAATTAAAATTTGCGACAGTTGAAAATTATTTTTTGAATAATTTACTATAGAAAAGGCAATCCCTGGCGTAATTAAAATTTGCGACAGTTGAAAATTATTTTTTGAATAATTTACTATAGAATAGGCAATCCCTGGCGTAATTAAAATTTGCGACAGTAAAAAATTATTTTTTGAATAATTTACTATAGAAAAGGCAATCCCTGGCGCACTTAAAATTTGCGAAAGTAAAAAATCATTTTTTGAATAATTTATTATAAAAAAGGCAATCCCTGGCGTATTTAAAATTTGCGACAGTATAAAATTATTTTTTTAATAATTTACTATAGAAAAGGCAATCCCTGGCGTATTTAAAATTTGCGACAGTATAAAATTATTTTTTGAATAATTTACTATAGAAAAGGCAATCACTGGCGCAATTAAAATTTGCGACAGTTGAAAATTATTTTTTGAATAATTTACTATAGAAAAGGCAATCCCTGGCGTAATTAAAATTTGCGACAGTATAAAATTATTTTTTGAATAATTTACTATAGAAAAGGCAATCCCTGGCGCAATTAAAATTTGCGACAGTTGAAAATTATTTTTTGAATAATTTACTATAGAAAAGGCAATCCCTGGCGTAATTAAAATTTGCGACAGTTGAAAATTATTTTTTGAATAATTTACTATAGAAAAGGCAATCCCTGGCGTATGTAAAATTTGCGACAGTAGAAAATTATTTTTTGAATAATTTACTATAGAAAAGGCAATCCCTGGCGTAATTAAAATTTCCGACAGTAAAAAATTATTTTTTGAATAATTTACTATAGAAAAGGCAATCCCTGGCGTAATTAAAATTTGCGACAGTAGAAAATTATTTTTGAATAATTTACTATAGAAAATGCAATCCCTGGCGCAATTACAATTGGCGACAGTAGAAAATTATTTTTTGAATAATTTACTATAGAAAAGGCAATCCCTGGCGTTTTTAAAATCTGCGACAGTAGAAAATTATTTTTTGAATAATTTACTATAGAAAAGGCAATCCCTGGCGCAATTAAAACTTGCGATAGTAAAAAATTATTTTTTGAATAATTTACTATAGAAAAGGCAATCCCTGGCGGATTTGAAATTTGCGACAGTAAAAAATTATTTTTTGAATAATTTACTATAGAAAAGGCAATCCCTGGCGCACTTAAAATTTGCGAAAGTAAAAAATCATTTTTTGAATAATTTATTATAAAAAAGGCAATCCCTGGCGTATTTAAAATTTGCGACAGTATAAAATTATTTTTTTAATAATTTACTATAGAAAAGGCAATCCCTGGCGTATTTAAAATTTGCGACAGTATAAAATTATTTTTTGAATAATTTACTATAGAAAAGGCAATCACTGGCGCAATTAAAATTTGCGACAGTTGAAAATTATTTTTTGAATAATTTACTATAGAAAAGGCAATCCCTGGCGTAATTAAAATTTGCGACAGTATAAAATTATTTTTTGAATAATTTACTATAGAAAAGGCAATCCCTGGCGCAATTAAAATTTGCGACAGTTGAAAATTATTTTTTGAATAATTTACTATAGAAAAGGCAATCCCTGGCGTAATTAAAATTTGCGACAGTTGAAAATTATTTTTTGAATAATTTACTATAGAAAAGGCAATCCCTGGCGTATTTAAAATTTGCGACAGTAGAAAATTATTTTTTGAATAATTTACTATAGAAAAGGCAATCCCTGGCGTAATTAAAATTTCCGACAGTAAAAAATTATTTTTTGAATAATTTACTATAGAAAAGGCAATCCCTGGCGTAATTAAAATTTGCGACAGTTGAAAATTATTTTTTGAATAATTTACTATAGAATAGGCAATCCCTGGCGTAATTAAAATTTGCGACAGTAAAAAATTATTTTTTG
Organism: Dioctria linearis; assembly: GCA_963930735.1. Taxonomy (NCBI): domain Eukaryota; kingdom Metazoa; phylum Arthropoda; class Insecta; order Diptera; family Asilidae; genus Dioctria; species Dioctria linearis. The sequence continues at coordinate 117,184 of CAWVNZ010002093.1, forward strand.
AATAATTTACTATAGAAAAGGCAATCCCTGGCGCACTTAAAATTTGCGAAAGTAAAAAATCATTTTTTGAATAATTTATTATAAAAAAGGCAATCCCTGGCGTATTTAAAATTTGCGACAGTATAAAATTATTTTTTTAATAATTTACTATAGAAAAGGCAATCCCTGGCGTATTTAAAATTTGCGACAGTATAAAATTATTTTTTGAATAATTTACTATAGAAAAGGCAATCACTGGCGCAATTAAAATTTGCGACAGTTGAAAATTATTTTTTGAATAATTTACTATAGAAAAGGCAATCCCTGGCGTAATTAAAATTTGCGACAGTATAAAATTATTTTTTGAATAATTTACTATAGAAAAGGCAATCCCTGGCGCAATTAAAATTTGCGACAGTTGAAAATTATTTTTTGAATAATTTACTATAGAAAAGGCAATCCCTGGCGTAATTAAAATTTGCGACAGTTGAAAATTATTTTTTGAATAATTTACTATAGAAAAGGCAATCCCTGGCGTATTTAAAATTTGCGACATTAGAAAATTATTTTTTGAATAATTTACTATAGAAAAGGCAATCCCTGGCGTAATTAAAATTTCCGACAGTAAAAAATTATTTTTTGAATAATTTACTATAGAAAAGGCAATCCCTGGCGTAATTAAAATTTGCGACAGTAGAAAATTATTTTTGAATAATTTACTATAGAAAATGCAATCCCTGGCGCAATTACAATTGGCGTCAGTAGAAAATTATTTTTTGAATAATTTACTATAGAAAAGGCAATCCCTGGCGTTTTTAAAATCTGCGACAGTAGAAAATTATTTTTTGAATAATTTACTATAGAAAAGGCAATCCCTGGCGCAATTAAAACTTGCGATAGTAAAAAATTATTTTTTGAATAATTTACTATAGAAAAGGCAATCCCTGGCGGATTTGAAATTTGCGACAGTAAAAAATTATTTTTTGAATAATTGACTATAGAAAAGGCAATCCCTGGCGTAATTAAATTTTGCGACAGTATAAAATTATTTTTTGAATAATTTACTATAGAAAAGGCAATCCCTGGCGTAATTAAAATTTGCGACAGTAGAAAATTATTTTTTGAATAATTTACTATAGAAAAGGCAATCACTGGCGTCATTAAAATTTGCGACAGTAGAAAATTATTTTTTGAATAATTTACTATAGAAAAGGCAATCCCTGGCGTAATTAAAATTTGCGACAGTTGAAAATTATTTTTTGAATAATTTACTATAGAAAAGGCAATCCCTGGCGTAATTAAAATTTGCGCCAGTAGAAAATTATTTTTTGAATAATTTAGTATAGAAAAGGCAATCCCTGGCGTAATTAAAATTTGCGACAGTATAAAATTATTTTTTGAATAATTTACTATAGAAAAGGCAATCCCTGGCGTAATTAAAATTTGCGACAGTAGAAAATTATTTTTTGAATAATTTACTATAGAAAAGGCAATCCCTGGCGCACTTAAAATTTGCGACAGTAAAAAATTATTTTTTGAATAATTTACTATAGAAAAGGCAATCCCTGGCATATTTAAAATTTGCGACAGTATAAAATTATTTTTTGAATAATTTACTATAGAAAAGGCAATCCCTGGCGTATTTAAAATTTGCGACAGTAGAAAAATATTTTTTGAATAATTTACTATAGAAACGGCAATCCCTGGCGTATTTAAAATTTGCGACAGTAAAAAATTATTTTTTGAATAATTTACTATAGAAAAGGCAATCCCTGGCGTAATTAAAATTTGCGACAGTTGAAAATTATTTTTTGAATAATTTACTATAGAAAAGGCAATCCCTGGCGTAATTAAAATTTGCGACAGTAGAAAATTATGTTTTGAATAATTTACTATAGAAAAGGCAATCCCTGGCGTAATTATAATTTGCGACAGTTGAAAATTATTTTTTGAATAATTTACTATAGAAAAGGCAATCCCTGGCGTAATTAAAATTTGCGACAGTAAAAAATTATTTTTTGAATAATTTACTATAGAAAAGGCAATCCCTGGCGCACTTAAAATTTGCGAAAGTAAAAAATCATTTTTTGAATAATTTATTATAGAAAAGGCAATCCCTGGCGTATTTAAAATTTGCGACAGTATAAAATTATTTTTTTAATAATTTACTATAGAAAAGGCAATCCCTGGCGTATTTAAAATTTGCGACAGTATAAAATTATTTTTTGAATAATTTACTATAGAAAAGGCAATCACTGGCGCAATTAAAATTTGCGACAGTTGAAAATTATTTTTTGAATAATTTACTATAGAAAAGGCAATCCCTGGCGTAATTAAAATTTGCGACAGTTGAAAATTATTTTTTGAATAATTTACTATAGAAAAGGCAATCCCTGGCGTAATTAAAATTTGCGACAGTTGAAAATTATTTTTTGAATAATTTACTATAGAAAAGGCAATCCCTGGCGTAATTAAAATTTGCGACAGTAAAAAATTATTTTTTGAATAATTTACTATAGAAAAGGCAATCCCAGGCGTAATTAAAATTTGCGACAGTTGAAAATTATTTTTTGAATAATTTACTATAGAAAAGGCAATCCCTGGCGTAATTAAAATTTGCGACAGTTGAAAATTATTTTTTGAATAATTTACTATAGAATAGGCAATCCCTGGCGTAATTAAAATTTGCGACAGTAAAAAATTATTTTTTGAATAATTTACTATAGAAAAGGCAATCCCTGGCGCACTTAAAATTTGCGAAAGTAAAAAATCATTTTTTGAATAATTTATTATAAAAAAGGCAATCCCTGGCGTATTTAAAATTTGCGACAGTATAAAATTATTTTTTTAATAATTTACTATAGAAAAGGCAATCCCTGGCGTATTTAAAATTTGCGACAGTATAAAATTATTTTTTGAATAATTTACTATAGAAAAGGCAATCACTGGCGCAATTAAAATTTGCGACAGTTGAAAATTATTTTTTGAATAATTTACTATAGAAAAGGCAATCCCTGGCGTAATTAAAATTTGCGACAGTATAAAATTATTTTTTGAATAATTTACTATAGAAAAGGCAATCCCTGGCGCAATTAAAATTTGCGACAGTTGAAAATTATTTTTTGAATAATTTACTATAGAAAAGGCAATCCCTGGCGTAATTAAAATTTGCGACAGTTGAAAATTATTTTTTGAATAATTTACTATAGAAAAGGCAATCCCTGGCGTATTTAAAATTTGCGACAGTAGAAAATTATTTGTTGAATAATTTACTATAGAAAAGGCAATCCCTGGCGTAATTAAAATTTCCGACAGTAAAAAATTATTTTTTGAATAATTTACTATAGAAAAGGCAATCCCTGGCGTAATTAAAATTTGCGACAGTAGAAAATTATTTTTGAATAATTTACTATAGAAAATGCAATCCCTGGCGCAATTACAATTGGCGACAGTAGAAAATTATTTTTTGAATAATTTACTATAGAAAAGGCAATCCCTGGCGTTTTTAAAATCTGCGACAGTAGAAAATTATTTTTTGAATAATTTACTATAGAAAAGGCAATCCCTGGCGCAATTAAAACTTGCGATAGTAAAAAATTATTTTTTGAATAATTTACTATAGAAAAGGCAATCCCTGGCGGATTTGAAATTTGCGACAGTAAAAAATTATTTTTTGAATAATTGACTATAGAAAAGGCAATCCCTGGCGTAATTAAATTTTGCGACAGTATAAAATTATTTTTTGAATAATTTACTATAGAAAAGGCAATCCCTGGCGTAATTAAAATTTGCGACAGTAGAAAATTATTTTTTGAATAATTTACTATAGAAAAGGCAATCACTGGCGTCATTAAAATTTGCGACAGTAGAAAATTATTTTTTGAATAATTTACTATAGAAAAGGCAATCCCTGGCGTAATTAAAATTTGCGACAGTTGAAAATTATTTTTTGAATAATTTACTATAGAAAAGGCAATCCCTGGCGTAATTAAAATTTGCGCCAGTAGAAAATTATTTTTTGAATAATTTAGTATAGAAAAGGCAATCCCTGGCGTAATTAAAATTTGCGACAGTATAAAATTATTTTTTGAATAATTTACTATAGAAAAGGCAATCCCTGGCGTAATTAAAATTTGCGACAGTAGAAAATTATTTTTTGAATAATTTACTATAGAAAAGGCAATCCCTGGCGCACTTAAAATTTGCGACAGTAAAAAATTATTTTTTGAATAATTTACTATAGAAAAGGCAATCCCTGGCATATTTAAAATTTGCGACAGTATAAAATTATTTTTTGAATAATTTACTATAGAAAAGGCAATCCCTGGCGTATTTAAAATTTGCGACAGTAGAAAAATATTTTTTGAATAATTTACTATAGAAACGGCAATCCCTGGCGTATTTAAAATTTGCGACAGTAAAAAATTATTTTTTGAATAATTTACTATAGAAAAGGCAATCCCTGGCGTAATTAAAATTTGCGACAGTTGAAAATTATTTTTTGAATAATTTACTATAGAAAAGGCAATCCCTGGCGTAATTAAAATTTGCGACAGTAGAAAATTATGTTTTGAATAATTTACTATAGAAAAGGCAATCCCTGGCGTAATTATAATTTGCGACAGTTGAAAATTATTTTTTGAATAATTTACTATAGAAAAGGCAATCCCTGGCGTAATTAAAATTTGCGACAGTAAAAAATTATTTTTTGAATAATTTACTATAGAAAAGGCAATCCCTGGCGCACTTAAAATTTGCGAAAGTAAAAAATCATTTTTTGAATAATTTATTATAGAAAAGGCAATCCCTGGCGTATTTAAAATTTGCGACAGTATAAAATTATTTTTTTAATAATTTACTATAGAAAAGGCAATCCCTGGCGTATTTAAAATTTGCGACAGTATAAAATTATTTTTTGAATAATTTACTATAGAAAAGGCAATCACTGGCGCAATTAAAATTTGCGACAGTTGAAAATTATTTTTTGAATAATTTACTATAGAAAAGGCAATCCCTGGCGTAATTAAAATTTGCGACAGTATAAAATTATTTTTTGAATAATTTACTATAGAAAAGGCAATCTCTGGCGCAATTAATATTTGCGACAGTTGAAAATTATTTTTTGAATAATTTACTATAGAAAAGGCAATCCCTGGCGTAATTAAAATTTGCGACAGTTGAAAATTATTTTTTGAATAATTTACTATAGAAAAGGCAATCCCTGGCGTATTTAAAATTTGCGACAGTAGAAAATTATTTTTTGAATAATTTACTATAGAAAAGGCAATCCCTGGCGTAATTAAAATTTCCGACAGTAAAAAATTATTTTTTGAATAATTTACTATAGAAAAGGCAATCCCTGGCGTAATTAAAATTTGCGACAGTAGAAAATTATTTTTTGAATAATTTACTATAGAAAAGGCAATCCCTGGCGCACTTAAAATTTGCGACAGTAAAAAATTATTTTTTGAATAATTTACTATAGAAAAGGCAATCCCTGGCATATTTAAAATTTGCGACAGTATAAAATTATTTTTTGAATAATTTACTATAGAAAAGGCAATCCCTGGCGTATTTAAAATTTGCGACAGTAGAAAAATATTTTTTGAATAATTTACTATAGAAAAGGCAATCCCTGGCGTAATTAAAATTTGCGACAGTAGAAAATTATTTTTTGAATAATTTACTATAGAAAAGGCAATCACTGGCGTAATTAAAATTTGCGACAGTAGAAAATTATTTTTGAATAATTTACTATAGAAAATGCAATCCCTGGCGCAATTACAATTGGCGACAGTAGAAAATTATTTTTTGAATAATTTACTATAGAAAAGGCAATCCCTGGCGTTTTTAAAATCTGCGACAGTAGAAAATTATTTTTTGAATAATTTACTATAGAAAAGGCAATCCCTGGCGCAATTAAAACTTGCGATAGTAAAAAATTATTTTTTGAATAATTTACTATAGAAAAGGCAATCCCTGGCGGATTTGAAATTTGCGACAGTAAAAAATTATTTTTTGAATAATTGACTATAGAAAAGGCAATCCCTGGCGTAATTAAATTTTGCGACAGTATAAAATTATTTTTTGAATAATTTACTATAGAAAAGGCAATCCCTGGCGTAATTAAAATTTGCGACAGTAGAAAATTATTTTTTGAATAATTTACTATAGAAAAGGCAATCACTGGCGTCATTAAAATTTGCGACAGTAGAAAATTATTTTTTGAATAATTTACTATAGAAAAGGCAATCCCTGGCGTAATTAAAATTTGCGACAGTTGAAAATTATTTTTTGAATAATTTACTATAGAAAAGGCAATCCCTGGCGTAATTAAAATTTGCGCCAGTAGAAAATTATTTTTTGAATAATTTAGTATAGAAAAGGCAATCCCTGGCGTAATTAAAATTTGCGACAGTATAAAATTATTTTTTGAATAATTTACTATAGAAAAGGCAATCCCTGGCGTAATTAAAATTTGCGACAGTAGAAAATTATTTTTTGAATAATTTACTATAGAAAAGGCAATCCCTGGCGCACTTAAAATTTGCGACAGTAAAAAATTATTTTTTGAATAATTTACTATAGAAAAGGCAATCCCTGGCATATTTAAAATTTGCGACAGTATAAAATTATTTTTTGAATAATTTACTATAGAAAAGGCAATCCCTGGCGTATTTAAAATTTGCGACAGTAGAAAAATATTTTTTGAATAATTTACTATAGAAACGTCAATCCCTGGCGTATTTAAAATTTGCGACAGTAAAAAATTATTTTTTGAATAATTTACTATAGAAAAGGCAATCCCTGGCGTAATTAAAATTTGCGACAGTTGAAAATTATTTTTTGAATAATTTACTATAGAAAAGGCAATCCCTGGCGTAATTAAAATTTGCGACAGTAGAAAATTATGTTTTGAATAATTTACTATAGAAAAGGCAATCCCTGGCGTAATTATAATTTGCGACAGTTGAAAATTATTTTTTGAATAATTTACTATAGAAAAGGCAATCCCTGGCGTAATTAAAATTTGCGACAGTAGAAAATTAATTTTGAATAATTTACTATATAAAAGGCAATCCCTGGCGTAATTAAAATTTGCGACAGTTGAAAATTATTTTTTGAATAATTTACTATAGAAAAGGCAATCCCTGGCGCACTTAAAATTTGCGACAGTAAAAAATTATTTTTTGAATAATTTACTATAGAAAAGGCAATCCCTGGCGTATTTAAAATTTGCGACAGTATAAAATTATTTTTTGAATAATTTACTATAGAAAAGGCAATCCCTGGCGTAATTAAAATTTGCGACAGTATAAAATTATTTTTTGAATAATTTACTATAGAAAAGGCAATCCCTGGCGTATTTAAAATTTGCGACAGTAAAAAATTATTTTTTGAATAATTTACTATAGAAAAGGCAATCCCTGGCGTAATTAAAATTTGCGACAGTTGAAAATTATTTTTTGAATAATTTACTATAGAAAAGGCAATCCCTGGCGTAATTAAAATTTGCGACAGTTGAAAATTATTTTTTGAATAATTTACTATAGAAAAGGCAATCCCTGGCGTAATTAAAATTTGCGACAGTAAAAAATTATTTTTTGAATAATTTACTATAGAAAAGGCAATCCCAGGCGTAATTAAAATTTGCGACAGTTGAAAATTATTTTTTGAATAATTTACTATAGAAAAGGCAATCCCTGGCGTAATTAAAATTTGCGACAGTTGAAAATTATTTTTTGAATAATTTACTATAGAATAGGCAATCCCTGGCGTAATTAAAATTTGCGACAGTAAAAAATTATTTTTTGAATAATTTACTATAGAAAAGGCAATCCCTGGCGCACTTAAAATTTGCGAAAGTAAAAAATCATTTTTTGAATAATTTATTATAGAAAAGGCAATCCCTGGCGTATTTAAAATTTGCGACAGTATAAAATTATTTTTTGAATAATTTACTATAGAAAAGGCAATCCCTGGCGTATTTAAAATTTGCGACAGTATAAAATTATTTTTTGAATAATTTACTATAGAAAAGGCAATCACTGGCGCAATTAAAATTTGCGACAGTTGAAAATTATTTTTTGAATAATTTACTATAGAAAAGGCAATCCCTGGCGTAATTAAAATTTGCGACAGTATAAAATTATTTTTTGAATAATTTACTATAGAAAAGGCAATCCCTGGCGCAATTAAAATTTGCGACAGTTGAAAATTATTTTTTGAATAATTTACTATAGAAAAGGCAATCCCTGGCGTAATTAAAATTTGCGACAGTTGAAAATTATTTTTTGAATAATTTACTATAGAAAAGGCAATCCCTGGCGTATTTAAAATTTGCGACAGTAGAAAATTATTTTTTGAATAATTTACTATAGAAAAGGCAATCCCTGGCGTAATTAAAATTTCCGACAGTAAAAAATTATTTTTTGAATAATTTACTATAGAAAAGGCAATCCCTGGCGTAATTAAAATTTGCGACAGTAGAAAATTATTTTTGAATAATTTACTATAGAAAATGCAATCCCTGGCGCAATTACAATTGGCGACAGTAGAAAATTATTTTTTGAATAATTTACTATAGAAAAGGCAATCCCTGGCGTTTTTAAAATTTGCGACAGTAGAAAATTATTTTTTGAATAATTTACTATAGAAAAGGCAATCCCTGGCGCAATTAAAACTTGCGATAGTAAAAAATTATTTTTTGAATAATTTACTATAGAAAAGGCAATCCCTGGCGGATTTGACATTTGCGACAGTAAAAAATTATTTTTTGAATAATTGACTATAGAAAAGGCAATCCCTGGCGTAATTAAAATTTGCGACAGTATAAAATTATTTTTTGAATAATTTACTATAGAAAAGGCAATCCCTGGCGTAATTAAAATTTGCGACAGTAGAAAATTATTTTTTGAATAATTTACTATAGAAAAGGCAATCACTGGCGTCATTAAAATTTGCGACAGTAGAAAATTATTTTTTGAATAATTTACTATAGAAAAGGCAATCCCTGGCGTAATTAAAATTTGCGACAGTTGAAAATTATTTTTTGAATAATTTACTATAGAAAAGGCAATCCCTGGCGTAATTAAAATTTGCGCCAGTAGAAAATTATTTTTTGAATAATTTACTATAGAAAAGGCAATCCCTGGCGTAATTAAAATTTGCGACAGTATAAAATTATTTTTTGAATAATTTACTATAGAAAAGGCAATCCCTGGCGTAATTAAAATTTGCGACAGTAGAAAATTATTTTTTGAATAATTTACTATAGAAAAGGCAATCCCTGGCGTAATTAAAATTTGCGACAGTATAAAATTATTTTTTGAATAATTTACTATAGAAAAGGCAATCCCTGGCGTATTTAAAATTTGAGATAGTAAAAAATTATTTTTTGAATAATTTACTATAGAAAAGGCAATCCCTGGCGCAATTAAAACTTGCGACAGTAGAAAATTATTTTTTGAATAATTTACTATAGAAAAGGCAATCCCTGGCGTAATTAAAATTTGCGACAGTAGAAAATTATTTTTTGAATAATTTACTATAGAAAAGGCAATCCCTGGCGTAATTAAAATTTGCGACAGTAAAAAATTATTTTTTGAATAATTTACTATAGAAAAGGCAATCCCTGGCGCAATTAAAACTTGCGATATTAAAAAATTATTTTTTGAATAATTTACTATAGAAAAGGCAATCCCTGGCGTAATTAAAATTTGCGACAGTAGAAAATTATTTTTTGAATAATTTACTATAGAAAAGGTAATCCCTGGCGCAATTAAAATTTGCGACAGTTGAAAATTATTTTTTGAATAATTTACTATAGAAAAGGCAATCCCTGGCGTAATTAAAATTTGCGACAGTAGAAAATTATTTTTTGAATAATTTACTATAGAAAAGGCAATCCCTGGCGTATTTAAAATTTGCGACAATATAAAATTATTTTTTGAATAATTTACTATAGAAAAGGCAATCCCTGGCGTAATTAAAATTTGCGACAGTAGAAAATTATATTTTGAATAATTTACTATAGAAAAGGCAATCCCTGGCGCAATTACAATTTGCGACAGTAGAAAATTATTTTTTGAATAATTTACTATAGAAAAGGCAATCCCTGGCGTATTTAAAATTTGCGACAGTAGAAAATTATTTTTTGAATAATTTACTATAGAAAAGGCAATCCCTGGCGCAATTAAAACTTGCGATAGTAAAAAATTATTTTTTGAATAATTTACTATAGAAAAGGCAATCCCTGGCGGATTTGAAATTTGCGACAGTAAAAAATTTTTTTTGAATAATTTACTATAGAAAAGGCAATCCCTGGCGTAATTAAAATTTGCGACAGTAAAAAATTATTTTTTGAATAATTTACTATAGAAAAGGCAACCCCTGGCGTAATTAAAATTTGCGACAGTTGAAAATTATTTTTTGAATAATTTACTATAGAAAAGGCAATCCCTGGCGTAATTAAAATTTTCGACAGTAGAAAATTATTTTTTGAATAATTTACTATAGAAAAGGCAATCCCTGGCGGATTTGAAATTTGCGACAGTAAAAAATTATTTTTTGAATAATTTACTATAGAAAAGGCAATCCCTGGCGGATTTGAAATTTGCGACAGTAAAAAATTATTTTTTGAATAATTTACTATAGAAAAGGCAATCCCTGGCGTAATTAAAATTTGCGACAGTAGAAAATTATTTTTTGAATAATTTACTATAGAAAAGGCAATCCCTGGCGTAATTAAAATTTGCGACAGTAGAAAATTATTTTTTGAATAATTTACTATAGAAAAGGCAATCCCTGGCGTATTTAAAATTTGCGACAGTATAAAATTATTTTTTGAATAATTTACTATAGAAAAGGCAATCCCTGGCGCAATTACAATTTGCGACAGTAGAAAATTATTTTTTGAATAATTTACTATAGAAAAGGCAATCCCTGGCGTAATTAAAATTTGCGACAGTAAAAAATTATTTTTTGAATAATTTACTATAGAAAAGGCAACCCCTGGCGTAATTAAAATTTGCGACAGTTGAAAATTATTTTTTGAATAATTTACTATAGAAAAGGCAATCCCTGGCGTAATTAAAATTTGCGACAGTAGAAAATTATTTTTTGAATAATTTACTATAGAAAAGGCAATCCCTGGCGTAATTAAAATTTGCGACAGTAAAAAATGATTTTTTGAATAATTTACTATAGAAAAGGCAATCCCTGGCGTAATTAAAATTTGCGACAGTAGAAAATTATTTTTTTGCAAAATTTACTATAGAAAAGGCAATCCCTGGCGGATTTGAAATTTGCGACAGTAAAAAATTATTTTTTGAATAATTTACTATAGAAAAGGCAATCCCTGGCGGATTTGAAATTTGCGACAGTAAAAAATTATTTTTTGAATAATTTACTATAGAAAAGGCAATCCCTGGCGTAATTAAAATTTGCGACAGTAGAAAATTATTTTTTGAATAATTTACTATAGAAAAGGCAATCCCTGGCGTAATTAAAATTTGCGACAGTAGAAAATTATTTTTGGAATTATTTACTATAGAAAAGGCAATCCCTGGCGCAATTACAATTTGCGACAGTAGAAAATTATTTTTTGAATAATTTTCTATAGAAAAGGCAATCCCTGGCGTAATTAAAATTTGCGACAGTAGAAAATTATTTTTTGAATAATTTACTATAGAAAAGGCAATCCCTGGCGTATTTAAAATTTGCGACAGTAAAAAATTATTTTTTGAATAATTTACTATAGAAAAGGCAATCCCTGGCGTAATTAAAATTTGCGACAGTTTAAAATTATTTTTTGAATAATTTACTATAGAAAAGGCAATCCCTGGCGTAATTAAAATTTGCGACAGTAGAAAATTATTTTTTGAATAATTTACTATAGAAAAGGCAATCCCTGGCGTAATTAAAATTTGCGACAGTTGAAAATTATTTTTTGAATAATTTACTATAGAAAAGGCAATCCTTGGCGTAATTAAAATTTGCGACAGTAGAAAATTATTTTTTGAATAATTTACTATAGAAAAGGCAATCATTGGCGTAATTAAAATTTGCGACAGTTGAAAATTATTTTTTGAATAATTTACTATAGAAAAGGCAATCCCTGGCGCACTTAAAATTTGCGACAGTAAAAAATTATTTTTTGAATAATTTACTATAGAAAAGGCAATCCCTGGCGTATTTAAAATTTGCGACAGTAGAAAATTATTTTTTGAATAATTTACTATAGAAAAGGCAATCCCTGGTTTAATTAAAATTTGCGACAGTATAAAATTATTTTTTGAATAATTTACTATAGAAAAGGCAATCCCTGGCGTATTTAAAATTTGCGACAGTAAAAAATTATGTTTTGAACAATTTACTATAGAAAAGGCAATCCCTGGCCTAATTAAAATTTGCGACAGTAAAAAATTATTTTTTGAATAATTTACTATAGAAAAGGCAATCCCTGGCGCACATAAAATTTGCGACAGTAAAAAATTATTTTTTGAATAATTTACTATAGAAAGGGCAATCCCTGGCGTATTTAAAATTTGCGACAGTATAAAATTATTTTTTGAATAATTTGCTATATAAAAGGCAATCCCTGGCGTATTTAAAATTTGCGACAGTAGAAAATTATTTTTTGAATAATTTACTATAGAAAAGGCAATCCGTAGCGCACTTAAAATTTGCGACAGTAAAAAATTATTTTTTGAATAATTTACTATAGAAAAGGCAATCCCTGGCGTATTTAAAATTTGCGACAGTATAAAATTATTTTTTGAATAATTTACTATAGAAAAGGCAATCCCTGGCGTAATTAAAATTTGCGACAGTATAAAATTATTTTTTGAATAATTTACTATAGAAAAGGCAATCCCTGGCGTAATTAAAATTTGCGACAGTTGAAAATTATTTTTTGAATAATTTACTATAGAAAAGGCAATCCCTGGCGCACTTAAAATTTGCGACAGTAAAAAATTATTTTTTGAATAATTTACTATAGAAAAGGCAATCCCTGGCGTATTTAAAATTTGCGACAGTAGAAAATTATTTTTTGAATAATTTACTATAGAAAAGGCAATCCCTGGCGTAATTAAAATTTGCGACAGTATAAAATTATTTTTTGAATAATTTACTATAGAAAAGGCAATCCCTGGCGTATTTAAAATTTGCAACAGTAAAAAATTATTTTTTGAATAATTTAATATAGAAAAGGCAATCCCTGGCGTGATTAAAATTTGCGACAGTAAAAAATTATTTTTTGAATAATTTACTATAGAAAAGGCAATCCCTGGCGCACTTAAAATTTGCGACAGTAAAAAATTATTTTTTGAATAATTTACTATAGAAAAGGCAATCCCTGGCATATTTAAAATTTGCGACAGTATAAAATTATTTTTTGAATAATTTACTATAGAAAAGGCAATCCCTGGCGTATTTAAAATTTGCGACAGTAGAAAAATATTTTTTGAATAATTTACTATAGAAAAGGCAATCCCTGGCGTATTTAAAATTTGCGACAGTAAAAAATTATTTTTTGAATAATTTACTATAGAAAAGGCAATCCCTGGCGTAATTAAAATTTGCGACAGTTGAAAATTATTTTTTGAATAATTTACTATAGAAAAGGCAATCCCTGGCGTAATTAAAATTTGCGACAGTAGAAAATTATTTTTTTGAATAATTTACTATAGAAAAGGCAATCCCTGGCGTAATTAAAATTTGCGACAGTTGAAAATTATTTTTTGAATAATTTACTATAGAAAAGGCAATCCCTGGCGTAATTAAAATTTGCGACAGTAGAAAATTAATTTTGAATAATTTACTATATAAAAGGCAATCCCTGGCGTAATTAAAATTTGCGACAGTTGAAAATTATTTTTTGAATAATTTACTATAGAAAAGGCAATCCCTGGCGCACTTAAAATTTGCGACAGTAAAAAATTATTTTTTGAATAATTTACTATAGAAAAGGCAATCCCTGGCGTATTTAAAATTTGCGACAGTATAAAATTATTTTTTGAATAATTTACTATAGAAAAGGCAATCCCTGGCGTAATTAAAATTTGCGACAGTATAAAATTATTTTTTGAATAATTTACTATAGAAAAGGCAATCCCTGGCGTATTTAAAATTTGCGACAGTAAAAAATTATTTTTTGAATAATTTACTATAGAAAAGGCAATCCCTGGCGTAATTAAAATTTGCGACAGTTGAAAATTATTTTTTGAATAATTTACTATAGAAAAGGCAATCCCTGGCGTAATTAAAATTTGCGACAGTTGAAAATTATTTTTTGAATAATTTACTATAGAAAAGGCAATCCCTGGGGCACTTAAAATTTGCGACAGTAAAAAATTATTTTTTGAATAATTTACTATAGAAAAGGCAATCCCAGGGGTAATTAAAATTTGCGACAGTTGAAAATTATTTTTTGAATAATTTACTATAGAAAAGGCAATCCCTGGCGTAATTAAAATTTGCGACAGTTGAAAATTATTTTTTGAATAATTTACTATAGAATAGGCAATCCCTGGCGTAATTAAAATTTGCGACAGTAAAAAATTATTTTTTGAATAATTTACTATAGAAAAGGCAATCCCTGGCGCACTTAAAATTTGCGAAAGTAAAAAATCATTTTTTGAATAATTTATTATAGAAAAGGCAATCCCTGCCGTATTTAAAATTTGCGACAGTATAAAATTATTTTTTGAATAATTTACTATAGAAAAGGCAATCCCTGGCGCAATTAAAATTTGCGACAGTAAAAAATTATTTTTTGAATAATTTACTATAGAAAAGGCAATCCCTGGCGTAATTAAAATTTGCGACAGTTGAAAATTATTTTTTGAATAATTTACTATAGAAAAGGCAATCCCTGGCGTAATTAAAATTTGCGACAGTATAAAATTATTTTTTGAATAATTTACTATAGAAAAGGCAATCCCTGGCGCAATTAAAATTTGCGACAGTTGAAAATTATTTTTTGAATAATTTACTATAGAAAAGGCAATCCCTGCGTAATTAAAATTTGCGACAGTTGAAAATTATTTTTTGAATAATTTACTATAGAAAAGGCAATCCCTGGCGTATTAAAATTTGCGACAGTAGAAAATTATTTTTTGAATAATTTACTATAGAAAAGGCAATCCCTGGCGTAATTAAAATTTCCGACAGTAAAAAATTATTTTTTGAATAATTTACTATAGAAAAGGCAATCCCTGGCGTAATTAAAATTTGCGACAGTAGAAAATTATTTTTTGAATAATTTACTATAGAAAATGCAATCCCTGGCGCAATTACAATTGGCGACAGTAGAAAATTATTTTTTGAATAATTTACTATAGAAAAGGCAATCCCTGGCGTTTTTAAAATTTGCGACAGTAGAAAATTATTTTTTGAATAATTTACTATATAAAAGGCAATCCCTGCGCAATTAAAACTTGCGATAGTAAAAAATTATTTTTTGAATAATTTATTATAGAAAAGGCAATCCCTGGCGGATTTGAAATTTGCGACAGTAAAAAATTATTTTTGAATAATTGACTATAGAAAAGGCAATCCCTGGCGTAATTAAAATTTGCGACAGTATAAAATTATTTTTTGAATAATTTACTATAGAAAAGGCAATCCCTGGCGTAATTAAATTTGCGACAGTAGAAAATTATTTTTTGAATAATTTACTATAGAAAAGGCAATCACTGGCGTCATTAAAATTTGCGACAGTAGAAAATTATTTTTTGAATAATTTACTATAGAAAAGGCAATCCCTGCGTAATTAAAATTTGCGACAGTTGAAAATTATTTTTTGAATAATTTACTATAGAAAAGGCAATCCTGGCGTAATTAAAATTTGCGCCAGTAGAAAATTATTTTTTGAATAATTTACTATAGAAAAGGCAATCCCTGGCGTAATTAAAATTTGCGACAGTATAAAATTATTTTTTGAATAATTTTACTATAGAAAAGGCAATCCCTGGCGTAATTAAAATTTGCGACAGTAGAAAATTATTTTTTGAATAATTTACTATAGAAAAGGCAAATCCCCTGGCGCACTTAAAATTTGCGACAGTAAAAAATTATTTTTGAATAATTTACTATAGAAAAGGCAATCCCTGGCATATTTAAAATTTGCGACAGTATAAAATTATTTTTTTGAATAATTTACTATAGAAAAGGCAATCCCTGGCGTATTTAAAATTTGCGACAGTAGAAAAATATTTTTTGAATAATTTACTATAGAAAAGGCAATCCCTGGCGTATTTAAAATTTGCGACAGTAAAAAATTATTTTTTGAATAATTTACTATAGAAAAGGCAATCCCTGGCGTAATTAAAATTTGCGACAGTTGAAAATTATTTTTTGAATAATTTACTATAGAAAAGGCAATCCCTGGCGTAATTAAAATTGCGACAGTAGAAAATTATGTTTTGAATAATTTACTATAGAAAAGGCAATCCCTGGCGTAATTAAAATTTGCGACAGTTGAAAATTATTTTTTGAATAATTTACTATAGAAAAGGCAAATCCCTGGCGTAATTAAAATTTGCGACAGTAGAAAATTAATTTTGAATAATTTACTATATAAAAGGCAATCCCTGGCGTAATTAAAATTTGCGACAGTTGAAAATTATTTTTTGAATAATTTACTATAGAAAAGGCAATCCCTGGCGCACTTAAAAT
The DNA here is from genome assembly GCA_963930735.1 of Dioctria linearis. Classification (NCBI taxonomy): domain Eukaryota; kingdom Metazoa; phylum Arthropoda; class Insecta; order Diptera; family Asilidae; genus Dioctria; species Dioctria linearis. The sequence goes on from CAWVNZ010002093.1 coordinate 133,846, forward strand.
TTGCGAGAGTAAAAAATTATTTTTTGAATAATTTACTATAGAAAAGGCAATCCCTGGCGTATTTAAAATTTGCGACAGTATAAAATTATTTTTTGAATAATTTACTATAGAAAAGGCAATCCCTGGCGTAATTAAAATTTGCGACAGTATAAAATTATTTTTTGAATAATTTACTATAGAAAAGGCAATCCCTGGCGTATTTAAAATTTGCGACAGTAAAAAATTATTTTTTGAATAACTTACTATAAGAAAAGGCAATCCCTGGCGTAATTAAAATTTGCGACAGTTGAAAATTATTTTTTGAATAATTTACTATAGAAAAGGCAATCCCTGGCGTAATTAAAATTTGCGACAGTTGAAAATTATTTTTTGAATAATTTACTAATAGAAAAGGCAATCCCTGGCGTAATTAAAATTTGCGACAGTAAAAATTATTTTTTGAATAATTTACTATAGAAAAGGCAATCCCAGGCGTAATTAAAATTTGCGAGAGTTGAAAATTATTTTTGAATAATTTACTATAGAAAAGGCAATCCCTGGCGTAATTAAAATTTGCGACAGGTTGAAAATTATTTTTTGAATAATTTACTATAGAATAGGCAATCCCTGGCGTAATTAAAATTTGCGACAGTAAAAAATTATTTTTTGAATAATTTACTATAGAAAAGGCAATCCCTGGCGCACTTAAAATTTGCGAAAGTAAAAAATCATTTTTTGAATAATTTATTATAGAAAAGGCAATCCCTGGCGTATTTAAATTTGCGACAGTATAAAATTATTTTTGAATAATTTACTATAGAAAAGGCAATCCCTGGCGTATTAAAATTTGCGACAGTATAAAATTATTTTTTGAATAATTTACTATAGAAAAAGGCAATCACTGGCGCAATTAAAATTTGCGACAGTTGAAAATTATTTTTTGAATTAATTTACTATAGAAAAGGCAATCCCTGGCGTAATTAAAATTTGCGACAGTATAAAATTATTTTTTGAATAATTTACTATAGAAAAGGCAATCCCTGGCGCAATTAAAATTTGCGACAGTTGAAAATTATTTTTTGAATAATTTACTATAGAAAAGGCAATCCTGGCGTAATTAAAATTTGCGACAGTAGAAAATTATTTTTGAATAATTTACTATAGAAAATGCAATCCCTGGCGCAATTACAATTGGCGACAGTAGAAAATTATTTTTTGAATAATTTACTATAGAAAAGGCAATCCCTGGCGTTTTTAAAATTTGCGACAGTAGAAAATTATTTTTTGAATAATTTTACTATAGAAAAGGCAATCCCTGGCGCAATTAAAACTTGCGATAGTAAAAAATTTTTTTTTGAATATTTACTATAGAAAAGGCAATCCTGGCGGATTTGAAATTTGCGACAGTTAAAAAATTATTTTTTGAATAATTGACTATAGAAAAGGCAATCCCTGGCGTAATTAAAATTTGCGACAGTATAAAATTATTTTTTGAATAATTTACTATAGAAAAGGCAATCCCTGGCGTAATTAAAATTTGCGACAGTAGAAAATTATTTTTTGAATAATTTACTATAGAAAGGCAATCACTTGCGTTATTAAAATTTGCGACAGTAGAAAATTATTTTTGAATAATTTACTATAGAAAAGGGCAATCCTGGCGTAATTAAATTTGCGACAGTTGAAAATTATTTTTGAATAATTTACTATAGAAAAGGCAATCCCTGGCGTAATTAAAATTTGCGACAGTAGAAAATTATTTTTTGAATAATTTACTATAGAAAAGGCAATCCCTGGCGCAATTAAAATTTGCGACAGTTGAAAATTATTTTTTGAATAATTTACTATAGAAAAGGCAATCCCTGGCGTAATTAAAATTTGCGACAGTTGAAAATTATTTTTTGAATAATTTACTATAGAAAAGGCAATCCCTGGCGTAATTAAAATTTGCGACAGTAAAAAATTATTTTTTGAATAATTTACTATAGAAAAGGCAATCCCAGGCGTAATTAAAATTTGCGACAGTTGAAAATTATTTTTTGAATAATTTACTATAGAAAAGGCAATCCCTGGCGTAATTAAAATTTGCGACAGTTGAAAATTATTTTTTGAATAATTTACTATAGAATAGGCAATCCCTGGCATAATTAAAATTTGCGACAGTAAAAAATTATTTTTTGAATAATTTACTATAGAAAAGGCAATCCCTGGCGCACTTAAAATTTGCGAAAGTAAAAAATCATTTTTTGAATAATTTATTATAGAAAAGGCAATCCCTGGCGTATTTAAAATTTGCGGCAGTATAAAATTATTTTTTGAATAATTTACTATAGAAAAGGCAATCCCTGGCGTATTTAAAATTTGCGACAGTATAAAATTATTTTTTGAATAATTTACTATAGAAAAGGCAATCACTGGCGCAATTAAAATTTGCGACAGTTGAAAATTATTTTTTGAATAATTTACTATAGAAAAGGCAATCCCTGGCGTAATTAAAATTTGCGACAGTATAAAATTATTTTTTGAATAATTTACTATAGAAAAGGCAATCCCTGGCGCAATTAAAATTTGCGACAGTTGAAAATTATTTTTTGAATAATTTACTATAGAAAAGGCAATCCCTGGCGTAATTAAAATTTGCGACAGTTGAAAATTATTTTTTGAATAATTTACTATAGAAAAGGCAATCCCTGGCGTATTTAAAATTTGCGACAGTAGAAAATTATTTTTTGAATAATTTACTATAGAAAAGGCAATCCCTGGCGTAATTAAAATTTCCGACAGTAAAAAATTATTTTTTGAATAATTTACTATAGAAAAGGCAATCCCTGGCGTAATTAAAATTTGCGACAGTAGAAAATTATTTTTGAATAATTTACTATAGAAAATGCAATCCCTGGCGCAATTACAATTGGCGACAGTAGAAAATTATTTTTTGAATAATTTACTATAGAAAAGGCAATCCCTGGCGTTTTTAAAATTTGCGACAGTAGAAAATTATTTTTTGAATAATTTACTATAGAAAAGGCAATCCCTGGCGCAATTAAAACTTGCGATAGTAAAAAATTATTTTTTGAATAATTTACTATAGAAAAGGCAATCCCTGGCGGATTTGAAATTTGCGACAGTAAAAAATTATTTTTTGAATAATTGACTATAGAAAAGGCAATCCCTGGCGTAATTAAAATTTGCGACAGTATAAAATTATTTTTTGAATAATTTACTATAGAAAAGGCAATCCCTGGCGTAATTAAAATTTGCGACAGTAGAAAATTATTTTTTGAATAATTTACTATAGAAAAGGCAATCACTTGCGTCATTAAAATTTGCGACAGTAGAAAATTATTTTTTGAATAATTTACTATAGAAAAGGCAATCCCTGGCGTAATTAAAATTTGCGACAGTTGAAAATTATTTTTTGAATAATTTACTATAGAAAAGGCAATCCCTGGCGTAATTAAAATTTGCGCCAGTAGAAAATTATTTTTTGAATAATTTACTATAGAAAAGGCAATCCCTGGCGTAATTAAAATTTGCGACAGTATAAAATTATTTTTTGAATAATTTACTATAGAAAAGGCAATCCCTGGCGTAATTAAAATTTGCGACAGTAGAAAATTATTTTTTGAATAATTTACTATAGAAAAGGCAATCCCTGGCGTAATTAAAATTTGCGACAGTATAAAATTATTTTTTGAATAATTTACTATAGAAAATGCAATCCCTGGCGTATTTAAAATTTGAGATAGTAAAAAATTATTTTTTGAATAATTTACTATAGAAAAGGCAATCCCTGGCGCAATTAAAACTTGCGACAGTAGAAAATTATTTTTTGAATAATTTACTATAGAAAAGGCAATCCCTGGCGTAATTAAAATTTGCGACAGTAGAAAATTATTTTTTGAATAATTTACTATAGAAAAGGCAATCCCTGGCGTAATTAAAATTTGCGACAGTAAAAAATTATTTTTTGAATAATTTACTATAGAAAAGGCAATCCCTGGCGCAATTAAAACTTGCGATATTAAAAAATTATTTTTTGAATAATTTACTATAGAAAAGGCAATCCCTGGCGTAATTAAAATTTGCGACAGTAGAAAATTATTTTTTGAATAATTTACTATAGAAAAGGCAATCCCTGGCGCAATTAAAATTTGCGACAGTTGAAAATTATTTTTTGAATAATTTACTATAGAAAAGGCAATCCCTGGCGTAATTAAAATTTGCGACAGTAGAAAATTATTTTTTGAATAATTTACTATAGAAAAGGCAATCCCTGGCGTATTTAAAATTTGCGACAATATAAAATTATTTTTTGAATAATTTACTATAGAAAAGGCAATCCCTGGCGTAATTAAAATTTGCGACAGTAGAAAATTATATTTTGAATAATTTACTATAGAAAAGGCAATCCCTGGCGCAATTACAATTTGCGACAGTAGAAAATTATTTTTTGAATAATTTACTATAGAAAAGGCAATCCCTGGCGTATTTAAAATTTGCGACAGTAGAAAATTATTTTTTGAATAATTTACTATAGAAAAGGCAATCCCTGGCGCAATTAAAACTTGCGATAGTAAAAAATTATTTTTTGAATAATTTACTATAGAAAAGGCAATCCCTGGCGGATTTGAAATTTGCGACAGTAAAAAATTATTTTTTGAATAATTTACTATAGAAAAGGCAATCCCTGGCGTAATTAAAATTTGCGACAGTAAAAAATTATTTTTTGAATAATTTACTATAGAAAAGGCAACCCCTGGCGTAATTAAAATTTGCGACAGTTGAAAATTATTTTTTGAATAATTTACTATAGAAAAGGCAATCCCTGGCGTAATTAAAATTTTCGACAGTAGAAAATTATTTTTTGAATAATTTACTATAGAAAAGGCAATCCCTGGCGTAATTAAAATTTGCGACAATAAAAAATTATTTTTTGAATAATTTACTATAGAAAAGGCAATCCCTGGCGTAATTAAAATTTGCGACAGTAGAAAATTATTTTTTTGCAAAATTTACTATAGAAAAGGCAATCCCTGGCGGATTTGAAATTTGCGACAGTAAAAAATTATTTTTTGAATAATTTACTATAGAAAAGGCAATCCCTGGCGGATTTGAAATTTGCGACAGTAAAAAATTATTTTTTGAATAATTTACTATAGAAAAGGCAATCCCTGGCGTAATTAAAATTTGCGACAGTAGAAAATTATTTTTTGAATAATTTACTATAGAAAAGGCAATCCCTGGCGTAATTAAAATTTGCGACAGTAGAAAATTATTTTTTGAATAATTTACTATAGAAAAGGCAATCCCTGGCGTATTTAAAATTTGCGACAGTATAAAATTATTTTTTGAATAATTTACTATAGAAAAGGCAATCCCTGGCGTAATTAAAATTTGCGACAGTAGAAAATTATTTTTTGAATAATTTACTATAGAAAAGGCAATCCCTGGCGCAATTACAATTTGCGACAGTAGAAAATTATTTTTTGAATAATTTACTATAGAAAAGGCAATCCCTGGCGTAATTAAAATTTGCGACAGTAAAAAATTATTTTTTGAATAATTTACTATAGAAAAGGCAACCCCTGGCGTAATTAAAATTTGCGACAGTTGAAAATTATTTTTTGAATAATTTACTATAGAAAAGGCAATCCCTGGCGTAATTAAAATTTGCGACAGTAGAAAATTATTTTTTGAATAATTTACTATAGAAAAGGCAATCCCTGGCGTAATTAAAATTTGCGACAGTAAAAAATGATTTTTTGAATAATTTACTATAGAAAAGGCAATCCCTGGCGGATTTGAAATTTGCGACAGTAAAAAATTATTTTTTTGCAAAATTTACTATAGAAAAGGCAATCCCTGGCGGATTTGAAATTTGCGACAGTAAAAAATTATTTTTTGAATAATTTACTATAGAAAAGGCAATCCCTGGCGGATTTGAAATTTGCGACAGTAAAAATTATTTTTTGAATAATTTACTATAGAAAAGGCAATCCCTGGCGTAATTAAAATTTGCGACAGTAGAAAATTATTTTTTGAATAATTTACTATAGAAAAGGCAATCCCTGGCGTAATTAAAATTTGCGACAGTAGAAAATTATTTTTGGAATAATTTACTATAGAAAAGGCAATCCCTGGCGCAATTACAATTTGCGACAGTAGAAAATTATTTTTTGAATAATTTACTATAGAAAAGGCAATCCCTGGCGTAATTAAAATTTGCGACAGTAGAAAATTATTTTTTGAATAATTTACTATAGAAAAGGCAATCCCTGGCGTATTTAAAATTTGCGACAGTAAAAAATTATTTTTTGAATAATTTACTATAGAAAAGGCAATCCCTGGCGTAATTAAAATTTGCGACAGTTTAAAATTATTTTTTGAATAATTTACTATAGAAAAGGCAATCCCTGGCGTAATTAAAATTTGCGACAGTAGAAAATTATTTTTTGAATAATTTACTATAGAAAAGGCAATCCCTGGCGTAATTAAAATTTGCGACAGTTGAAAATTATTTTTTGAATAATTTACTATAGAAAAGGCAATCCCTGGCGTAATTAAAATTTGCGACAGTAGAAAATTATTTTTTGAATAATTTACTATAGAAAAGGCAATCATTGGCGTAATTAAAATTTGCGACAGTTGAAAATTATTTTTTGAATAATTTACTATAGAAAAGGCAATCCCTGGCGCACTTAAAATTTGCGACAGTAAAAAATTATTTTTTTAATAATTTACTATAGAAAAGGCAATCCCTGGCGTATTTAAAATTTGCGACAGTAGAAAATTATTTTTTGAATAATTTACTATAGAAAAGGCAATCCCTGGTTTAATTAAAATTTGCGACAGTATAAAATTATTTTTTGAATAATTTACTATAGAAAAGGCAATCCCTGGCGTATTTAAAATTTGCGACAGTAAAAAATTATGTTTTGAACAATTTACTATAGAAAAGGCAATCCCTGGCGTAATTAAAATTTGCGACAGTAAAAAATTATTTTTTGAATAATTTACTATAGAAAAGGCAATCCCTGGCGCACATAAAATTTGCGACAGTAAAAAATTATTTTTTGAATAATTTACTATAGAAAGGGCAATCCCTGGCGTATTTAAAATTTGCGACAGTATAAAATTATTTTTTGAATAATTTGCTATAGAAAAGGCAATCCCTGGCGTATTTAAAATTTGCGACAGTAGAAAATTATTTTTTGAATAATTTACTATAGAAAAGGCAATCCGTGGCGCACTTGAAATTTGCGACAGTAAAAAATTATTTTTTGAATAATTTACTATAGAAAAGGCAATCACTGGCGGATTTGAAATTTGCGACAGTAAAAAATTATTTTTTGAATAATTTACTATAGAAAAGGCAATCCCTGGCGTATTTAAAATTTGCGACAGTAGAAAATTATTTTTTGAATAATTTACTACAGAAAAGGCAATCCATGGCGTAATTAAAATTTGCGACAGTAGAAAATTATTTTTTGAATAATTTACTATAGAAAAGGCAATCCCTGGCGTATTTAAAATTTGCGACAGTATAAAATTATTTTTTGAATAATTTACTATAGAAAAGGCATTCCCTGGCGTAATTAAAACTTGCGACAGTTTAAAATTATTTTTTGAATAATTTACTATAGAAAAGGCAATCCCTGGCGGAATTAAAATTTGCGACAGTAGAAAATTATTTTTTGAATAATTTACTATAGAAAAGGCAATCCCTGGCGTAATTAAAATTTGCGACAGTTGAAAATTATTTTTTGAATAATTTACTGTAGAAAAGGCAATCCCTGGCGTAATTAAAATTTGCGACAGTAGAAAATTATTTTTTGAATAATTTACTATAGAAAAGGCAATCCCTGGCGTAATTAAAATTTGCGACAGTATAAAATTATTTTTTGAATAATTTACTATAGAAAAGGCAATCCCTGGCGCACTTAAAATTTGCGACAGTAAAAAATTATTTTTTGAATTATTTACTATAGAAAAGGCAATCCCTGGCGTATTTAAAATTTGCGACAGTAGAAAATTATTTTTTGAATAATTTACTATAGAAAAGGAAATCCCTGGCGTAATTAAAATTTGCGACAGTATAAAATTATTTTTTGAATAATTTACTATAGAAAAGGCAATACCTGGCGTATTTAAAATTTGCGACAGTAAAAAATTATTTTTTGAATAATTTACTATAGAAAAGGCAATCCCTGGCGTAATTAAAATTTGCGACAGTAAAAAATTATTTTTTGAATAATTTACTATAGAAAAGGCAATCCCTGGCGCACTTAAAATTTGCGACAGTAAAAAATTATTTTTTGAATAATTTACTATAGAAAAGGCAATCCCTGGCGTATTTAAAATTTGCGACAGTATAAAATTATTTTTTGAATAATTTACTATAGAAAAGGCAATCCCTGGCGTATTTAAAATTTGCGACAGTAGAAAATTATTTTTTGAATAATTTACTATAGAAAAGGCAATCCCTGGCGTATTTAAAATTTGCAACAGTAAAAAATTATTTTTTGAATAATTTACTATAGGAAAGGCAATCCCTGGCGTAATTAAAATTTGCGACAGTTGAAAATTATTTTTTGAATAATTTACTATAGAAAAGGCAATCCCTGGCGTAATTAAAATTTGCGACAGTAGAAAATTATTTTTTGAATAATTTACTATAGAAAAGGCAATCCCTGGCGTAATTAAAATTTGCGACAGTTGAAAATTATTTTTTGAATAATTTACTATAGAAAAGGCAATCCCTGGCGTAATTAAAATTTGCGACAGTAGAAAATTATTTTTTGAATAATTTACTATAGAAAAGGCAATCCCTGGCATAATTAAAATTTGCTACAGTTGAAAATTATTTTTTGAATAATTTACTGTAGAAAAGGCAATCCCTGGCGCACTTAAAATTTGCGACAGTAAAAAATTATTTTTTGAATAATTTACTATAGAAAAGGCAATCCCTGGCGTATTTAAAATTTGCGACAGTATAAAATTATTTTTTGAATAATTTACTATAGAAAAGGCAATCCCTGGCGTAATTAAAATTTGCGACAGTATAAAATTATTTTTTCAATAATTTACTATAGAAAAGGCAATCCCTGGCGTATTTAAAATTTGCGACAGTAAAAAATTATTTTTTGAATAACTTACAATAGAAAAGGCAATCCCTGGCGTAATTAAAATTTGCGACAGTAAAAATTATTTTTTGAATAATTTACTATAGAAAAGGCAATCCCTGGCGCACTTAAAATTTGCGACAGTTAAAAATTATTTTTTGAATAATTTACTATAGAAAAGGCAATCCCTGGCGTATTTAAAATTTGCGACAGTATAAAATTACTTTTTGAATAATTTACTATAGAAAAGGCAATCCCTGGCGTAATTAAAATTTGCGACAGTAGAAAATTATTTTTTGAATAATTTACTATAGAAAAGGCAATCCCTGGCCTATTTAAAATTTGCGACAGTAAAAAATTATTTTTTGAATAATTTACTATAGAAAAGGCAATCCCTGGCGTAATTAAAATTTGCGACAGTTGAAAATTATTTTTTGAATAATTTACTATAGAAAAGGCAATCCCTGGCGTAATTAAAATTTGCGACAGTAGAAAATTATTTTTTGAATAATTTACTATAGAAAAGGCAATCCCTGGCGTAATTAAAATTTGCGACAGTTGAAAATTATTTTTTGAATAATTTACTATAGAAAAGGCAATCCCTGGCGTAATTAAAATTTGCGACAGTAGAAAATTATTTTTTGAATAATTTACTATAGAAAAGGGAATCCCTGGCGTAATTAAAATTTGCGACAGTTGAAAATTATTTTTTGAATAATTTACTATAGAAAAGGCAATCCCTGGCGTAATTAAAATTTGCGACAGTTGAAAATTATTTTTTGAATAATTTACTATAGAAAAGGCAATCCCTGGCGTAATTAAAATTTGCGACAGTAAAAAATTATTTTTTGAATAATTTACTATAGAAAAGGCAATCCCTGGCGTAATTAAAATTTGCGACAGTTGAAAATTATTTTTTGAATAATTTACTATAGAAAAGGCAATCCCTGGCGTAATTAAAATTTGCGACAGTTGAAAATTATTTTTTGAATAATTTACTATAGAAAAGGCAATCCCTGGCGTAATTAAAATTTGCGACAGTAAAAAATTATTTTTTGAATAATTTACTATTGAAGAGGCAATCCCTGGCGCAATTAAAATTTGCGACAGTAAAAAATTATTTTTTGAATAATTTACTATAGAAAAGGCAATCCCTGGCGTATTTAAAATTTGCGACAGTATAAAATTATTTTTTGAATAATTTACTATAGAAAAGGCAATCCCTGGCGTATTTAAAATTTGCGACAGTATAAAATTATTTTTTGAATAATTTACTATAGAAAAGGCAATCCCTGGCGCAATTAAAATTTGCGACAGTTGAAAATTATTTTTTGAATAACTTACTATAGAAAAGGCAATCCCTGGCGTAATTAAAATTTGCGACAGTATAAAATTATTTTGTGAATAATTTACTATAGAAAAGGCAATCCCTGACGCAATTAAAATTTGCGACAGTTGAAAATTATTTTTTGAATAATTTACTATAGAAAAGGCAAACCCTGGCATAATTAAAATTTGCGACAGTTGAAAATTATTTTTTGAATAATTTACTATAGAAAAGGCAATCCCTGGCGTAATTAAAATTTGCGACAGTAGAAAATTATTTTTTGAATAATTTACTATAGAAAAGGCAATCCCTGGCGTAATTAAAATTTGCGACAGTAAAAAATTATTCTTTGAATAATTTACTATAGAAAAGGCAATCCCTGGCGTAATTAAAATTTGCGACAGTAGAAAATTATTTTTTGAATAATTTACTGTAGAAAAGGCAATCCCTGGCGTAATTAAAATTTGCGACAGTAAAAAATTATTTTTTGAATAATTTACTATAGAAAAGGTAATCCCTGGTATATTTAAAATTTGCGACAGTAAAAAATTATTTTTTGAATAATTTACTATAGAAAAGGCAATCCCTGGCGGATTTGAAATTTGCGACAGTAAAAAATTATTTTTTTGCAAAATTTACTATAGAAGAGGCAATCCCTGGCGGATTTGAAATTTGCGACAGTAAAAAATTATTTTTTGAATAATTTACTATAGAAAAGGCAATCCCTGGCGCAATTAAAACTTGCGATAGTTAAAAATTATTTTTTGAATAATTTACTATAGAAGAGGCAATCCCTGGCGCAATTAAAATTTGCGACAGTAAAAAATTATTTTTTGAATAATTTACTATAGAAAAGGCAATCCCTGGCGTATTTAAAATTTGCGACAGTATAAAATTATTTTTTGAATAATTTACTATAGAAAAGGCAATCCCTGGCGTATTTAAAATTTGCGACAGTATAAAATTATTTTTTGAATAATTTACTATAGAAAAGGCAATCCCTGGCGCAATTAAAATTTGCGACAGTTGAAAATTATTTTTTGAATAACTTACTATAGAAAAGGCAATCCCTGGCGTAATTAAAATTTGCGACAGTATAAAATTATTTTGTGAATAATTTACTATAGAAAAGGCAATCCCTGGCGCAATTAAAATTTGCGACAGTTGAAAATTATTTTTTGAATAATTTACTATAGAAAAGGCAATCCCTGGCGTAATTAAAATTTGCGACAGTTGAAAATAATTTTTTGAATAATTTACTATAGAAAAGGCAATCCCTGGCGTAATTAAAATTTGCGACAGTAGAAAATTATTTTTTGAATAATTTACTATAGAAAAGGCAATCCCTGGCGTAATTAAAATTTGCGACAGTAAAAAATTATTTTTTGAATAATTTACTATAGAAAAGGCAATCCCTGGCGTAATTAAAATTTGCGACAGTAGAAAATTATTTTTTGAATAATTTACTCTAGAAAAGGCAATCCCTGGCGTAATTAAAATTTGCGACAGTAAAAAAGTATTTTTTGAATAATTTACTATAGAAAAGGTAATCCCAGGTATATTTAAAATTTGCGACAGTAAAAAATTATTTTTTGAATAATTTACTATAGAAAAGGCAATCCCTGGCGGATTTGAAATTTGCGACAGTAAAAAATTATTTTTTTGCAAAATTTACTATAGAAAAGGCAATCCCTGGCGGATTTGAAATTTGCGACAGTAAAAAATTATTTTTTGAATAATTTACTATAGAAAAGGCAATCCCTGGCGCAATTAAAACTTGCGATAGTTAAAAATTATTTTTTGAATAATTTACTATAGAAAAGGCAATCCCTGGCGGATTTGAAATTTGCGACAGTAAAAAATTATTTTTTGAATAATTTACTATAGAAAAGGCAATCCCTGGCGCAATTAAATTTTGCGACAGTTGAAAATTATTTTTTGAATAATTTACTATAGAAAAGGCAATCCCTGGCGTAATTAAAATTTGCGACAGTAGAAAATTATTTTTTGAATAATTTACTATAGAAAAGGCAATCCCTGGCGTATTTAAAATTTGCGACAGTAGAAAATTATTTTTTGAATAATTTACTATAGAAAAGGCAATCCCTGGCGTAATTAAAATTTGCGACAGTATAAAATTATTTTTTGAATAATTTACTATAGAAAAGGCAATCCCTGGCGTAATTAAAATTTGCGACAGTATAAAATTATTTTTTGAATAATTTACTATAGAAAAGGCAATCCCTGGCGCAATTAAAATTTGCGACTGTTGAAAATTATTTTTTGAATCATTTACTATAGAAAAGGCAATCCCTGGCGTAATTAAAATTTGCGACAGTAAAAAATTATTTTTTGAATAATTTACTATAGAAAAGGCAATCCCTGGCGGATTTGAAATTTGCGACAGTAAAAAATTATTTTTTTGCAAAATTTACTATAGAAAAGGCAATCCCTGGCGTAATTAAAATTTGCGACAGTATAAAATTATTTTTTGAATAATTTACTATAGAAAAGGCAATCCCTGGCGCAATTAAAATTTGCGACAGTTGAAAATTATTTTTTGAATAATTTACTATAGAAAAGGCAATCCCTGGCGTAATTAAAATTTGCGACAGTAAAAAATTATTTTTTGAATAATTTACTATAGAAAAGGCAATCCCTGGCGTAATTAAAATTTGCGACAGTAAAAAATTATTTTTTTGCAAAATTTAATATAGAAAAGGCAATCCCTGGCGTAATTAAAATTTGCGACAGTATAAAATTATTTTTTGAATAATTTACTATAGAAAAGGCAATCCCTGGCGCAATTAAAATTTGCGACAGTTGAAAATTATTTTTTGAATAATTTACTATAGAAAAGGCAATCCCTGGCGTAATTAAAATTTGCGACAATAAAAAATTATTTTTTGAATAATTTACTATAGAAAAGGCAAACCCTGGCGTAATTAAAATTTGCGACAGTAGAAAATTATTTTTTGAATAATTTACTATAGAAAAGGCAATCCCTGGCGTAATTAAAATTTGCGACAGTTGAAAATTATTTTTTGAATAATTTACTATAGAAAAGGCAATCCCTGGCGTAATTAAAATTTGCGACAGTATAAAATTATTTTTTGAATAATTTACTATAGAAAAGGCAATCCCTGGCGTAACTAAAATTTGCGACAGTTGAAAATTATTTTTTGAATAATTTACTATAGAAATTGCAATCCCTGGCGTAATTAAAATTTGCGACAATAAAAAATTATTTTTTGAATAATTTACTATAGAAAAGGCAATCCCGGCGGATTTGAAATTTGCGACAGTAAAAAATTATTTTTTTGCAAAATTTACTATAGACAGTATAAAATTATTTTTTGAATAATTTACTATAGAAAAGGCAATCCCTGGCGCAATTAAAATTTGCGACAGTTGAAAATTATTTTTTGAATAATTTACTATAGAAAAGGCAATCCCTGGCGTAATTAAAATTTGCGACAGTAAAAAATTATTTTTTGAATAATTTACTATAGAAAAGGCAATCCCTGGCGGATTTGAAATTTGCGACAGTAAAAAATTATTTTTTTGCAAAATTTACTATAGAAAAGGCAATCCCTTGCGGATTTGAAATTTGCGACAGTAAAAAATTACTTTTTGAATAATTTACTATAGAAAAGGCAATCCCTGGCGGATTTGTAATTTGCGACAGTAAAAAATTATTTTTTGAATAATTTACTATAGAAAAGGCAATCCCTGGCGTAATTAAAATTTGCGACAGTAAAAAATTATTTTTTTGCAAAATTTACTATCGAAAAGGCAATCCCTGGCGCAATTAAAATTTGCGACAGTTGAAAATTATTTTTTGAATCATTTACTATAGAAAAGGCAATCCCTGGCGTAATTAAAATTTGCGACAGTAAAAAATTATTTTTTGAATAATTTACTATAGAAAAGGCAATCCCTGGCGGATTTGAAATTTGCGACAGTAAAAAATTATTTTTTTGCAAAATTTACTATAGAAAAGGCAATCCCTGGCGTAATTAAAATTTGCGACAGTATAAAATTATTTTTTGAATAATTTACTATAGAAAAGGCAATCCCTGGCGCAATTAAAATTTGCGACAGTTGAAAATTATTTTTTGAATAATTTACTATAGAAAAGGCAATCCCTGGCGTAATTAAAATTTGCGACAGTAAAAAATTATTTTTTGAATAATTTACTATAGAAAAGGCAATCCCTGGCGGATTTGAAATTTGCGACAGTAAAAAATTATTTTTTTGCAAAATTTCCTATAGAAAAGGCAATCCCTGGCGTAATTAAAATTTGCGACAGTATAAAATTATTTTTTGAATAATTTACTATAGAAAAGGCAATCCCTGGCGCAATTAAAATTTGCGACAGTTGAAAATTATTTTTTGAATAATTTACTATAGAAAAGGCAATCCCTGGCGTAATTAAAATTTGCGACAGTAAAAAATTATTTTTTGAATAATTTACTATAGAAAAGGCAATCCCTGGCGGATTTGAAATTTGCGACAGTAAAAAATTATTTTTTTGTAAAATTTAATATAGAAAAGGCAATCCCTGGCGTAATTAAAATTTGCGACTGTATAAAATTATTTTTTGAATAATTTACTATAGAAAAGGCAATCCCTGGCGCAATTAAAATTTGCGACAGTTGAAAATTATTTTTTGAATAATTTACTATAGAAAAGGCAATCCCTGGCGTAATTAAAATTTGCGACAGTAAAAAATTATTTTTTGAATAATTTACTATAGAAAAGGCAAACCCTGGCGTAATTAAAATTTGCGACAGTAGAAAATTATTTTTTGAATAATTTACTATAGAAAAGGCAATCCCTGGCGTAATTAAAATTTGCGACAGTTGAAAATTATTTTTTGAATAATTTATTATAGAAAAGGCAATCCCTGGCGTAATTAAAATTTGCGACAGTATAAAATTTGCGACAGTATAAAATTATTTTTTGAATAATTTACTATAGAAAAGGCAATCCCTGGCGTAACTAAAATTTGCGACAGTTGAAAATTATTTTTTGAATAATTTACTATAGAAAATGCAATCCCTGGCGTAATTAAAATTTGCGACAGTAAAAAATTATTTTTTGAATAATTTACTATAGAAAAGGCAATCCCGGCGGATTTGAAATTTGCGACAGTAAAAAATTATTTTTTTGCAAAATTTACTATAGACAGTATAAAATTATTTTTTGAATAATTTACTATAGAAAAGGCAATCCCTGGCGCAATTAAAATTTGCGACAGTTGAAAATTATTTTTTGAATAATTTACTTTAGAAAAGGCAATCCCTGGCGTAATTAAAATTTGCGACAGTAAAAAATTATTTTTTGAATAATTTACTATAGAAAAGGCAATCCCTGGCGGATTTGAAATTTGCGACAGTAAAAAATTATTTTTTTGCAAAATTTACTATAGAAAAGGCAATCCCTGGCGGATTTGAAATTTGCGACAGTAAAAAATTATTTTTTGAATAATTTACTATAGAAAAGGCAATCCCTGGCGGATTTGAAATTTGCGACAGTAAAAAATTATTTTTTGAATAATTTACTATAGAAAAGGCAATCCCTGGCGGATTTGAAATTTGCGACAGTAAAAAATTATTTTTTGAATAATTTACTATAGAAAAGGCAATCCCTGGCGTAATTAAAATTTGCGACAGTAAAAAATTATTTTTTTGCAAAATTTACTATAGAAAATGCAATCCCTGGCGCAATTAAAATTTGCGACAGTATAAAATTATTTTTTGTATAATTTACTATAGAAAAGGCAATCCCTGGCGTAATTAAAATTTGCGACAGTAAAAAATTATTTTTTGAATAATTTACTATAGAAAAGGCAATCCCTGGCGGATTTGAAATTTGCGACAGTAAAAAATTATTTTTTTGCAAAATTTACTATAGAAAAGGCAATCCCTGGCGTAATTAAAATTTGCGACAGTATAAAATTATTTTTGGAATAATTTACTATAGAAAAGGCAATCCCTGGCGCAATTAAAATTTGCGACAGTTGAAAATTATTTTTTGAATAATTTACTATAGAAAAGGCAATCCCTGGCGTAATTAAAATTTGCGACAGTAAAAAATTATTTTTTGAATCATTTACTATAGAAAAGGCAATCCCTGGCGTAATTAAAATTTGCGACAGTAAAAAATTATTTTTTGAATGATTTACTATAGAAAAGGCAATCCCTGGCGGATTTGAAATTTGCGACAGTAAGAAATTATTTTTTTGCAAAATTTACTATAGAAAAGGCAATCCCTGGCGTAATTAAAATTTGCGACAGTATAAAATTATTTTTTGAATAATTTACTATAGAAAAGGCAATCCCTGGCGCAATTAAAATTTGCGACAGTTGAAAATTATTTTTTGAATAATTTACTATAGAAAAGGCAATCCCTGGCGTAATTAAAATTTGCGACAGTAAAAAATTATTTTTTGAATAATTTACTATAGAAAAGGCAATCCCTGGCGGATTTGAAATTTGCGACAGTAAAAAATTATTTTTTTGCAAAATTTACTATAGAAAAGGCAATCCCTGGCGTAATTAAAATTTGCGACAGTATAAAATTATTTTTTGAATAATTTACTATAGAAAAGGCAATCCCTGGCGCAATTAAAATTTGCGACAGTTGAAAATTATTTTTTGAATAATTTACTATAGAAAAGGCAATCCCTGGCGTAATTAAAATTTGCGACAGTAAAAAATTATTTTTTGAATGATTTACTATAGAAAAGGCAATCCCTGGCGGATTTGAAATTTGCGACAGTAAGAAATTATTTTTTTGCAAAATTTACTATAGAAAAGGCAATCCCTGGCGTAATTAAAATTTGCGACAGTATAAAATTATTTTTTGAATAATTTACTATAGAAAAGGCCATCCCTGGCGCAATTAAAATTTGCGACAGTTGAAAATTATTTTTTGAATAATTTACTATAGAAAAGGCAATCCCTGGCGTAATTAAAATTTGCGACAGTAAAAAATTATTTTTTGAATAATTTACTATAGAAAAGGCAATCCCTGGCGGATTTGAAATTTGCGACAGTAAAAAATTATTTTTTTGCAAAATTTACTATAGAAAAGGCAATCCCTGGCGTAATTAAAATTTGCGACAGTATAAAATTATTTTTTGAATAATTTACTATAGAAAAGGCAATCCCTGGCGCAATTAAAATTTGCGACAGTTGAAAATTATTTTTTGAATAATTTACTATAGAAAAGGCAATCCCTGGCGTAATTAAAATTTGCGACAGTAAAAAATTATTTTTTGAACAATTTACTATCGAAAAGGCAATCCCTGGCGGATTTGAAATTTGCGACAGTAAAAAATTATTTTTTTGTAAAATTTAATATAGAAAAGGCAATCCCTGGCGTAATTAAAATTTGCGACAGTATAAAATTATTTTTTGAATAATTTAATATAGAAAAGGCAATCCCTGGCGCAATTAAAAATTGCGACAGTTGAAAATTATTTTTTGAATAATTTACTATAGAAAAGGCAATCCCTGGCGTAATTAAAATTTGCGACAGTAAAAAATTATTTTTTGAATAATTTACTATAGAAAAGGCAAACCCTGGCGAAATTAAAATTTGCGACAGTAGAAAATTATTTTTTGAATAATTTACTATAGAAAAAGCAATCCCTGGCGTAATTAAAATTTGCGACAGTTGAAAATTATTTTTTGAATAATTTACTATAGAAAAGGCAATCCCTGGCGTAATTAAAATTTGCGACATTATAAAATTATTTTTTGAATAATTTACTATAGAAAAGGCAATCCCTGGCGTAACTAAAATTTGCGACAGTTGAAAATTATTTTTTGAATAATTTACTATAGAAAATGCAATCCCTGGCTTAATTAAAATTTGCGACAGTAAAAAATTATTTTTTGAATAATTTACTATAGAAAAGGCAATCCCGGCGGATTTGAAATTTGCGACAGTAAAAAATTATTTTTTTGCAAAATTTTTTATAGAAAAGGCAATCCCTGGCGTAATTAAAATTTGCGACAGTATAAAACTATTTTTTGAATATTTTACTATAGAAAAGGCAACCCTGGCGCAATTAAAATTTGCGACAGTTGAAAATTATTTTTTGAATAATTTACTATAGAAAAGGCAATCCCTGGCGTAATTAAAATTTGCGACAGTAAAAAATTATTTTTTGAATAATTTACTATAGAAAAGGCAATCCCTGGCGGATTTGAAATTTGCGACAGTAAAAAATTATTTTTTTGCAAAATTTACTATAGAAAAGGCAATCCCTGGCGGATTTGAAATTTGCGACAGTAAAAAATTATTTTTTGAATAATTTACTATAGAAAAGGCAATCCCTGGCGGATTTGAAATTTGCGACAGTAAAAAATTATTTTTTGAATAATTTACTATAGAAAAGGCAATCCCTGGCGTAATTAAAATTTGCGACAGTAAAAAATTATTTTTTTGCAAAATTTACTATAGAAAAGGCAATCCCTGGCGCAATTAAAATTTGCGACAGTTGAAAATTATTTTTTGAATCATTTACTATAGAAAAGGCAATCCCTGGCGTAATTAAAATTTGCGACAGTAAAAAATTATTTTTTGAATAATTTACTATAGAAAAGGCAATCCCTGGCGGATTTGAAATTTGCGACAGTAAAAAATTATTTTTTTGCAAAATTTACTATAGAAAAGGCAATCCCTGACGTAATTAAAATTTGCGACAGTATAAAATTATTTTTTGAATAATTTACTATAGAAAAGGCAATCCCTGGCGCAATTAAAATTTGCGACTGTTGAAAATTATTTTTTGAATAATTTACTATAGAAAAGGCAATCCCTGGCGTAATTAAAATTTGCGACAGTAAAAAATTATTTTTTGAATAATTTACTATAGAAAAGGCAATCCCTGGCGGATTTGAAATTTGCGTCAGTAAAAAATTATTTTTTTGCAAAATTTACTATAGAAAAGGCAATCCCTGGCGTAATTAAAATTTGCGACAGTATAAAATTATTTTTTGAATAATTTACTATAGAAAAGGCAATCCCTGACGCAATTAAAATTTGCAACAGTTGAAAATTATTTTTTGAATAATTTACTATAGAAAAGGCAATCCCTGGCGTAATTAAAATTTGCGACAGTAAAAAATTATTTTTTGAATAATTTACTATAGAAAAGGCAAACCCTGGCGTAATTAAAATTTGCGACAGTAGAAAATTATTTTTTAATAATTTACTATAGAAAAGGCAATCCCTGGCGTAATTAAAATTTGCGACAGTTGAAAATTATTTTTTGAATAATTTACTATAGAAAAGGCAATACCTGGCGTAATTAAAATTTGCGACAGTACAAAATTATTTTTTGAATAATTTACTATAGAAAAGGCAATCCCTGGCGTAACTAAAATTTGCGACAGTTGAAAATTATTTTTTGAATAATTTACTATAGAAAATGCAATCCCTGGCGTAATTAAAATTTGCGACAGTAAAAAATTATTTTTTGAATAATTTACTATAGAAAAGGCAATCCCGGCGGATTTGAAATTTGCGACAGTAAAAAATTATTTTTTTGCAAAATTTACTATAGAAAAGGCAATCCGTGGCGTAATTAAAATTTGCGACAGTATAAAATTATTTTTTGAATAATTTACTATAGAAAAGGCAATCCCTGGCGCAATTAAAATTTGCGACAGTTGAAAATTATTTTTTGAATAATTTACTATAGAAAAGGCAATCCCTGGCGTAATTAAAATTTGCGACAGTAAAACATTATTTTTTGAATAATTTACTATAGAAAAGGCAATCCCTGGCGGATTTGAAATTTGCGACAGTAAAAAATTATTTTTTTGCAAAATTTACTATAGAAAAGGCAATCCCTGGCGGATTTGAAATTTGCGACAGTAAAAAATTATTTTTTGAATAATTTACTATAGAAAAGGCAATCCCTGGCGGATTTGAAATTTGCGACAGTAAAAAATTATTTTTTGAATAATTTACTATAGAAAAGGCAATCCCTGGCGGATTTGAAATTTGCGACAGTAAAAAATTATTTTTTTGCAAAATTTACTATAGAAAAGGCAATCCCTGGCGGATTTGAAATTTGCGACAGTAAAAAATTATTTTTTGAATAATTTACTATAGAAAAGGCAATCCCTGGCGGATTTGAAATTTGCGACAGTAAAAAATTATTTTTTGAATAATTTACTATAGAAAAGGCAATCCCTGGCGTAATTAAAATTCGCGACAGTAAAAAATTATTTTTTTGCAAAATTTACTATAGAAAAGGCAATCCCTGGCGTATTTAAAATTTGCGACAGTAAAAAATTATTTTTTGAATAATGTACTATAGAAAAGGCAATCCCTGGCGTAATTAAAATTTGCGACAGTTGAAAATTTTTTTTTGGATTATTTACTATAGAAAAGGCAATCCCTGGCGGATTTGAAATTTGCGACAGTAAAAAATTATTTTTTGAATAATTTACTATAGAAGAGGCAATCCCTGGCGGATTTGAAATTTGCGACAGTAAAAAATTATTTTTTGAATAATTTACTATAGAAAGGCAATCCCTGGCGTAATTAAAATTTGCGACAGTAAAAAATTATTTTTTTGCAAAATTTACAATAGAAAAGAGAATCCCTGGCGTATTTAAAATTTGCGACAGTAAAAAATTAATTTGTGAGAAATTTACTATAGAAAAGGCAATCCCTGGGATATTTAAAATTTGCGACAGTAAAAAATTATTTTTTTGCAAAATTTACTATAGAAAAGGCAATCCCTGGCGTAATTAAAATTTGCGACAGTTGAAAATTATCTTTTGAATAATTTACTATAGAAAAGGCAATCCCTGGCATATTTAAAATTTGCGACAGTTGAAAATTATTTTTTGAATAATTTACTATAGAAAAGGCAATCCCTGGCGCAATTAAAATTTGCGACAGTAGAAAATTATTTTTTGAATAATTTACTATAGAAAAGGCAATCCCTGGCGTAATTAAAATTTGCGACAGTAGAAAATTATTTTTTGAATAATTTACTATAGAAAAGGCAATCCCTGGCGTAATTAAAACTTGCGACAGTAAAAAATTAATATTTTGAAAAATTTATTGTAGAAAAGGCAATCCCTGGCGTAATTAAAATTTGCGACAGTTGAAAATTATTTTTTGAATAATTTACTATAGAAAAGGCAATCCCTGGCGTAATTAAAATTTGCGACAGTATAAAATTATTTTTTGAATAATTTACTATAGAAAAGGCAATCCCTGGGATATTTAAAATTTGCGACAGTAAAAAATTATTTTTTTGCAAAATTTACTATAGAAAAGGCAATCCCTGGCGTATTTAAAATTTGCGACAGTAAAAAATTAATTTGTGAGAAATTTACCATAGAAAAGGCAATCCCTGGGATATTTAAAATTTGCGACAGTAAAAAATTATTTTTTTGCAAAATTTACTATAGAAAAGGCAATCCCTGGCGTAATTAAAATTTACGACAGTTGAAAATTATTTTTTGAATAATTTACTATAGAAAAGGCAATCCCTGGCGTATTTAAAATTTGCGACCGTAGAAAATTATTTTTTGAATAATTTACTATAGAAAAGGCAATCCCTGGCGCACTTAAAATTTGCGACAGTATAAAATTATTTTTGAATAATTTACTATAGAAAAGGCAATCCCTGGCGTAATTAAAATTTGCGAGAGTAGAAAATTATTTTTTGAATAATTGACTATAGAAAAGCCAAACCCTGGCGTATTTAAAATTTGCGACAGTAGAAAATTATTTTTTGAATAATTTACTGTAGAAAAGGCAATCCCTGGCGCAATTAAAATTTGCGACAGTAAAAAATTATGTTTTGCAAAATTTACTGTAGAAAAGGCAATCCCTGGCGGATTTGAAATTTGCGACAGTAAAAAATTATTTTTTGAATAATTTACTATAGAAAAGGCAATCCCTGGCGTATTTAAAATTTGCGACAGTAAAAAATTAATGTGTGAGAAATTTACTATAGAAAAGGCAATCTCTGGGTTATTTAAAATTTGCGAAAGTAAAAAATTATTTTTTGAATAATTTACTATAGAAGAGGCAATCCCTGGCGTATTTAAAATTTGCGAGAGTAAAAAATTAATTTGTGCGAAATTTACTATAGAAAAGGCAATTCCTGGGATATTGAAAATTTGCGACAGTAAAAAATTATTTTTTTGCAAAATTTACTACAGAAAAGGCAATTCCTGGCGTATTTAAAATTTGCGACAGTAAAAAATTATTTTTTGAATAATTTACTATAGAAAAGGCAATCCCTGGCGTAATTAAAATTTGCGACAGTATAAAATTATTTTTTGAATAATTTACTATAGAAAAGGCAATCCCTGGCGTAATTAAAATTTGCGACAGTAGAAAATTATTTTTTGAATAATTTACTATAGAAAAGGCAATCCCTGGCGTAATTAAAATTTGCGACAGTAGAAAATTAATATTTTGAAAAATTTACTGTAGAAAAGGCAATCCCTGGCGCAATTAAAACTTGCGATAGTAAAAAATTATTTTTTGAATAATTTACTATAGAAAAGGCAATCCCTGGCGCAATTAAAATTTGCGACAGTAGAAAATTATTTTTTGAATAATTTACTATAGAAAAGGCAATCCCTGGCGGATTTGAAATTTGCGACAGTAAAAAATTATTTTTTGAATAATTTACCATAGAAAAGGCAATCCCTGGCGTAATTAAAATTTGCGACAGTAGAAAATTATTTTTTGAGTAATTTACTATAGAAAAGGCAATTCCTGGCGGATTTGAAATTTGCGACAGTAAAAAATTATTTTTTGAATAATTTACTATAGAAAAGGCAATCCCTGGCGTAATTAAAATTTGCGACAGTTGAAAATTATTTTTTGAATAATTTACTATAGAAAAGGCAATCCCTGGCGTAATTAAAATTTGCGACAGTTGAAAATTATTTTTTGAATAATTTACTATATAAAAGGCAATCCCTGGCGGATTTGAAATTTGCGACAGTAAAAAATTATTTTTTGAATAATTTACTATAGAAAAGGCAATCCCTGGCGTATTTAAAATTTGCGACAGTAAAAAATTAATATTTTGTAAAATTTACTGTAGAAAAGGCAATCCCTGGCGCAATTAAAATTTGCGACAGTAAAAAATTATTTTTTGAATAATTTACTATAGAAAAGGCAATCCCTGGCGTAATTAAAATTTGCGACAGTATAAAATTATTTTTTGAATAATTTACTATAGAAAAGGCAATCCCTGGCGTAATTAAAATTTGCGACAGTAGAAAATTATTTTTTGAATAATTTACTATAGAAAAGGCAATCCCTGGCGTAATTAAAATTTGCGACAGTAGAAAATTAATATTTTGAAAAATAGAAAAGGCAATCCCTGGCGCAATTAAAACTTGCGATAGTAAAAAATTATTTTTTGAATAATTTACTATAGAAAAGGCAATCACTGGCGTAATTAAAGTTTGCGACAGTAGAAAATTATTTTTTGAATAATTTACTATAGAAAAGGCAATCCCTGGCGGATTTGAAATTTGCGACAGTAAAAAAATATTTTTTGAATAATTTACTATAGAAAAGGCAATCCCTGGCGTAATTAAAATTTGCGACAGTAGAAAATTATTTCTTGAATAATTTACTATAGAAAAGGCAATCCCTGGCGGATTTGAAATTTGCGACAGTAAAAAATTCATTTGTGAGAAATTTACTATAGAAAAGGCAATCCCTGGGTTATTTAAAATTTGCGACAGTAAAAAATTATTTTTTGAATAATTTACTATAGAAAAGGCAATTCCTGGGATATTTAAAATTTGCGACAGTAAAAAATTATTTTTTTGCAAAATTTACTATAGAAAAGGCAATCCCTGGCGTATTTAAAATTTCCGACAGTAAAAAATTATTTTTTGAATAATTTACTATAGAAAAGGCAATCCCTGGCGTAATTAAAATTTGCGACAGTATAAAATTATTTTTTGAATAATTTACTATAGAAAAGGCAATCCCTGGCGTAATTAAAATTTGCGACAGTAGAAAATTATTTTTTGAATAATTTACTATAGAAAAGGCAATCCCTGGCGTAATTAAAATTTGCGACAGTAGAAAATTAATATTTTGAAAAATTTACTGTAGAAAAGGCAATCCCTGGCGCAATTAAAACTTGCGATAGTAAAAAATTATTTTTTGAATAATTTACTATAGAAAAGGCAATCCCTGGCGTAATTAAAGTTTGCGACAGTAGAAAATTATTTTTTGAATAATTTACTATAGAAAAGGCAATCCCTGGCGGATTTGAAATTTGCGACAGTAAAAAAATATTTTTTGAATAATTTACTATAGAAAAGGCAATCCCTGGCGTAATTAAAATTTGCGACAGTAGAAAATTATTTCTTGAATAATTTACTATAGAAAAGGCAATCCCTGGCGGATTTGAAATTTGCGACAGTAAAAAATTATTTTTTGAATAATTTACTATAGAAAAGGCAATCCCTGGCGTAATTAAAATTTGCGACAGTTGAAAATGATTTTTTGAATAATTTACTATAGAAAAGGCAATCCCTGGCGTAATTAAAATTTGCGACAGTTGAAAATTATTTTTTGAATAATTTACTATAGAAAAGGCAATCCCTGGCGGATTTGAAATTTGCGACAGTAAAAAATTATTTTTTGAATAATTTACTATAGAAAAGGCAATCCCTGGCGTATTTAAAATTTGCGACATTAAAAAATTAATATTTTGTAAAATTTACTGTAGAAAAGGCAATCCCTGGCGCAATTAAAATTTGCGACAGTAAAAAATTATTTTTTGAATAATTTACTATAGAAAAGGCAATCCCTGGCGTAATTAAAATTTGCGACAGTAGAAAATTATTTTTTGAATAATTTACTATAGAAAAGGCAATCCCTGGCGTAATTAAAATTTGCGACAGTTGAAAATTATTTTTTGAATAATTTACTATAGAAAAGGCAATCCCTGGCGCAATTAAAATTTGCGACAGTAGAAAATTATTTTTTGAATAATTTAGAAAAGGCAATCCCTGGCGCAATTAAAATTTGCGACAGTAAAAAATTATTTTTTGAATAATTTACTGTAGAAAAGGCAATCCCTGGCCCAATTAAAATTTGCGACAGTAAAAAATTATTTTTTGCAAAATTTACTGTAGAAAAGGCAATCCCTGGCGGATTTGAAATTTGCGACAGTAAAAAATTATTTTTTGAATAATTTACTATAGAAAAGGTAATCTCTGGCGTAATTAAAACTTGCGACAGTAAAAAATTAATATTTTGAAAAATTTACTGTAGAAAAGGCAATCCCTGGCGCAATTAAAATTTGCGACAGTAGAAAATTATTTTTTGAATAATTTACTATAGAAAAGGCAATCCCTGGCGTAATTAAAATTTGCGACAGTAGAAAATTATTTTTTGAATAAATTACTATAGAAAAGGCAATCCCTGGCGGATTTGAAATTTGCGACAGTAAAAAATTATTTTTTGAATAATTTACTACAGAAAAGGCAATCCCTGGCGCAATTAAAATTTGCGACAGTTGAAAATTATTTTTTGAATAATTTACTATAGAAAAGGCAATCCCTGGCGGATTTGAAATTTGCGGCAGTTGAAAATTATTTTTTTAATAATTTACTATAGAAAAGGCAATCCCTGGCGTAACTAAAATTTGCGACAGTAAAAAATTATTTTTTGAATAATTTACTATAGAAAAGGCAATCCCTGGCGGATTTGAAATTTGCGACAATAAAAAATTATTTTTTGAATAATTTACTATAGAAAAGGCAATCCCTGGCGCAATTAAAATTTGCGACAGTTGAAAATTATTTTTTGAATAATTTACTATAGAAAAGGCAATCCCTGGCGGATTTGAAATTTGCGACAGTAAAAAATTATTTTTTGAATAATTTACTATAGAAAAGGCAATCCCTGGCGCACTTAAAATTGCGACAGTAAAAAATTATTTTTTGAATAATTTACTATAGAAAAGGCAGTTCCTGGCGTATTTAAAATTTGCGACAGTAAAAAATTATTTTTTGAATAATTTACTATAGAAAAGGCAATCCCTGGCGTAATTAAAATTTGCGACAGTATAAAATTATTTTTTGAATAATTTACTATAGAAAAGGCAATCCCTGGCGGATTTGAAATTTGCGGCAGTTGAAAATTATTTTTTTAATAATTTACTATAGAAAAGGCAATCCCTGGCGTAACTAAAATTTGCGACAGTAAAAAATTATTTTTTGAATAATTTACTATAGAAAAGGCAATCCCTGGCGGATTTGAAATTTGCGACCGTAAAAAATTATTTTTTGAATAATTTACTATAGAAAAGGCAATCCCTGGCGGATTTGAAATTTGCGACAATAAAAAATTATTTTTTGAATAATTTACTATAGAAAAGGCAATCCCTGGCGCAATTAAAATTTGCGACAGTTGAAAATTATTATTTGAATAATTTACTATAGAAAAGGCAATCCCTGGCGGATTTGAAATTTGCGACAGTAAAAAATTATTTTTTGAATAATTTACTATAGAAAAGGCAATCCCTGGCGCACTTAAAATTGCGACAGTAAAAAATTATTTTTTGAATAATTTACTATAGAAAAGGCAGTTCCTGGCGTATTTAAAATTTGCGACAGTAAAAAATTATTTTTTGAATAATTTACTATAGAAAAGGCAATCCCTGGCGTAATTAAAATTTGCGACAGTATAAAATTATTTTTTGAATAATTTACTATAGAAAAGGCAATCCCTGGCGTAATTAAAATTTGCGACAGTAAAAAATTATTTTTTGAATAATTTACTATAGAAAAGGCACTCCCTGGCGTATTTAAAATTTGCGACAGTAAAAAATTATTTTTTGAATAATTTACTATAGAAAAGGCAATCCCTGGCGTAATTAAAATTTGCGACAGTTGAAAATTATTTTTTGAATAATTTACTATAGAAAAGGCAATCCCTGGCGGATTTGAAATTTGCGACAGTAAAAAATTATTTTTTGAATAATTTACTATAGAAAAGGCAATCCCTGGCGCAATTAAAATTTGCGACAGTAGAAAATTATTTTTTGAATAATTTACTACAGAAAAGGCAATCCCTGGCGCACTTAAGATTTGCGACAGTAAAAAATTATTTTTTGAATAATTTACGATAGAAAAGGCAATCCCTGGCGCAATTAAAATTTGCGACAGTAAAAAATTAATTTGTGAGAAATTTACTATAGAAAAGGCAATCCCTGGCGGATTTGAAATTTGCGACAGTAAAAAATTATTTTTTGAATAATTTACTATAGGAAAGGCAATCCCTGGCGCAATTAAAATTTGCGACAGTTGAAAATTATTTTTTGAATAATTTACTATAGAAAAGGCAATCCCTGGCGTAATTAAAATTTGCGACAGTTGAAAATTATTTTTTGAATAATTTACTATAGAAAAGGCAATCCCTGGCGGATTTGAAATTTGCGACATTAAAAAATTATTTTTTGAATAATTTACTATAGAAAAGGCAATCCCTGGCGTAATTAAAATTTGCGACAGTTGAAAATTAATTTTTGAATAATTTACTATAGAAAAGGCAATCCCTGGCGTATTTAAAATTTGCGACAGTATAAAATTATTTTTTGAATAATTTACTATAGAAAAGGCAATCCCTGGCGTAATTAAAATTTGCGACAGTTGAAAATTATTTTTTGAATAATTTACTATAGAAAAGGCAATCCCTGGCGGATTTGAAATTTGCGACAGTAAAAAATTATTTTTTGAATAATTTACTATAAAAAGGTAATCTCTGGCGTAATTAAAATTTGCGACAGTTGAAAATTATTTTTTGAATAATTTACTATAGAAAAGGCAATCCCTGGCGTAATTAAAATTTGCGACAGTATAAAATTATTTTTTGAATAATTTACTATAGAAAAGGCAATCCCTGGCGGATTTGAAATTTGCGACAGTAAAAAATTAATTTGTGAGAAATTTACTATAGAAAAGGCAATTTCTGGGATATTTAAAATTTGCGACAGTAAAAAATTAATTTGTGAGAAATTTACTATAGAAAAGGCAATCCCGGATTTGAAATTTGCGACAGTAAAAAATTAATTTGTGAGAAATTTACCATACAAAAGGCAATTCCTGGGATATTTAAAATTTGCGACAGTAAAAAATTATTTTTTTGCAAAATTTACTACAGAAAAGGCAATCCCTGGCGGATTTGAAATTTGCGACAGTAAAAAATTATTTTTTGAATAATTTACTATAGAAAAGGCAATCCCTGGCGCAATTAAAATTTGCGACAGTTGAAAATTATTTTTTGAATAATTTACTATAGAAAAGGCAATCCCTGGCGTAATTAAAATTTGCGACAGTTGAAAATTATTTTTTGAATAATTTACTATAGAAAAGGCAATCCCTGGCGCAATTAAAATTTGCGACAGTAGAAAATTATTTTTTGAATAATTTACTACAGAAAAGGCAATCCCTGGCGCACTTAAAATTTGCGAAAGTAAAAAATTAATTTTTGAATAATTTACTATAGGAAAGGCAATCCCTGGCGCAATTAAAATTTGCGACAGTTGAAAATTATTTTTTGAATAATTTACTATAGAAAAGGCAATCCCTGGCGTAATTAAAATTTGCGACAGTTGAAAATTATTTTTTGAATAATTTACTATAGAAAAGGCAATCCCTGGCGGATTTGAAATTTGCGACAGTAAAAAATTATTTTTTGAATAATTTACTATAGAAAAGGCAATCCCTGGCGTAATTAAAATTTGCGACAGTTGAAAATTATTTTTTGAATAATTTACTATAGAAAAGGCAATCCCTGGCGCAATTAAAATTTGCGACAGTAGAGAATTATTTTTTGAATAATTTACTACAGAAAAGGCAATCCCTGGCGCACTTAAAATTTGCGACAGTAAAAAATTATTTTTTGAATAATTTACTATAGAAAAGGCAATCCCTGGCGCAATTAAAATTTGCGACAGTAAAAAATTAATTTGTGAGAAATTTACTATAGGAAAGGCAATCCCTGGGATATTTAAAATTTGCGACATTAAAAAATTATTTTTTTGCAAAATTTACTACAGAAAAGGCAATCCCTGGCGTATTTAAAATTTGCGAGAGTAAAAAATTATTTTTTGAATAATTTACTATAGAAAAGGCAATCCCTGGCGCAATTAAAATTTGCGACAGTAGAAAATTATTTGTTGAATAATTTACTACAGAAAAGGCAATCCCTGGCGCACTTAAAATTTGCGACAGTAAAAAATTATTTTTTGAATAATTTACTATAGAAAAGGCAATCCCTGGCGCAATTAAAATTTGCGACAGTAAAAAATTAATTTGTGAGAAATTTACTATAGAAAAGGCAATCCCTGGCGGATTTTAAATTTGCGACAGTAAAAAATTATTTTTTGAATAATTTACTATAGGAAAGGCAATCCCTGGCGCAATTAAAATTTGCGACAGTTGAAAATTATTTTTTGAATAATTTACTATAGAAAAGGCAATCCCTGGCGTAATTAAAATTTGCGACAGTTGAAAATTATTTTTTGAATAATTTACTACAGAAAAGGCAATCCCTGGCGTAATTAAAATTTGCGACAGTATAAAATTATTTTTTGAATAATTTACTATAGAAAAGGCAATCCCTGGCGTAAGTAAAATTTGCGACAGTAGAAAATTATTTTTTGAATAATTTACTATAGAAAAGGCAATCCCTGGCGTAAGTAAAATTTGCGACAGTAGAAAATTATTTTTTGAATAATTTACTATAGAAAAGGCAATCCCTCGCGTAATTAAAATTTGCGACAGTTGAAAATAATTTTTTGAATAATTTACTATAGAAAAGGCAATCCCTGGCGTAATTAAAATTTGCGACAGTATAAAATTATTTTTTGAATAATTTACTATAGAAAAGGCAATCCCTGGCGCAATTAAAATTTGCGACAGTTGAAAATTATTTTTTGAATAATTTACTATAGAAAAGGCAATCCCTGGCGTAATTAAAATTTGCGACAGTATAAAATTATTTTTTGAATAATTTACTATAGAAAAGGCAATCCTGGCGTATTTAAAATTTGCGACAGTATAAAATAATTTTTTGAATAATTTACTATAGAAAAGGCAATCCCTGGCGCAATTAAAATTTGCGACAGTATAAAATTATTTTTTGAATAATTTACTATAGAAAAGGCAATCCCTGGCGTATTTAAAATTTGCGACAGTAAAAAATTATTTTTTTGCAAAATTTACTATAGAAAAGGCAATCCCTGGCGTAATTAAAATTTGCGACAGTTGAAAATTATTTTTTGAATAATTTACTATAGAAAAGGCAATCCCTGGCGTATTTAAAATTTGCGACAGTTGAAAATTATTTTTTGAATAATTTACTATAGAAAAGGCAATCCCTGGCGCAATTAAAATTTGCGACAGTAGAAAATTATTTTTTGAATAATTTACTATAGAAAAGGCAATCCCTGGCGTAATTAAAATTTGCGACAGTAGAAAATTTTTTTTTGAATAATTTACTATAGAAAAGGCAATCCCTGGCGTAATTAAAATTTGCGACAGTAAAAAATTATTTTTTGAATAATTTACTATAGAAAAGGCAATCCCTGGCGGATTTGAAATTTGCGACAGTAAAAAATTATTCTTTGAATAATTTACTATAGAAAAGGCAATTCCTGGCGTAATTAAAATTTGCGACAGTTGAAAATTATTTTTTGAATAATTTACTATAGAAAAGGCAATCCCTGGCGTAATTAAAATTTGCGACAGTATAAAATTATTTTTTGAATAATTTACTATAGAAAAGGCAATCCCTGGGATATTTAAAATTTGCGACAGTAAAAAATTATTTTTTTGCAAAATTTATTATAGAAAAGGCAATCCCTGGCGTATTTAAAATTTGCGACAGTAAAAAATTAATTTGTGAGAAATTTACTATAGAAAAGGCAATCCCTGGGATATTTAAAATTTGCGACAGTAAAAAATTATTTTTTTGCAAAATTTACTATTGAAAAGGCAATCCCTGGCGTAATTAAAATTTGCGACAGTTGAAAATTATTTTTTGAATAATTTACTATAGAAAAGGCAATCCCTGGCGCAATTAAAATTTGCGACAGTAGAAAATTATTTTTTGAATAATTTACTATAGAAAAGGCAATCCCTGGCGCAATTAAAATTTGCGACGGTTGAAAATTATTTTTTGAATAATTTACTATAGAAAAGGCAATCCCTGGCGTAATTAAAATTTGCGACAGTAAAAAATTATTTTTTGAATAATTTACTATAGAAAAGGCAATCCCTGGCGCAATTAAAATTTGCGACAGTAGAAAATTATTTTTTGAATAATTTACTATAGAAAAGGCAATCCCTGGCGGATTTGAAATTTGCGACAGTTGAAAATTATTTTTTGAATAATTTACTATAGAAAAGGCAATCCCTGGCGTAATTAAAATTTGCGACAGTAAAAAATTATTTTTTGAATAATTTACTATAGAAAAGGCAATTCCTGGCGTATTTAAAATTTGCGACAGTAAAAAATTAATTTGTGAGAAATTTACTATAGAAAAGGCAATCCCTGGGATATTTAAAATTTGCGACAGTAAAAAAATATTTTTTTGCAAAATTTACTGTAGAAAAGGCAATCCCTGGCGTAATTAAAATTTGCGACAGTTGAAAATTATTTTATGAATAATTTACTATAGAAATGGCAATCCCTGGCGCAATTAAAATTTGCGACAGTAGAAAATTATTTTTTGATAAATTTACTATAGAAAAGGCAATCCCTGGCGTAATTAAAATTTGCGACAGTAGAAAATTATTTTTTGAATAATTTACTATAGAAAAGGCAATCCCTGGCGTATTTAAAATTTGCGACAGTAAAAAATTATTTTTTGAATAATTTACTATAGAAAAGGCAATCCCTGGCGCAATTAAAATTTGCGACAGTTGAAAATTATTTTTTGAATAATTTACTATAGAAAAGGCAATCCCTGGCGTAATTAAAATTTGCGACAGTAAAAAATTAATTTGTGAGAAAGTTACTATAGAAAAGGCAATCCCTGGGATATTTAAAATTTGCGACAGTAAAAAATTATTTTTTGAATAATTTACTATAGAAAAGGCAATCCCTGGCGCAATTAAAATTTGCGACAGTAGAAAATTATTTTTTGAATAATTTACTATAGAAAAGGCAATCCCTGGCGCACTTAAAATTTGCGACAGTATAAAATTATTTTTTGAATAATTTACTATAGAAAAGGCAATCCCTGGCGTAATTAAAATTTGCGACAGTAGAAAACTATTTTTTGAATAATTTACTATATAAAAGGCAATCCCTGGCGTATTTGAAATTTGCGACAGTAGAAAATTATTTTTTGAATAATTTACTGTAGAAAAGGCAATCCCTGGCGCAATTAAAATTTGCGACAGTAAAAAATTATGTTTTGCAAAATTTACTGTAGAAAAGGCAATCCCTGGCGGATTTGAAATTTGCGACAGTAAAAAATTATTTTTTGAATAATTTACTATAGAAAAGGCAATCCCTGGCGTATTTAAAATTTGCGACAGTAAAAAATTAATTTGTGAGAAATTTACTATAGAAAAGGCAATCCCTGGGATATTTAAAATTTGCGACAGTAAAAAATTATTTTTTGAATAATTTACTATAGAAAAGGCAATCCCTGGCGTATTTAAAATTTGCGACAGTAAAAAATTAATTTGTGCGAAATTTACTATAGAAAAGGCAATCCCTGGGATATTTAAAATTTGCGACAGTAAAAAATTATTTTTTTGCAAAATTTACTATAGAAAAGGCAATCCCTGGCGTATTTAAAATTTGCGACAGTAAAAAAGTATTTTTTGAATAATTTACTATAGAAAAGGCAATCCCTGGCGCAATTAAAAATTGCGACAGTAGAAAATTATTTTTTGAATAATTTACTATAGAAAAGGCAATCCCTGGCGCAATTAAAATTTGCGACGGTTGAAAATTATTTTTTGAATAATTTACTATAGAAAAGGCAATCCCTGGCGTAATTAAAATTTGCGACAGTAAAAAATTATTTTTTGAATAATTTACTATAGAAAAGGCAATCCCTGGCGCACTTAAAATTTGCGACAGTATAAAATTATTTTTTGAATAATTTACTATAGAAAAGGCAATCCCTGGCGTAATTAAAATTTGCGACAGTAGAAAATTATTTTTTGAATAATTTACTATAGACAAGGCAATCGCTGGCGTATTTAAAATTTGCGACAGTAGAAAATTATTTTTTGAATAATTTACTGTAGAAAAGGCAATCCCTGGCGCAATTAAAATTTGCGACAGTAAAAAATTATGTTTTGCAAAATTTACTGTAGAAAAGGCAATCCCTGGCGGATTTGATATTTGCGACAGTAAAAAATTATTTTTTGAATAATTTACTATAGAAAAGGCAATCCCTGGCGTAATTAAAATTTGCGACAGTAAAAAATTATTTTTTGAATAATTTACTATAGAAAAGGCAATCCCTGGCGGATATGAAATTTGCGACAGTAAAAAATTATTTTTTGAATAATTTACTATAGAAAAGGCAATTCCTGGCGTAATTAAAATTTGCGACAGTTAAAAATTATTTTTTGAATAATTTACTATAGAAAAGGCAATCCCTGGCGTAATTAAAATTTGCGACAGTATAAAATTATTTTTTGAATAATTTACTATAGAAAAGGCAATCCCTGGGATATTTAAAATTTGCGACAGTAAAAAATTATTTTTTTGCAAAATTTATTACAGAAAAAGCAATCCCTGGCGTATTTAAAATTTGCGACAGTAAAAAATTAATTTGTGAGAAATTTACTATAGAAAAGGCAATCCCTGGGATATTTAAAATTTGCGACAGTAAAAAATTATTTTTTTGCAAAATTTACTATTGAAAAGGCAATTACTGGCGTAATTAAAATTTGTGACAGTTGAAAATTATTTTTTGAATAAGTTACTATAGAAAAGGCAATCCCTGGCGCAATTAAAATTTGCGACAGTAGAAAATTATTTTTTGAATAATTTACTATAGAAAAGGCAATCCCTGGCGCAATTAAAATTTGCGACGGTTGAAAATTATTTTTTGAATAATTTACTATAGAAAAGGCAATCCCTGGCGTAATTAAAATTTGCGACAGTAAAAAATTATTTTTTGAATAATTTACTATAGAAAAGGCAATCCCTGGCGCAATTAAAATTTGCGACAGTAAAAAATTATTTTTTGAATAATTTACTATAGAAAAGGCAATCCCTGGCGTATTTAAAATTTGCGACAGTAAAAAATTATTTTTTGAATAATTTACTATAGAAAAGGCAATCCCTGGCGCAATTAAAATTTGCGACAGTTGAAAATTATTTTTTGAATAATTTACTATAGAAAAGGCAATTCCTGCCGTAATTAAAATTTGCGACAGTAAAAAACTAATTTGTGAGAAAGTTACTATAGAAAAGGCAATCCCTGGGATATTTAAAATTTGCGACAGTAAAAAATTATTTTTTGAATAATTTACTATAGAAAAGGCAATCCCTGGCGCAATTAAAATTTGCGACAGTAGAAAATTATTTTTTGAATAATTTACTATAGAAAAGGCAATCCCTGGCGCACTTAAAATTTGCGACAGTATAAAATTATTTTTTGAATAATTTACTATAGAAAAGGCAATCCCTGGCGTAATTAAAATTTGCGACAGTAGAAAATAATTTTTTGAATAATTTACTATAGAAAAGGCAATCCCTGGCGTATTTAAAATTTGCGACAGTAGAAAATTATTTTTTCAATAATTTACTGTAGAAAAGGCAATCCCTGGCGCAATTAAAATTTGCGACAGTAAAAAATTGTGTTTTGCAAAATTTACTGTAGAAAAGGCAATCCCTGGCGGATTTGAAATTTGCGACAGTAAAAAATTATTTTTTGAATAATTTACTATAGAAAAGGCAATCCCTGGCGTATTTAAAATTTGCGACAGTAAAAAATTAATTTGTGAGAAATTTACTATAGAAAAGGAAATCCCTGGGATATTTAAAATTTGCGACAGTAAAAAATTATTTTTTTGCAAAATTTATTATAGAAAAGGCAATCCCTGGCGTATTTAAAATTTGCGACAGTAAAAAATTAATTTGTGAGAAATTTACTATAGAAAAGGCAATCCCTGGGATATTTAAAATTTGCGACAGTAAAAAATTATTTTTTTGCAAAATTGACTATTGAAAAGGCAATCCCTGGCGTAATTAAAATTTGCGACAGTTGAAAATTATTTTTTGATTAATTTACTATAGAAAAGGCAATCCCTGGCGCAATTAAAATTTGCGACAGTAGAAAATTATTTTTTGAATAATTTACTATAGAAAAGGCAATCCCTGGCGCAATTAAAATTTGCGACAGTAAAAAATTAATTTGTGAGAAATTTACTATAGAAAAGGCAATCCCTGGGATATTTAAAATTTGCGACAGTAAAAAAATATTTTTTTGCAAAATTTACTGTAGAAAAGGCAATCCCTGGCGGATTTGAAATTTGCGACAGTTGAAAATTATTTTTTGAATAATTTACTATAGAAAAGGCAATCCCTGGCGTAATTAAAATTTGCGACAGTAAAAAATTATTTTTTGAATAATTTACTATAGAAAAGGCAATCCCTGGCGCAATTAAAATTTGCGACAGTAGAAAATTATTTTTTGAATAATTTACTATAGAAAAGGCAATCCCTGGCGGATTTGAAATTTGCGACAGTTGAAAATTATTTTTTGAATAATTTACTATAGAAAAGGCAATCCCTGGCGTAATTAAAATTTGCGACAGTAAAAAATTATTTTTTGAATAATTTACTATAGAAAAGGCAATTCCTGGCGTATTTAAAATTTGCGACAGTAAAAAATTAATTTGTGAGAAATTTACTATAGAAAAGGCAATCCCTGGGATATTTAAAATTTGCGACAGTAAAAAAATATTTTTTTGCAAAATTTACTGTAGAAAAGGCAATCCCTGGCGTAATTAAAATTTGCGACAGTTGAAAATTATTTTATGAATAATTTACTATAGAAATGGCAATCCCTGGCGCAATTAAAATTTGCGACAGTAGAAAATTATTTTTTGATAAATTTACTATAGAAAAGGCAATCCCTGGCGTAATTAAAATTTGCGACAGTAGAAAATTATTTTTTGAATAATTTACTATAGAAAAGGCAATCCCTGGCGTATTTAAAATTTGCGACAGTAAAAAATTATTTTTTGAATAATTTACTATAGAAAAGGCAATCCCTGGCGCAATTAAAATTTGCGAAAGTTGAAAATTATTTTTTGAATAATTTACTATAGAAAAGGCAATCCCTGGCGTAATTAAAATTTGCGACAGTAAAAAATTAATTTGTGAGAAAGTTACTATAGAAAAGGCAATCCCTGGGATATTTAAAATTTGCGACAGTAAAAAATTATTTTTTGAATAATTTACTATAGAAAAGGCAATCCCTGGCGCAATTAAAATTTGCGACAGTAGAAAATTATTTTTTGAATAATTTACTATAGAAAAGGCAATCCCTGGCGTATTTAAAATTTGCGACAGTAAAAAATTAATTTGTGAGAAATTTACTATAGAAAAGGAAATCCCTGGGATATTTAAAATTTGCGACAGTAAAAAATTATTTTTTTGCAAAATTTATTATAGAAAAGGCAATCCCTGGCGTATTTAAAAATTGCGACAGTAAAAAATTAATTTGTGAGAAATTTACTATAGAAAAGGCAATCCCTGGGA
The DNA here is from genome assembly GCA_963930735.1 of Dioctria linearis. Lineage (NCBI taxonomy): Eukaryota > Metazoa > Arthropoda > Insecta > Diptera > Asilidae > Dioctria > Dioctria linearis. Next base: position 171,067 of record CAWVNZ010002093.1, read on the forward strand.
TATTTAAAATTTGCGACAGTAAAAAATTATTTTTTTGCAAAATTGACTATTGAAAAGGCAATCCCTGGCGTAATTAAAATTTGCGACAGTTGAAAATTATTTTTTGATTAATTTACTATAGAAAAGGCAATCCCTGGCGCAATTAAAATTTGCGACAGTAGAAAATTATTTTTTGAATAATTTACTATAGAAAAGGCAATCCCTGGCGCAATTAAAATTTGCGACGGTTGAAAATTATTTTTTGAATAATTTACTATAGAAAAGGCAATCCCTGGCGTAATTAAAATTTGCGACAGTAAAAAATTATTTTTTGAATAATTTACTATAGAAAAGGCAATCCCTGGCGCAATTAAAATTTGCGACAGTAGAAAATTATTTTTTGAATAATTTACTATAGAAAAGGCAATCCCTGGCGGATTTGAAATTTGCGACAGTTGAAAATTATTTTTTGAATAATTTACTATAGAAAAGGCAATCCCTGGCGTAATTAAAATTTGCGACAGTAAAAAATTATTTTTAGAATAATTTACTATAGAAAAGGCAATCCCTGGCGTATTTAAAATTTGCGACAGTAAAAAATTAATTTGTGAGAAATTTACTATAGAAAAGGCAATCCCTGGGATATTTAAAATTTGCGACAGTAAAAAAATATTTTTTTGCAAAATTTACTATAGAAAAGGCAATCCCTGGCGTAATTAAAATTTGCGACAGTTGAAAATTATTTTTTGAATAATTTACTATAGAAAAGGCAATCCCTGGCGCAATTAAAATTTGCGACAGTAGAAAATTATTTTTTGAAAAATTTACTATAGAAAAGGCAATCCCTGGCGTAATTAAAATTTGCGACAGGAGAAAATTATTTTTTGAATAATTTACTATAGAAAAGGCAATCCCTGGGATATTTAAAATTTGCGACAGTAAAAAAATATTTTTTTGCAAAATTTACTATAGAAAAGGCAATCCCTGGCGTAATTAAAATTTGCGACAGTTGAAAATTATTTTTTGAATAATTTACTATAGAAAAGGCAATCGCTGGCGCAATTAAAATTTGCGACAGTAGAAAATTATTTTTTGAAAAATTTACTATAGAAAAGGCAATCCCTGGCGTAATTAAAATTTGCGACAGTAGAAAATTATTTTTTGAATAATTTACTATAGAAAAGGCAATCCCTGGCGTATTTAAAATTTGCGACAGTAAAAAATTAATTTGTGAGAAAGTTACTATAGAAAAGGCAATCCCTGGGATATTTAAAATTTGCGACAGTAAAAAATTATTTTTTGAATAATTTACTATAGAAAAGGCAATCCCTGGCGCAATTAAAATTTGCGACAGTAGAAAATTATTTTTTGAATAATTTACTATAGAAAAGGCAATCCCTGGCGCACTTAAAATTTGCGACAGTATAAAATTATTTTTTGAATAATTTACTATAGAAAAGGCAATCCCTGGCGTAATTAAAATTTGCGACAGTAGAAAATTATTTTTTGAATAATTTACTATAGAAAAGGCAATCCCTGGCGTATTTAAAATTTGCGACAGTAGAAAATTATTTTTTGAATAATTTACTGTAGAAAAGGCAATCCCTGGCGCAATTAAAATTTGCGACAGTAAAAAATTATGTTTTGCAAAATTTACTGTAGAAAAGGCAATCCCTGGCGGAATTGAAATTTGCGACAGTAAAAAATTATTTTTTGAATAATTTACTATAGAAAAGGCAATCCCTGGCGTATTTAAAATTAGCGACAGTAAAATATTAATTTGTGAGAAATTTACTATAGAAAAGGCAATCCCTGGGATATTTAAAATTTGCGACAGTACAAAATTATTTTTTGAATAATTTACTATAGAAAAGGCAATCCCTGGCGGATTTGAAATTTGCGACAGTAAAAAATTATTTTTTGAATAATTTACTATAGAAAAGGCAATCCCTGGCGTATTTAAAATTTGCGACAGTAAAAAATTAATATTTTGAAAAATTTACTGTAGTAAAGGCAATCCCTGGCGCAATTAAAATTTGCGACAGTAAAAAATTATTTTTTGAATAATTTACTATAGAAAAGGCAATCCCTGGCGTAATTAAAATTTGCGACAGTAGAAAATTATTTTTTGAATAATTTACTATAGAAAAGGCAATCCCTGGCGTAATTAAAATTTGCGACAGTTGAAAATTATTTTTTGAATAATTTACTATAGAAAAGGCAATCCCTGGCGCAATTAAAATTTGCGACAGTAGAAAATTATTTTTTGAATAATTTACTATAGAAAAGGCAATCCCTGGCACAATTAAAATTTGCGACAGTAAAAAATTATTTTTTGAATAATTTACTGTAGAAAAGGCAATCCCTGGCGCAATTAAAATTTGCGACAGTTGAAAATTATTTTTTGAATAATTTACTATAGAAAAGGCAATCCCTGGCGTAATTAAAATTTGCGACAGTATAAAATTATTTTTTGAATAATTTACTATAGAAAAGGCAATCCTGGCGTATTTAAAATTTGCGACAGTATAAAATTATTTTTTGAATAATTTACTATAGAAAAGGCAATCCCTGGCGCAATTAAAATTTGCGACAGTATAAAATTATTTTTTGAATAATTTACTATAGAAAAAGCAATCCCTGGCGTATTTAAAAATTTGCGACAGTAAAAAATTATTTTTTTGCAAAATTTACTATAGAAAAGGCAATCCCTGGCGTATTTAAAATTTGCGACAGTTGAAAATTATTTTTTGAATAATTTACTATAGAAAAGGCAATCCCTGGCGTATTTAAAATTTGCGACAGTTGAAAATTATTTTTTGAATAATTTACTATAGAAAAGGCAATCCCTGGCGCAATTAAAATTTGCGACAGTAGAAAATTATTTTTTGAATAATTTACTATAGAAAAGGCAATCCCTGGCGTAATTAAAATTTGCGACAGTAGAAAATTATTTTTTGAATAATTTACTATAGAAAAGGCAATCCCTGGCGTAATTAAAATTTGCGACAGTAAAAAATTATTTTTTGAATAATTTACTATAGAAAAGGCAATCCCTGGCGGATTTGAAATTTGCGACAGTAAAAAATTATTTTTTGAATGATTTACTATAGAAAAGGCAATTCCTGGCGTAATTAAAATTTGCGACAGTTGAAAATTATTTTTTGAATAATTTACTATAGAAAAGGCAATCCCTGGCGTAATTAAAACTTGCGACAGTATAAAATTATTTTTTGAATAATTTACTATAGAAAAGGCAATCCCTGGGATATTTAAAATTTGCGACAGTAAAAAATTATTTTTTTTGCAAAATTTACTATAGAAAAGGCAATCCCTGGCGTATTTAAAATTTGCGACAGTAAAAAATTAATTTGTGAGAAATTTACTATAGAAAAGGCAATCCCTGGGATATTTAAAATTTGCGACAGTAAAAAATTATTTTTTTGAATAATTTACTATAGAAAAGGCAATCCCTGGCGCAATTAAAATTTGCAACAGTTGAAAATTATTTTTTGAATAATTTACTATAGAAAAGGCAATCCCTGGCGCAATTAAAATTTGCGACAGTAGAAAATTATTTTTTGAATAATTTACTATAGAAAAGGCAATCCTTGGCGCAATTAAAATTTGCGACAGTTGAAAATTATTTTTTGAATAATTTACTATAGAAAAGGCAATCCCTGGCGTAATTAAAATGTGCGACAGTAAAAAATTATTTTTTGAATAATTTACTATAGAAAAGGCAATCCCTGGCGCAATTAAAATTTGCGCCAGTAGAAAATTATTTTTTGAATAATTTACTATAGAAAAGGCAATCCCTGGCGGATATGAAATTTGCGACAGTTGAAAATTATTTTTTGAATAATTTACTATAGAAAAGGCAATCCCTGGCGTAATTAAAATTTGCGACAGTAAAAAATTATTTTTTGAATAATTTACTATAGAAAAGGCAATCCCTGGCGTATTTAAAATTTGCGACAGTAAAAAATTAATTTGTGAGAAATTTACTATAGAAAAGGCAATCCCTGGGATATTTAAAATTTGCGACAGTACAAAATTATTTTTTGAATAATTTACTATAGAAAAGGCAATCCCTGGCACAATTAAAATTTGCGACAGTAAAAAAATTATTTTTTGAATAATTTACTATAGAAAAGGCAATCCCTGGCGTATTTAAAATTTGCGACAGTAAAAAATTAATATTTTGAAAAATTTACTGTAGTAAAGGCAATCCCTGGCGCAATTAAAATTTGCGACAGTAAAAAATTATTTTTTGAATAATTTACTATAGAAAAGGCAATCCCTGGCGTAATTAAAATTTGCGACAGTAGAAAATTATTTTTTGAATAATTTACTATAGAAAAGGCAATCCCTGGCGTAATTAAAATTTGCGACAGTTGAAAATTATTTTTTGAATAATTTACTATAGAAAAGGCAATCCCTGGCGCAATTAAAATTTGCGACAGTAGAAAATTATTTTTTGAATAATTTACTATAGAAAAGGCAATCCCTGGCACAATTAAAATTTGCGACAGTAAAAAATTATTTTTTGAATAATTTACTGTAGAAAAGGCAATCCCTGGCGCAATTAAAATTTGCGACAGTTGAAAATTATTTTTTGAATAATTTACTATAGAAAAGGCAATCCCTGGCGTAATTAAAATTTGCGACAGTATAAAATTATTTTTTGAATAATTTACTATAGAAAAGGCAATCCTGGCGTATTTAAAATTTGCGACAGTATAAAATTATTTTTTGAATAATTTACTATAGAAAAGGCAATCCCTGGCGCAATTAAAATTTGCGACAGTATAAAATTATTTTTTGAATAATTTACTATAGAAAAAGCAATCCCTGGCGTATTTAAAATTTGCGACAGTAAAAAATTATTTTTTTGCAAAATTTACTATAGAAAAGGCAATCCCTGGCGTATTTAAAATTTGCGACAGTTGAAAATTATTTTTTGAATAATTTACTATAGAAAAGGCAATCCCTGGCGTATTTAAAATTTGCGACAGTTGAAAATTATTTTTTGAATAATTTACTATAGAAAAGGCAATCCCTGGCGCAATTAAAATTTGCGACAGTAGAAAATTATTTTTTGAATAATTTACTATAGAAAAGGCAATCCCTGGCGTAATTAAAATTTGCGACAGTAGAAAATTATTTTTTGAATAATTTACTATAGAAAATATAGAAAAGGCAATCCCTGGCGTAATTAAAATTTGCGACAGTAAAAAATTATTTTTTGAATAATTTACTATAGAAAAGGCAATCCCTGGCGGATTTGAAATTTGCGACAGTAAAAAATTATTTTTTGAATGATTTACTATAGAAAAGGCAATTCCTGGCGTAATTAAAATTTGCGACAGTTGAAAATTATTTTTTGAATAATTTACTATAGAAAAGGCAATCCCTGGCGTAATTAAAACTTGCGACAGTATAAAATTATTTTTTGAATAATTTACTATAGAAAAGGCAATCCCTGGGATATTTAAAATTTGCGACAGTAAAAAATTATTTTTTTGCAAAATTTACTATAGAAAAGGCAATCCCTGGCGTATTTAAAATTTGCGACAGTAAAAAATTAATTTGTGAGAAATTTACTATAGAAAAGGCAATCCCTGGGATATTTAAAATTTGCGACAGTAAAAAATTATTTTTTTGAATAATTTACTATAGAAAAGGCAATCCCTGGCGCAATTAAAATTTGCAACAGTTGAAAATTATTTTTTGAATAATTTACTATAGAAAAGGCAATCCCTGGCGCAATTAAAATTTGCGACAGTAGAAAATTATTTTTTGAATAATTTACTATAGAAAAGGCAATCCTTGGCGCAATTAAAATTTGCGACAGTTGAAAATTATTTTTTGAATAATTTACTATAGAAAAGGCAATCCCTGGCGTAATTAAAATGTGCGACAGTAAAAAATTATTTTTTGAATAATTTACTATAGAAAAGGCAATCCCTGGCGCAATTAAAATTTGCGCCAGTAGAAAATTATTTTTTGAATAATTTACTATAGAAAAGGCAATCCCTGGCGGATATGAAATTTGCGACAGTTGAAAATTATTTTTTGAATAATTTACTATAGAAAAGGCAATCCCTGGCGTAATTAAAATTTGCGACAGTAAAAAATTATTTTTTGAATAATTTACTATAGAAAAGGCAATCCCTGGCGTATTTAAAATTTGCGACAGTAAAAAATTAATTTGTGAGAAATTTACTATAGAAAAGGCAATCCCTGGGATATTTAAAATTTCCGACAGTAAAAAATTATTTTTTTGCAAAATTTACTATAGAAAAGCAATCCCTGGCGTAATTAAAATTTGCGACAGTTGAAAATTATTTTTTGAATAATTTACTATAGAAAAGGCAATCCCTGGCGCAATTAAAATTTGCGACAGTAGAAAATTATTTTTTGAAAAATTTACTATAGAAAAGGCAATCCCTGGCGTAATTAAAATTTGCGATAGTAGAAAATTATTTTTTGAATAATTTACTAAAGAAAAGGCAATCCCTGGCGTATTTAAAATTTGCGCCAGTAAAAAATTATTTTTTGAATAATTTACTATAGAAAAGGCAATCCCTGGCGCAATTAAAATTTGCGACAGTTGAAAATTATTTTTTGAATAATTTACTATAGAAAAGGCAATCCCAGGCGTAATTAAAATTTGCGACAGTAAAAAATTAATTTGTGAGAAAGTTACTATAGAAAAGGCAATCCCTGGCGCAATTAAAATTTGCGACAGTTGAAAATTATTTTTTGAATAATTTACTATAGAAAAGGCAATCCCTGGCGCAATTACAATTTGCGACAGTAAAAAATTATTTTTTGAATAATTTAGTATAGAAAAGGCAATCCCTGGCGTAATTAAAATTTGCGACAGTTGAAAATTATTTTTTGAATAATTTACTATAGAAAAGGCAATCCCTGGCGGATTTGAAATTTGCGACAGTAAAAAAATATTTTTTGAATAATTTACTATAGGAAAGGCAATCCCTGGCGTAATTAAAATTTGCGACAGTTGAAAATTATTTTTATAAATAATTTACTATAGAAAAGGCAATCCCTGGCGTAATTAAAATTTGCGACAGTATAAAATGATTTTTTGAATATTTACTATAGAAAAGGCAATCCCTGGGATATTTAAAATTTGCGACAGTAAAAAATTATTTTTTTGCAAAATTTACTATAGAAAAGGCAATCCCTGGCGGATTTGAAATTTGCGACAGTAAAAAATTATTTTTTTGCAAAATTTACTATAGAAAAGGCAATACCTGGCGAATTTGAAATTTGCGACAGTAAAAAATTATTTTTTGAATAATTTACTATAGAAAAGGCAATCCCTGGCGTAATTAAAATTTGCGAGAGTATAAAATTATTTTTTGAATAATTTACTGTAGAAAAGGCAATCCCTGGCGTAATTAAAATTTGCGACAGTTGAAAATTATTTTTTTGAATAATTTACTATAGAAAAGGCAATCCCTGGCGTAATTAAAATTTGCGACAGTATAAAATTATTTTTTGAATAATTTACTATAGAAAAGGCAATCCCTGGCGTAATTAAAATTTGCGACAGTAGAAAATTATTTTTTGAATAATTTACTATAGAAAAGGCAATCCCTGGCGTAATTAAAATTTGCGACAGTTGAAAATTATTTTTTGAATAATTTACTATAGAAAAGGCAATACATGGCGTAATTAAAATTTGCGACAGTATAAAATTATTTTTTGAATAATTTACTATAGAAAAGGCAATCCCTGGCGTAATTAAAATTTGCGACAGTTGAAAATTATTTTTTGAATAATTTACTATAGAAAAGGCAATCCCTGGCGTAATTAAAATTTGCGACAGTATAAAATTATTTTTTGAATAATTTACTATAGAAAAGGCAATCCCTGGCGCAATTAAAATTTGCGACAGTTGAAAATTATTTTTTGAATAATTTACTATAGAAAAGGCAATCCCTGGCGTAATTAAAATTTGCGACAGTATAAAATTATTTTTTGAATAATTTACTATAGAAAAGGCAATCCCTGGCGTATTTAAAATTTGCGACAGTACAAAATTATTTTTTGAATAATTTACTAAAGAAAAGGCAATCCCTGGCGTAATTAAAATTTGCGACAGTATAAAATTATTTTTTGAATAATTTACTATAGAAAAGGCAATCCCTGGCGTATTTAAAATTTGCGAGAGTAAAAAATTAATTTGTGAGAAATTTACTATAGAAAAGGCAATCCCTGGGATATTTAAAATTTGCGACAGTAGAAAATTATTTTTTGAATAATTTACTATAGAAAAAGCAAACCCTGGCGTAATTAAAATTTTCGACAGTAGAAAATTATTTTTTGAATAATTTACTATAGAATAGGCAATCCCTGGCGTATTTAAAATTTGCGACAGTAAAAAATTAATTTGTGAGAAATTTACTATAGAAAAGGCAATCCCTGGGATATTTAAAATTTGCGACAATAAAAAATTATTTTTTTGGAAAATTTACTATAGAAAAGGCACTCCCTGGCGTATTTAAAATTTGCGACAGTAAAAAATTATTTTTTGAATAATTTACTATAGAAAAGGCAATCCCAGGCGTAATTAAAATTTGCGACAGTATAAAATTATTTTTTGAATAATTTACTATAGAAAAGGCAATCCCTGGCGTAATTAAAATTTGCGACAGTAAAAAATTATTTTTTGAATAATTTACTACAGAAAAGGCAATCCCTGGCGTATTTAAAATTTGCGACAGTAAAAAATTATTTTTTGAATAATTTACTATAGAAAAGGCAATCCCTGGCGTAATTAAAATTTGCGACAGTTGAAAATTATTTTTTGAATAATTTACTATAGAAAAGGCAATCCCTGGCGGATTTGAAATTTGCGACAGTAAAAAATTATTTTTTGAATAATTTACTATAGAAAAGGCAATCCCTGGCGTAATTAAAATTTGCGACAGTTGAAAATTATTTTTTGAATAATTTACTATAGAAAAGGCAATCCCTGGCGTAATTAAAATTTGCGACAGTAGAAAATTATTTTTTGAATAATTTACTATAGAAAAGGCAATCCCTGGTGGATTTGAAATTTGCGACAGTAAAAAACTAATTTGTGAGAAATTTACTATAGAAAAGGCAATCCCTGGGATATTTAAAATTTGCGACAGTAAAAAATTATTTTTTTGCAAAATTTACTATAGAAAAGGCAATCCCTGGCGTATTTAAAATTTGCGACAGTAAAAAATTATTTTTTGAATAATTTACTATAGAAAAGGCAATCCCTGGCGCAATTAAAATTTGCGACAGTAAAAAATTATTTTTTGAATAATTTACTATAGAAAAGGCAATCCCTGGCGCAATTAAAATTTGCGACAGTAAAAAATTAATTTGTGAGAAATTTACTATAGAAAAGGCAATCCCTGGCGGATTTGAAATTTGCGACAGTAAAAAATTATTTTTTGAATAATTTACTATAGAAAAGGCAATCCCTGGCGCAATTAAAATTTGCGACAGTTGAAAATTATTTTTTGAATAATTTACTATAGAAAAGGCAATCCCTGGCTTAATTAAAATTTGCGACAGTATAAAATTATTTTTTGAATAATTTACTATAGAAAAGGCAATCCCTGGCGCAATTAAAATTTGCGACAGTTGAAAATTATTTTTTGAATAATTTACTATAGAAAAGGCAATGCCTGGCGCAATTACAATTTGCGACAGTAAAAAATTATTTTTTGAATAATTTACTATAGAAAAGGCAATCCCTGGCGTAATTAAAATTTGCGACAGTTGAAAATTATTTTTTGAATAATTTACTATAGAAAAGGCAATCCCTGGCGGATTTGAAATTTGCGACAGTAAAAAAATATTTTTTGAATAATTTACTATAGAAAAGGCAATCCCTGGCGTAATTAAAATTTGCGACAGTTGAAAATTATTTTTATAAATAATTTACTATAGAAAAGGCAATCCCTGGCGTAATTAAAATTTGCGACAGTATAAAATTATTTTTTGAATAATTTACTATAGAAAAGGCAATCCCTGGGATATTTAAAATTTGCGACAGTAAAAAATTATTTTTTTGCAAAATTTACTATAGAAAAGGCAATCCCTGGCGTAATTAAAATTTGCGACAGTATAAAATTATTTTTTGAATAATTTACTATAGAAAAGGCAATCCCTGGCGTAATTAAAATTTGCGACAGTAGAAAATTATTTTTTGAATAATTTACTATAGAAAAGGCTTAATTAAAATTTGCGATAGTTGAAAATTATTTTTGAATAATTTACTATAGAAAAGGCAATACATGGCGTAATTAAAATTTGCGACAGTATAAAATTATTTTTTGAATAATTTACTATAGAAAAGGCAATCCCTGGCGTAATTAAAATTTGCGACAGTTGAAAATTATTTTTTGAATAATTTACTATAGAAAAGGCAATCCCTGGCGTAATTAAAATTTGCGACAGTATAAAATTATTTTTTGAATAATTTACTATAGAAAAGGCAATCCCTGGCGCAATTAAAATTTGCGACAGTTGAAAATTATTTTTTGAATAATTTACTAAAGAAAAGGCAATCCCTGGCGTAATTAAAATTTGCGACAGTATAAAATTATTTTTTGAATAATTTACTATAGAAAAGGCAATCCCTGGCGTATTTAAAATTTGCGAGAGTAAAAAATTAATTTGTGAGAAATTTACTATAGAAAAGGCAATCCCTGGGATATTTAAAATTTGCGACAGTAGAAAATTATTTTTTGAATAATTTACTATAGAAAAAGCAAACCCTGGCGTAATTAAAATTTTCGACAGTAGAAAATTATTTTTTGAATAATTTACTATAGAATAGGCAATCCCTGGCGTATTTAAAATTTGCGACAGTAAAAAATTAATTTGTGAGAAATTTACTATAGAAAAGGCAATCCCTGGGATATTTAAAATTTGCGACAATAAAAAATTATTTTTTTGGAAAATTTACTATAGAAAAGGCACTCCCTGGCGTATTTAAAATTTGCGACAGTAAAAAATTATTTTTTGAATAATTTACTATAGAAAAGGCAATCCCAGGCGTAATTAAAATTTGCGACAGTATAAAATTATTTTTTGAATAATTTACTATAGAAAAGGCAATCCCTGGCCTAATTAAAATTTGCGACAGTAAAAAATTATTTTTTGAATAATTTACTACAGAAAAGGCAATCCCTGGCGTATTTAAAATTTGCGACAGTAAAAAATTATTTTTTGAATAATTTACTATAGAAAAGGCAATCCCTGGCGTAATTAAAATTTGCGACAGTTGAAAATTATTTTTTGAATAATTTACTATAGAAAAGGCAATCCCTGGCGGATTTGAAATTTGCGACAGTAAAAAATTATTTTTTGAATAATTTACTATAGAAAAGGCAATCCCTGGCGTAATTAAAATTTGCGACAGTTGAAAATTATTTTTTGAATAATTTACTATAGAAAAGGCAATCCCTGGCGTAATTAAAATTTGCGACAGTAGAAAATTATTTTTTGAATAATTTACTATAGAAAAGGCAATCCCTGGTGGATTTGAAATTTGCGACAGTAAAAAACTAATTTGTGAGAAATTTACTATAGAAAAGGCAATCCCTGGGATATTTAAAATTTGCGACAGTAAAAAATTATTTTTTTGCAAAATTTACTATAGAAAAGGCAATCCCTGGCGTATTTAAAATTTGCGACAGTAAAAAATTATTTTTTGAATAATTTACTATAGAAAAGGCAATCCCTGGCGCAATTAAAATTTGCGACAGTAAAAAATTATTTTTTGAATAATTTACTATAGAAAAGGCAATCCCTGGCGCAATTAAAATTTGCGACAGTAAAAAATTAATTTGTGAGAAATTTACTATAGAAAAGGCAATCCCTGGCGGATTTGAAATTTGCGACAGTAAAAAATTATTTTTTGAATAATTTACTATAGAAAAGGCAATCCCTGGCGCAATTAAAATTTGCGACAGTTGGAAATTATTTTTTGAATAATTTACTATAGAAAAGGCAATCCCTGGCTTAATTAAAATTTGCGACAGTATAAAATTATTTTTTGAATAATTTACTATAGAAAAGGCAATCCCTGGCGCAATTAAAATTTGCGACAGTTGAAAATTATTTTTTGAATAATTTACTATAGAAAAGGCAATGCCTGGCGCAATTACAATTTGCGACAGTAAAAAATTATTTTTTGAATAATTTACTATAGAAAAGGCAATCCCTGGCGTAATTAAAATTTGCGACAGTTGAAAATTATTTTTTGAATAATTTACTATAGAAAAGGCAATCCCTGGCGGATTTGAAATTTGCGACAGTAAAAAAATATTTTTTGAATAATTTACTATAGAAAAGGCAATCCCTGGCGTAATTAAAATTTGCGACAGTTGAAAATTATTTTTATAAATAATTTACTATAGAAAAGGCAATCCCTGGCGTAATTAAAATTTGCGACAGTATAAAATTATTTTTTGAATAATTTACTATAGAAAAGGCAATCCCTGGGATATTTAAAATTTGCGACAGTAAAAAATTATTTTTTTGCAAAATTTACTATAGAAAAGGCAATCCCTGGCGTAATTAAAATTTGCGACAGTATAAAATTATTTTTTGAATAATTTACTATAGAAAAGGCAATCCCTGGCGTAATTAAAATTTGCGACAGTAGAAAATTATTTTTTGAATAATTTACTATAGAAAAGGCTTAATTAAAATTTGCGATAGTTGAAAATTATTTTTGAATAATTTACTATAGAAAAGGCAATACATGGCGTAATTAAAATTTGCGACAGTATAAAATTATTTTTTGAATAATTTACTATAGAAAAGGCAATCCCTGGCGTAATTAAAATTTGCGACAGTTGAAAATTATTTTTTGAATAATTTACTATAGAAAAGGCAATCCCTGGCGTAATTAAAATTTGCGACAGTATAAAATTATTTTTTGAATAATTTACTATAGAAAAGGCAATCCCTGGCGCAATTAAAATTTGCGACAGTTGAAAATTATTTTTTGAATAATTTACTATAGAAAAGGCAATCCCTGGCGTAATTAAAATTTGCGACAGTATAAAATTATTTTTTGAATAATTTACTATAGAAAAGGCAATCCCTGGCGTATTTAAAATTTGCGACAGTACAAAATTATTTTTTGAATAATTTACTAAAGAAAAGGCAATCCCTGGCGTAATTAAAATTTGCGACAGTATAAAATTATTTTTTGAATAATTTACTATAGAAAAGGCAATCCCTGGCGTATTTAAAATTTGCGAGAGTAAAAAATTAATTTGTGAGAAATTTACTATAGAAAAGGCAATCCCTGGGATATTTAAAATTTGCGACAGTAGAAAATTATTTTTTGAATAATTTACTATAGAAAAAGCAAACCCTGGCGTAATTAAAATTTTCGACAGTAGAAAATTATTTTTTGAATAATTTACTATAGAAAAGGCAATCCCTGGCGTATTTAAAATTTGCGACAGTAAAAAATTAATTTGTGAGAAATTTACTATAGAAAAGGCAATCCCTGGGATATTTAAAATTTGCGACAATAAAAAATTATTTTTTTGGAAAATTTACTATAGAAAAGGCAATCCCTGGCGCAATTAAAATTTGCGACAGTAGAAAATTATTTTTTGAATAATTTACTATAGAAAAGGCAATCCCTGGCACAATTAAAATTTGCGACAGTAAAAAATTATTTTTTGAATAATTTACTGTAGAAAAGGCAATCCCTGGCGCAATTAAAATTTGCGACAGTTGAAAATTATTTTTTGAATAATTTACTATAGAAAAGGCAATCCCTGGCGTAATTAAAATTTGCGACAGTATAAAATTATTTTTTGAATAATTTACTATAGAAAAGGCAATCCTGGCGTATTTAAAATTTGCGACAGTATAAAATTATTTTTTGAATAATTTACTATAGAAAAGGCAATCCCTGGCGCAATTAAAATTTGCGACAGTATAAAATTATTTTTTGAATAATTTACTATAGAAAAAGCAATCCCTGGCGTATTTAAAATTTGCGACAGTAAAAAATTATTTTTTTGCAAAATTTACTATAGAAAAGGCAATCCCTGGCGTAATTAAAATTTGCGACAGTTGAAAATTATTTTTTGAATAATTTACTATAGAAAAGGCAATCCCTGGCGTATTTAAAATTTGCGACAGTTGAAAATTATTTTTTGAATAATTTACTATAGAAAAGGCAATCCCTGGCGCAATTAAAATTTGCGACAGTAGAAAATTATTTTTTGAATAATTTACTATAGAAAAGGCAATCCCTGGCGTAATTAAAATTTGCGAGAGTAGAAAATTATTTTTTGAATAATTTACTATAGAAAAGGCAACCCTGGCGTAATTAAAATTTGCGACAGTAAAAAATTATTTTTTGAATAATTTACTATAGAAAAGGCAATCCCTGGCGGATTTGAAATTTGCGACAGTAAAAAATTATTTTTTGAATGATTTACTATAGAAAAGGCAATTCCTGGCGTAATTAAAATTTGCGACAGTTGAAAATTATTTTTTGAATAATTTACTATAGAAAAGGCAATCCCTGGCGTAATTAAAACTTGCGACAGTATAAAATTATTTTTTGAATAATTTACTATAGAAAAGGCAATCCTTGGGATATTTAAAATTTGCGACAGTAAAAAATTATTTTTTTGCAAAATTTACTATAGAAAAGGCAATCCCTGGCGTATTTAAAATTTGCGACAGTAAAAAATTAATTTGTAAGAAATTTACTATAGAAAAGGCAATCCCTGGGATATTTAAAATTTGCGACAGTAAAAAATTATTTTTTTGAATAATTTACTATAGAAAAGGCAATCCCTGGCGCAATTAAAATTTGCAACAGTTGAAAATTATTTTTTGAATAATTTACTATAGAAAAGGCAATCCCTGGCGCAATTAAAATTTGCGACAGTAGAAAATTATTTTTTGAATAATTTACTATAGAAAAGGCAATCCTTGGCGCAATTAAAATTTGCGACAGTTGAAAATTATTTTTTGAATAATTTACTATAGAAAAGGCAATCCCTGGCGTAATTAAAATGTGCGACAGTAAAAAATTATTTTTTGAATAATTTACTATAGAAAAGGCAATCCCTGGCGCAATTAAAATTTGCGCCAGTAGAAAATTATTTTTTGAATAATTTACTATAGAAAAGGCAATCCTTGGCGGATATGAAATTTGCGACAGTTGAAAATTATTTTTTGAATAATTTACTATAGAAAAGGCAATCCCTGGCGTAATTAAAATTTGCGACAGTAAAAAATTATTTTTTGAATAATTTACTATAGAAAAGGCAATCCCTGGCGTATTTAAAATTTGCGACAGTAAAAAATTAATTTGTGAGAAATTTACTATAGAAAAGGCAATCCCTGGGATATTTAAAATTTGCGACAGTAAAAAATTATTTTTTTGCAAAATTTACTATAGAAAAGCAATCAGTTGAAAATTATTTTTTGAATAATTTACTATAGAAAAGGCAATCCCTGGCGCAATTAAAATTTGCGACAGTAGAAAATTATTTTTTGAAAAATTTACTATAGAAAAGGCAATCCCTGGCGTAATTAAAATTTGCGATAGTAGAAAATTATTTTTTGAATAATTTACTAAAGAAAAGGCAATCCCTGGCGTATTTAAAATTTGCGCCAGTAAAAAATTATTTTTTGAATAATTTACTATAGAAAAGGCAATCCCTGGCGCAATTAAAATTTGCGACAGTTGAAAATTATTTTTTGAATAATTTACTATAGAAAAGGCAATCCCAGGCGTAATTAAAATTTGCGACAGTAAAAAATTAATTTGTGAGAAAGTTACTATAGAAAAGGCAATCCCTGGGATATTTAAATTTATTCAACAATTGAACAATTTACTACAGAAAAGGCAATCCCTGGCGCACTTAAAATTTGCGACAGTAAAAAATTATTTTTTGAATAATTTACTATAGAAAAGGCAATCCCTGGCGCAATTAAAATTTGCGACAGTAAAAAATTAATTTGTGAGAAATTTACTATAGAAAAGGCAATCCCTGGCGGATTTGAAATTTGCGACAGTAAAAAATTATTTTTTGAATAATTTACTATAGAAAAGGCAATCCCTGGCGCAATTAAAATTTGCGACAGTTGAAAATTATTTTTTGAATAATTTACTATAGAAAAGGCAATCCCTGGCGTATTTAAAATTTGCGACAGTATAAAATTATTTTTTGAATAATTTACTATAGAAAAGGCAATCCCTGGCGCAATTAAAATTTGCGACAGTTGAAAATTATTTTTTGAATAATTTACGATAGAAAAGGCAATCCCTGGCGCAATTACAATTTGCGACAGTAAAAAATTATTTTTTGAATAATTTAGTATAGAAAAGGCAATCCCTGGCGTAATTAAAATTTGCGACAGTTGAAAATTATTTTTTGAATAATTTACTATAGAAAAGGCAATCCCTGGCGGATTTGAAATTTGCGACAGTAAAAAAATATTTTTTGAATAATTTACTATAGAAAAGGCAATCCCTGGCGTAATTAAAATTTGCGACAGTTGAAAATTATTTTTATAAATAATTTACTATAGAAAAGGCAATCCCTGGCGTAATTAAAATTTGCGACAGTATAAAATGATTTTTTGAATATTTACTATAGAAAAGGCAATCCCTGGGATATTTAAAATTTGCGACAGTAAAAAATTATTTTTTTGCAAAATTTACTATAGAAAAGGCAATCCCTGGCGGATTTGAAATTTGCGACAGTAAAAAATTATTTTTTTGCAAAATTTACTATAGAAAAGGCAATCCCTGGCGAATTTGAAATTTGCGACAGTAAAAAATTATTTTTTGAATAATTTACTATAGAAAAGGCAATCCCTGGCGTAATTAAAATTTGCGAGAGTATAAAATTATTTTTTGAATAATTTACTGTAGAAAAGGCAATCCCTGGCGTAATTAAAATTTGCGACAGTTGAAAATTATTTTTTGAATAATTTACTATAGAAAAGGCAATCCCTGGCGTAATTAAAATTTGCGACAGTATAAAATTATTTTTTGAATAATTTACTATAGAAAAGGCAATCCCTGGCGTAATTAAAATTTGCGACAGTAGAAAATTATTTTTTGAATAATTTACTATAGAAAAGGCAATCCCTGGCGTAATTAAAATTTGCGACAGTATAAAATTATGTTTTGAATAATTTACTATAGAAAAGGCAATCCCTGGCGTATTTAAAATTTGCGACAGTACAAAATTATTTTTTGAATAATTTACTAAAGAAAAGGCAATCCCTGGCGTAATTAAAATTTGCGACAGTATAAAATTATTTTTTGAATAATTTACTATAGAAAAGGCAATCCCTGGCGTATTTAAAATTTGCGAGAGTAAAAAATTAATTTGTGAGAAATTTACTATAGAAAAGGCAATCCCTGGGATATTTAAAATTTGCGACAGTAGAAAATTATTTTTTGAATAATTTACTATAGAAAAAGCAAACCCTGGCGTAATTAAAATTTTCGACAGTAGAAAATTATTTTTTGAATAATTTACTGGCGTATTTAAAATTTGCGACAGTAAAAACTTAATTTGTGAGAAATTTACTATAGAAAAGGCAATCCCTGGGATATTTAAAATTTGCGACAATAAAAAATTATTTTTTTGGAAAATTTACTATAGAAAAGGCACTCCCTGGCGTATTTAAAATTTGCGACAGTAAAAAATTATTTTTTGAATAATTTACTATAGAAAAGGCAATCCCAGGCGTAATTAAAATTTGCGACAGTATAAAATTATTTTTTGAATAATTTACTATAGAAAAGGCAATCCCTGGCGTAATTAAAATTTGCGACAGTAAAAAATTATTTTTTGAATAATTTACTACAGAAAAGGCAATCCCTGGCGTATTTAAAATTTGCGACAGTAAAAAATTATTTTTTGAATAATTTACTATAGAAAAGGCAATCCCTGGCGTAATTAAAATTTGCGACAGTTGAAAATTATTTTTTGAATAATTTACTATAGAAAAGGCAATCCCTGGCGGATTTGAAATTTGCGACAGTAAAAAATTATTTTTTGAATAATTTACTATAGAAAAGGCAATCCCTGGCGTAATTAAAATTTGCGACAGTTGAAAATTATTTTTTGAATAATTTACTATAGAAAAGGCAATCCCTGGCGTAATTAAAATTTGCGACAGTAGAAAATTATTTTTTGAATAATTTACTATAGAAAAGGCAATCCCTGGTGGATTTGAAATTTGCGACAGTAAAAAATTAATTTGTGAGAAATTTACTATAGAAAAGGCAATCCCTGGGATATTTAAAATTTGCGACAGTAAAAAATTATTTTTTTGCAAAATTTACTATAGAAAAGGCAATCCCTGGCGTATTTAAAATTTGCGACAATAAAAAATTATTTTTTGAATAATTTACTATAGAAAAGGCAATCCCTGGCGCAATTAAAATTTGCGACAGTAAAAAATTATTTTTTGAATAATTTACTATAGAAAAGGCAATCCCTGGCGCAATTAAAATTTGCGACAGTAAAAAATTAATTTGTGAGAAATATACTATAGAAAAGGCAATCCCTGGCGGATTTGAAATTTGCGACAGTAAAAAATTATTTTTTGAATAATTTACTATAGAAAAGGCAATCCCTGGCGCAATTAAAATTTGCGACAGTTGAAAATTATTTTTTGAATAATTTACTATAGAAAAGGCAATCCCTGGCTTAATTAAAATTTGCGACAGTATAAAATTATTTTTTGAATAATTTACTATAGAAAAGGCAATCCCTGGCGCAATTAAAATTTGCGACAGTTGAAAATTATTTTTTGAATAATTTACTATAGAAAAGGCAATGCCTGGCGCAATTACAATTTGCGACAGTAAAAAATTATTTTTTGAATAATTTACTATAGAAAAGGCAATCCCTGGCGTAATTAAAATTTGCGACAGTTGAAAATTATTTTTTGAATAATTTACTATAGAAAAGGCAATCCCTGGCGGATTTGAAATTTGCGACAGTAAAAATATATTTTTTGAATAATTTACTATAGAAAAGGCAATCCCTGGCGTAATTAAAATTTGCGACAGGTGAAAATTATTTTTATAAATAATTTACTATAGAAAAGGCAATCCCTGGCGTAATTAAAATTTGCGACAGTATAAAATTATTTTTTGAATAATTTACTATAGAAAAGGCAATCCCTGGGATATTTAAAATTTGCGACAGTAAAAAATTATTTTTTTGCAAAATTTACTATAGAAAAGGCAATCCCTGGCGTAATTAAAATTTGCGACAGTATAAAATTATTTTTTGAATAATTCACTATAGAAAAGGCAATCCCTGGCGTAATTAAAATTTGCGACAGTAGAAAATTATTTTTTGAATAATTTACTATAGAAAAGGCGTAATTAAAATTTGCGATAGTTGAAAATTATTTTTTGAATAATTTACTATAGAAAAGGCAATACATGGCGTAATTAAAATTTGCGACAGTATAAAATTATTTTTTGAATAATTTACTATAGAAAAGGCAATCCCTGGCGTAATTAAAATTTGCGACAGCTGAAAATTATTTTTTGAATAATTTACTATAGAAAAGGCAATCCCTGGCGTAATTAAAATTTGCGACAGTATAAAATTATTTTTTGAATAATTTACTATAGAAAAGGCAATCCCTGGCGCAATTAAAATTTGCGACAGTTGAAAATTATTTTTTGAATGATTTACTATAGAAAAGGCAATCCCTGGCGTAATTAAAATTTGCGACAGTATAAAATTATTTTTTGAATAATTTACTATAGAAAAGGCAATCCTGGCGTATTTAAAATTTGCGACAGTATAAAATTATTTTTTGAATAATTTACTATAGAAAAGGCAATCCCTGGCGCAATTAAAATTTGCGACAGTAGAAAATTATTTTTTGAATAATTTACTATAGAAAAGGCAATCCCTGGCACAATTAAAATTTTCGACAGTAAAAAATTATTTTTTGAATAATTTACTGTAGAAAAGGCAATCCCTGGCGCAATTAAAATTTGCGACAGTAAAAAATTATTTTTTGAATAATTTACTGTAGAAAAGGCAATCCCTGGCGCAATTAAAATTTGCGACAGTTGAAAATTATTTTTTGAATAATTTACTATAGAAAAGGCAATCCCTGGCGTAATTAAAATTTGCGACAGTATAAAATTATTTTTTGAATAATTTACTATAGAAAAGGCAATCCTGGTGTATTTAAAATTTGCGACAGTATAAAATTATTTTTTGAATAATTTACTATAGAAAAGGCAATCCCTGGCGCAATTAAAATTTGCGACAGTATAAAATTATTTTTTGAATAATTTACTATAGAAAAAGCAATCCCTGGCGTATTTAAAATTTGCGACAGTAAAAAATTATTTTTTTGCAAAATTTACTATAGAAAAGGCAATCCCTGGCGTAATTAAAATTTGCGACAGTTGAAAATTATTTTTTGAATAATTTACTATAGAAAAGGCAATCCCTGGCGTATTTAAAATTTGCGACAGTTGAAAATTATTTTTTGAATAATTTACTATAGAAAAGGCAATCCCTGGCGCAATTAAAATTTGCGACAGTAGAAAATTATTTTTTGAATAATTTACTATAGAAAAGGCAATCCCTGGCGTAATTAAAATTTGCGACAGTAGAAAATTATTTTTTGAATAATTTACTATAGAAAAGGCAACCCTGGCGTAATTAAAATTTGCGACAGTAAAAAATTATTTTTTGAATAATTTACTATAGAAAAGGCAATCCCTGGCGGATTTGAAATTTGCGACAGTAAAAAATTATTTTTTGAATGATTTACTATAGAAAAGGCAATTCCTGGCGTAATTAAAATTTGCGACAGTTGAAAATTATTTTTTGAATAATTTACTATAGAAAAGGCAATCCCTGGCGTAATTAAAACTTGCGACAGTATAAAATTATTTTTTGAATAATTTACTATAGAAAAGGCAATCCCTGGGATATTTAAAATTTGCGACAGTAAAAAATTATTTTTTTGCAAAATTTACTATAGAAAAGGCAATCCCTGGCGTATTTAAAATTTGCGACAGTAAAAAATTAATTTGTAAGAAATTTACTATAGAAAAGGCAATCCCTGGGATATTTAAAATTTGCGACAGTAAAAAATTATTTTTTTGAATAATTTACTATAGAAAAGGCAATCCCTGGCGCAATTAAAATTTGCAACAGTTGAAAATTATTTTTTGAATAATTTACTATAGAAAAGGCAATCCCTGGCGCAATTAAAATTTGCGACAGTAGAAAATTATTTTTTGAATAATTTACTATAGAAAAGGCAATCCTTGGCGCAATTAAAATTTGCGACAGTTGAAAATTATTTTTTGAATAATTTACTATAGAAAAGGCAATCCCTGGCGTAATTAAAATGTGCGACAGTAAAAAATTATTTTTTGAATAATTTACTATAGAAAAGGCAATCCCTGGCGCAATTAAAATTTGCGCCAGTAGAAAATTATTTTTTGAATAATTTACTATAGAAAAGGCAATCCCTGGCGGATATGAAATTTGCGACAGTTGAAAATTATTTTTTGAATAATTTACTATAGAAAAGGCAATCCCTGGCGTAATTAAAATTTGCGACAGTAAAAAATTATTTTTTGAATAATTTACTATAGAAAAGGCAATCCCTGGCGTATTTAAAATTTGCGACAGTAAAAAATTAATTTGTGAGAAATTTACTATAGAAAAGGCAATCCCTGGGATATTTAAAATTTGCGACAGTAAAAAATTATTTTTTTGCAAAATTTACTATAGAAAAGCAATCCCTGGCGTAATTAAAATTTGCGACAGTTGAAAATTATTTTTTGAATAATTTACTATAGAAAAGGCAATCCCTGGCGCAATTAAAATTTGCGACAGTAGAAAATTATTTTTTGAAAAATTTACTATAGAAAAGGCAATCCCTGGCGTAATTAAAATTTGCGATAGTAGAAAATTATTTTTTGAATAATTTACTAAAGAAAAGGCAATCCCTGGCGTATTTAAAATTTGCGCCAGTAAAAAATTATTTTTTGAATAATTTACTATAGAAAAGGCAATCCCTGGCGCAATTAAAATTTGCGACAGTTGAAAATTATTTTTTGAATAATTTACTATAGAAAAGGCAATCCCAGGCGTAATTAAAATTTGCGACAGTAAAAAATTAATTTGTGAGAAAGTTACTATAGAAAAGGCAATCCCTGGGATATTTAAATTTATTCAACAATTGAACAATTTACTACAGAAAAGGCAATCCCTGGCGCACTTAAAATTTGCGACAGTAAAAAATTATTTTTTGAATAATTTACTATAGAAAAGGCAATCCCTGGCGCAATTAAAATTTGCGACAGTAAAAAATTAATTTGTGAGAAATTTACTATAGAAAAGGCAATCCCTGGCGGATTTGAAATTTGCGACAGTAAAAAATTATTTTTTGAATAATTTACTATAGAAAAGGCAATCCCTGGCGCAATTAAAATTTGCGACAGTTGAAAATTATTTTTTGAATAATTTACTATAGAAAAGGCAATCCCTGGCGTATTTAAAATTTGCGACAGTATAAAATTATTTTTTGAATAATTTACTATAGAAAAGGCAATCCCTGGCGCAATTAAAATTTGCGACAGTTGAAAATTATTTTTTGAATAATTTACTATAGAAAAGGCAATCCCTGGCGCAATTACAATTTGCGACAGTAAAAAATTATTTTTTGAATAATTTAGTATAGAAAAGGCAATCCCTGGCGTAATTAAAATTTGCGACAGTTGAAAATTATTTTTTGAATAATTTACTATAGAAAAGGCAATCCCTGGCGGATTTGAAATTTGCGACAGTAAAAAAATATTTTTTGAATAATTTACTATAGAAAAGGCAATCCCTGGCGTAATTAAAATTTGCGACAGTTGAAAATTATTTTTATAAATAATTTACTATAGAAAAGGCAATCCCTGGCGTAATTAAAATTTGCGACAGTATAAAATGATTTTTTGAATATTTACTATAGAAAAGGCAATCCCTGGGATATTTAAAATTTGCGACAGTAAAAAATTATTTTTTTGCAAAATTTACTATAGAAAAGGCAATCCCTGGCGGATTTGAAATTTGCGACAGTAAAAAATTATTTTTTTGCAAAATTTACTATAGAAAAGGCAATCCCTGGCGAATTTGAAATTTGCGACAGTAAAAAATTATTTTTTGAATAATTTACTATAGAAAAGGCAATCCCTGGCGTAATTAAAATTTGCGAGAGTATAAAATTATTTTTTGAATAATTTACTGTAGAAAAGGCAATCCCTGGCGTAATTAAAATTTGCGACAGTTGAAAATTATTTTTTGAATAATTTAACTATAGAAAAGGCAATCCCTGGCGTAATTAAAATTTGCGACAGTATAAAATTATTTTTGAATAATTTACTATAGAAAAGGCAATCCCTGGCGTAATTAAAATTTGCGACAGTAGAAAATTATTTTTTGAATAATTTACTATAGAAAAGGCAATCCCTGGCGTAATTAAAATTTGCGACAGTTGAAAATTATTTTTTGAATAATTTACTATAGAAAAGGCAATACATGGCGTAATTAAAATTTGCGACAGTATAAAATTATTTTTTGAATAATTTACTATAGAAAAGGCAATCCCTGGCGTAATTAAAATTTGCGACAGTTGAAAATTATTTTTTGAATAATTTACTATAGAAAAGGCAATCCCTGGCGTAATTAAAATTTGCGACAGTATAAAATTATTTTTTGAATAATTTACTATAGAAAAGGCAATCCCTGGCGCAATTAAAATTTGCGACAGTTGAAAATTATTTTTTGAATAATTTACTATAGAAAAGGCAATCCCTGGCGTAATTAAAATTTGCGACAGTATAAAATTATTTTTTGAATAATTTACTATAGAAAAGGCAATCCCTGGCGTATTTAAAATTTGCGACAGTACAAAATTATTTTTTGAATAATTTACTAAAGAAAAGGCAATCCCTGGCGTAATTAAAATTTGCGACAGTATAAAATTATTTTTTGAATAATTTACTATAGAAAAGGCAATCCCTGGCGTATTTAAAATTTGCGAGAGTAAAAACTTAATTTGTGAGAAATTTTACTATAGAAAAGGCAATCCCTGGGATATTTAAAATTTGCGACAATAAAAAATTATTTTTTTGGAAAATTTACTATAGAAAAGGCACTCCCTGGCGTATTTAAAATTTGCGGACAGTAAAAAATTATTTTTTGAATAATTTACTATAGAAAAGGCAATCCCAGGCGTAATTAAAATTTGCGACAGTATAAAATTATTTTTTGAATAATTTACTATAGAAAAGGCAATCCCTGGCGTAATTAAAATTTGCGACAGTACAAAATTATTTTTTGAATAATTTACTACAGAAAAGGCAATCCCTGGCGTATTTAAAATTTGCGACAGTAAAAAATTATTTTTTGAATAATTTACTATAGAAAAGGCAATCCCTGGCGTATTTAAAATTTGCGAGAGAGTAAAAAATTAATTTGTGAGAAATTTACTATAGAAAAGGCAATCCCTGGGATATTTAAAATTTGCGACAGTAGAAAATTATTTTTTGAATAATTTACTATAGAAAAAGCAAACCCTGGCGTAATTAAAATTTTCGACAGTAGAAAATTATTTTTTGAATAATTTACTATAGAAAAGGCAATCCCTGGCGTATTTAAAATTTGCGACAGTAAAAACTTAATTTGTGAGAAATTTACTATAGAAAAGGCAATCCCTGGGATATTTAAAATTTGCGACAGTACAAAATTATTTTTTGAATAATTTACTATAGAAAAGGCAATCCCTGGCGTATTTAAAATTTGCGACAGTTGAAAATTATTTTTTGAATAATTTACTATAGAAAAGGCAATCCCTGGCGTAATTAAAATTTGCGACAGTATAAAATTATTTTTTGAATAATTTACTATAGAAAAGGCAATCCCTGGCGTATTTAAAATTTGCGACAGTATAAAATTATTTTTTGAATAATTTACTATAGAAAAGGCAATCCCTGGCGTATTTAAAATTTGCGACAGTACAAAATTATTTTTTGAATAATTTACTAAAGAAAAGGCAATCCCTGGCGTAATTAAAATTTGCGACAGTATAAAATTATTTTTTGAATAATTTACTATAGAAAAGGCAATCCCTGGCGTATTTAAAATTTGCGACAGTACAAAATTATTTTTTGAATAATTTACTAAAGAAAAGGCAATCCCTGGCGTAATTAAAATTTGCGACAGTATAAAATTATTTTTTGAATAATTTACTATAGAAAAGGCAATCCCTGGCGTAATTAAAATTTGCGACAGTAAAAAATTATTTTTTGAATAATTTACTACAGAAAAGGCAATCCCTGGCGTATTTAAAATTTGCGACAGTAAAAAATTATTTTTTGAATAATTTACTATAGAAAAGGCAATCCCTGGCGTAATTAAAATTTGCGACAGTTGAAAATTATTTTTTGAATAATTTACTATAGAAAAGGCAATCCCTGGCGGATTTGAAATTTGCGACAGTAAAAAATTATTTTTTGAATAATTTACTATAGAAAAGGCAATCCCTGGCGTAATTAAAATTTGCGACAGTAGAAAATTATTTTTTGAATAATTTGCTATAGAAAAGGCAATCCCTGGTGGATTTGAAATTTGCGACAGTAAAAAATTAATTTGTGAGAAATTTACTATAGAAAAGGCAATCCCTGGGATATTTAAAATTTGCGACAGTAAAAAATTATTTTTTTGCAAAATTTACTATAGAAAAGGCAATCCCTGGCGTATTTAAAATTTGCGACAGTAAAAAATTATTTTTTGAATAATTTACTATAGAAAAGGCAATCCCTGGCGCAATTAAAATTTGCGACAGTAAAAAATTATTTTTTGAATAATTTACTATAGAAAAGGCAATCCCTGGCGCAATTAAAATTTGCGACAGTAAAAAATTAATTTGTGAGAAATATACTATAGAAAAGGCAATCCCTGGCGGATTTGAAATTTGCGACAGTAAAAAATTATTTTTTGAATAATTTACTATAGAAAAGGCAATCCCTGGCGCAATTAAAATTTGCGAAAGTTGAAAATTATTTTTTGAATAATTTACTATAGAAAAGGCAATCCCTGGCTTAATTAAAATTTGCGACAGTATAAAATTATTTTTTGAATAATTTACTATAGAAAAGGCAATCCCTGGCGCAATTAAAATTTGCGACAGTTGAAAATTATTTTTTGAATAATTTACTATAGAAAAGGCAATGCCTGGCGCAATTACAATTTGCGACAGTAAAAAATTATTTTTTGAATAATTTACTATAGAAAAGGCAATCCCTGGCGTAATTAAAATTTGCGACAGTTGAAAATTATTTTTTGAATAATTTACTATAGAAAAGGCAATCCCTGGCGGATTTGAAATTTGCGACAGTAAAAAAATATTTTTTGAATAATTTACTATAGAAAAGGCAATCCCTGGCGTAATTAAAATTTGCGACAGGTGAAAATTATTTTTATAAATAATTTACTATAGAAAAGGCAATCCCTGGCGTAATTAAAATTTGCGACAGTATAAAATTATTTTTTGAATAATTTACTATAGAAAAGGCAATCCCTGGGATATTTAAAATTTGCGACAGTAAAAAATTATTTTTTTGCAAAATTTACTATAGAAAAGGCAATCCCTGGCGTAATTAAAATTTGCGACAGTATAAAATTATTTTTTGAATAATTTACTATAGAAAAGGCAATCCCTGGCGTAATTAAAATTTGCGACAGTAGAAAATTATTTTTTGAATAATTTACTATAGAAAAGGCGTAATTAAAATTTGCGATAGTTGAAAATTATTTTTTGAATAATTTACTATAGAAAAGGCAATACATGGCGTAATTAAAATTTGCGACAGTATAAAATTATTTTTTGAATAATTTACTATAGAAAAGGCAATCCCTGGCGTAATTAAAATTTGCGACAGTTGAAAATTATTTTTTGAATAATTTACTATAGAAAAGGCAATCCCTGGCGTAATTAAAATTTGCGACAGTATAAAATTATTTTTTGAATAATTTACTATAGAAAAGGCAATCCCTGGCGCAATTAAAATTTGCGACAGTTGAAAATTATTTTTTGAATGATTTACTATAGAAAAGGCAATCCCTGGCGTAATTAAAATTTGCGACAGTATAAAATTATTTTTTGAATAATTTACTATAGAAAAGGCAATCCCTGGCGTATTTAAAATTTGCGACAGTACAAAATTATTTTTTGAATAATTTACTAAAGAAAAGGCAATCCCTGGCGTAATTAAAATTTGCGACAGTATAAAATTATTTTTTGAATAATTTACTATAGAAAAGGCAATCCCTGGCGTATTTAAAATTTGCGAGAGTAAAAAATTAATTTGTGAGAAATTTACTATAGAAAAGGCAATCCCTGGGATATTTAAAATTTGCGACAGTAGAAAATTATTTTTTGAATAATTTACTATAGAAAAAGCAAACCCTGGCGTAATTAAAATTTTCGACAGTAGAAAATTATTTTTTGAATAATTTACTATAGAAAAGGCAATCCCTGGCGTATTTAAAATTTGCGACAGTAAAAAATTAATTTGTGAGAAATTTACTATAGAAAAGGCAATCCCTGGGATATTTAAAATTTGCGACAATAAAAAATTATTTTTTTGGAAAATTTACTATAGAAAAGGCAATCCCTGGCGTATTTAAAATTTGCGACAGTAAAAAATTAATTTTTGAATAATTTACTATAGAAAAGGCAATCCCAGGCGTAATTAAAATTTGCGACAGTATAAAATTATTTTTTGAATAATTTACTATAGAAAAGGCAATCCCTGGCGTAATTAAAATTTGCGACAGTAAAAAATTATTTTTTGAATAATTTACTACAGAAAAGGCAATCCCTGGCGTATTTAAAATTTGCGACAGTAAAAAATTATTTTTTGAATAATTTACTATAGAAAAGGCAATCCCTGGCGTAATTAAAATTTGCGACAGTTGAAAATTATTTTTTGAATAATTTACTATAGAAAAGGCAATCCCTGGCGGATTTGAAATTTGCGACAGTAAAAAATTATTTTTTGAATAATTTACTATAGAAAAGGCAATCCCTGGCGTAATTAAAATTTCCGACAGTTGAAAATTATTTTTTGAATAATTTACTATAGAAAAGGCAATCCCTGGCGTAATTAAAATTTGCGACAATAGAAAATTATTTTTTGAATAATTTACTATAGAAAAGGCAATCCCTGGTGGATTTGAAATTTGCGACAGTAAAAAATTAATTTGTGAGAAATTTACTATAGAAAAGGCAATCCCTGGGATATTTAAAATTTGCGACAGTAAAAAATTATTTTTTTGCAAAATTTACTATAGAAAAGGCAATCCCTGGCGTATTTAAAATTTGCGACAGTAAAAAATTATTTTTTGAATTATTTACTATAGAAAAGGCAATCCCTGGCGCAATTAAAATTTGCGACAGTAAAAAATTAATTTGTGAGAAATTTACTATAGAAAAGGCAATCCCTGGCGGATTTGAAATTTGCGACAGTAAAAAATTATTTTTTGAATAATTTACTATAGAAAAGGCAATCCCTGGCGCAATTAAAATTTGCGACAGTTGAAAATTATTTTTTGAATAATTTACTATAGAAAAGGCAATCCCTGGCTTAATTAAAATTTGCGACAGTATAAAATTATTTTTTGAATAATTTACTATAGAAAAGGCAATCCCTGGCGCAATTAAAATTTGCGACAGTTGAAAATTTTTTTTGAATAATTTACTATAGAAAAGGCAATGCCTGGCGCAGTTACAATTTGCGACAGTAAAAAATTATTTTTTGAATAATTTACTATAGAAAAGGCAATCCCTGGCGTAATTAAAATTTGCGACAGTTGAAAATTATTTTTTGAATAATTTACTATAGAAAAGGCAATCCCTGGCGTAATTAAAATTTGCGACAGTATAAAATTATTTTTTGAATAATTTACTATAGAAAAGGCAATCCCTGGGATATTTAAAATTTGCGACAGTAAAAAATTATTTTTTTGCAAAATTTACTATAGAAAAGGCAATCCCTGGCGTAATTAAAATTTGCGACAGTATAAAATTATTTTTTGAATAATTTACTATAGAAAAGGCAATCCCTGGCGTAATTAAAATTTGCGACAGTAGAAAATTATTTTTTGAATAATTTACTATAGAAAAGGCAATCCCTGGCGCAATTAAAATTTGCGACAGTTGAAAATTATTTTTTGAATAATTTACTATAGAAAAGGCAATCCCTGGCGTAATTAAAATTTGCGACAGTATAAAATTATTTTTTGAATAATTTACTATAGAAAAGGCAATCCCTGGCGTATTTAAAATTTGCGACAGTACAAAATTATTTTTTGAATAATTTACTATAGAAAAGGCAATCCCTGGCGTAATTAAAATTTGCGACAGTATAAAATTATTTTTTGAATAATTTACTATAGAAAAGGCAATCCCTGGCGTATTTAAAATTTGCGAGAGTAAAAAATTAATTTGTGAGAAATTTACTATAGAAAAGGCAATCCCTGGGATATTTAAAATTTGCGACAGTATAAAATTATTTTTTGAATAATTTACTATAGAAAAGGCAATCCCTGGCGTATTTAAAATTTGCGACAGTAAAAAATTATTTTTTGAATAATTTACTATAGAAAAGGCAATCCCTGGCGTAATTAAAATTTGCGACAGTAGAAAATTATTTTTTGAATAATTTACTATAGAAAAGGCAATCCCTGGCGTAATTAAAATTTGCGAGAGTAGAAAATTATTTTTTGAATAATTTACTATAGAAAAGGCAATCCCTGGCGTAATTAAAATTTGCGACAGTTGAAAATTATTTTTTGAATAATTTACTATAGAAAAGGCAATCCCTGGCGTAATTAAAATTTGCGACAGTAAAACATTATTTTTTGAATAATTTACTATAGAAAAGGCAATCCCTGGCGGATTTGAAATTTGCGACAGTAAAAAATTATTTTTTGAATAATTTACTATAGAAAAAGCAATCCCTGGCGCAATTAAAATTTGCGACAGTTGAAAATTATTTTTTGAATAATTTACTATAGAAAAGGCAATCCCTGGCGGATTTGAAATTTGCGACAGTAAAAAATTATTTTTTGAATAATTTACTATAGAAAAGGCAATCCCTGGCGCACTTAAAATTTGCGACAGTAAAAAATTATTTTTTGAATAATTTACTATAGAAAAGGCAATCCCTGGCGTAATTAAAATTTGCGACAGTATAAAATTATTTTTTTGAATAATTTACTATAGAAAAGGCAATCCCTGGCGTAATTAAAATTTGCGACATTTGAAAATTATTTTTTGAATAATTTACTATAGAAAAGGCAATCCCTGGCGTAATTAAAATTTGCGACAGTAAAAAATTATTTTTTGAATAATTTACTATAGAAAAGGCAATCCCTGGCGGATTTGAAATTTGCGACAGTAAAAAATTATTTTTTGAATAATTTACTATAGAAAAGGCAATCCCTGGCGCAATTAAAATTTACGACAGTTGAAAATTATTTTTAGAATAATTTACTATAGAAAAGGCAATCCCTGGCGTAATTAAAATTTGCGACAGTATAAAATTATTTTTTGAATAATTTACTATAGAAAAGGCAATCCCTGGCTCAATTAAAATTTGCGACAGTTGAAAATTATTTTTTGAATAATTTACTATAGAAAAGGCAATCCCTGGCGCAATTACAATTTGCGACAGTAAAAAACTATTTTTTGAATAATTTACTATAGAAAAGGCAATCCCTGGCGTAATTAAAATTTGCGACAGTTGAAAATTATTTTTTGAATAATTTACTATAGAAAAGGCAATCCCTGGCGGATTTGAAATTTGCGAGAGTAAAAAATTATTTTTTGAATAATTTACTATAGAAAAGGCAATCCCTGGCGTAATTAAAATTTGCGACAGTATAAAATTATTTTTTGAATAATTTACTATAGAAAAGGCAATCCCTGGCGTAATTAAAATTTGCGACAGTTGAAAATTATTTTTTGAATAATTTACTATAGAAAAGGCAATCCCTGGCGTAATTAAAATTTGCGACAGTATAAAATTATTTTTTGAATTATTTACTATAGAAAAGGCAATCCCTGGCGTAATTAAAATTTGCGACAGTAGAAAATTATTTTTTGAATAATTTACTATAGAAAAGGCAATCCCTGGCGTAATTAAAATTTGCGACAGTTGAAAATTATTTTTTGAATAATTTACTATAGAAAAGGCAATACATGGCGTAATTAAAATTTGCGACAGTATAAAATTATTTTTTGAATAATTTACTATAGAAAAGGCAATCCCTGGCGTAATTAAAATTTGCGACAGTTGAAAATTATTTTTTGAATAATTTACTATAGAAAAGGCAATCCCTGGCGTAATTAAAATTTGCGACAGTATAAAATTATTTTTTGAATAATTTACTATAGAAAAGGCAATCCCTGGCGCAATTAAAATTTGCGACAGTTGAAAATTATTTTTTGAATAATTTACTATAGAAAAGGCAATCCCTGGCGTAATTAAAATTTGCGACAGTATAAAATTATTTTTTGAATAATTTACTATAGAAAAGGCAATCCCTGGCGTATTTAAAATTTGCGACAGTATAAAATTATTTTTTGAATAATTTACAATAGAAAAGGCAATCCCTGGCGTAATTAAAATTTGCGACAGTATAAAATTATTTTTTGAATAATTTACTATAGAAATGGCAATCCCTGGCGTATTTAAAATTTGCGAGAGTAAAAAATTAATTTGTGAGAAATTTACTATAGAAAAGGCAATCCCTGGGATATTTAAAATTTGCGACAGTATAAAATTATTTTTTGAATAATTTACTATAGAAAAGGCAATCCCTGGCGTATTTAAAATTTGCGATAGTAAAAAATTATTTTTTGAATAATTTACTATAGAAAAGGCAATCCCTGGCGTAATTAAAATTTGCGACAGTAGAAAATTATTTTTTGAATAATTTACTATAGAAAAGGCAATCCCTGGCGTAATTAAAATTTGCGAGAGTAGAAAACTATTTTTTGAATAATTTACTATAGAAAAGGCAATCCCTGGCGTAATTAAAATTTGCGACAGTTGAAAATTATTTTTTGAATAATTTACTATAGAAAGGCAATCCCTGGCGTAATTAAAATTTGCGACAGTAAAAAATTATTTTTTGAATAATTTACTATAGAAAAGGCAATCCCTGGCGGATTTGAAATTTGCGACAGTAAAAAATTATTTTTTGAATAATTTACTATAGAAAAGGCAATCCCTGGCGCAATTAAAATTTGCGACAGTTGAAAATTATTTTTGGAATAATTTACTATAGAAAAGGCAATCCGTGGCGCACTTAAAATTTGCGACAGTAAAAAATTATTTTTTGAATAATTTACTATAGAAAAGGCAATCCCTGGCGCACTTAAAATTTGCGACAGTAAAAAATTATTTTTTGAATAATTTACTATAGAAAAGGCAATCCCTGGCGTAATTAAAATTTGCGACAGTATAAAATTATTTTTTGAATAATTTACTATAGAAAAGGCAATCCCTGGCGTAATTAAAATTTGCGACAGTTGAAAATTATTTTTTGAATAATTTACTATAGAAAAGGCAATCCCTGGCGTAATTAAAATTTGCGACAGTAAAAAATTATTTTTTGAATAATTTACTATAGAAAAGGCAATCCCTGGCGGATTTGAAATTTGCGACAGTAAAAAATTATTTTTTGAATAATTTACTATAGAAAAGGCAAACCCTGGCGCAATTAAAATTTGCGACAGTTGAAAATTATTTTTTGAATAATTTACTATAGAAAAGGCAATCCCTGGCGTAATTAAAATTTGCGACTATATAAAATTATTTTTTGAATAATTTACTATAGAAAAGGCAATCCCTGGCGCAATTAAAATTTGCGACAGTTGAAAATTATTTTTTGAATAATTTACTATAGAAAAGGCAATCCCTGGCGCAATTACAATTTGCGACAGTAAAAAATTATTTTTTGAATAATTTACTATAGAAAAGGCAATCCCTGGCGTAATTAAAATTTGCGACAGTTGAAAATTATTTTTTGAATAATTTACTATAGAAAAGGCAATCCCTGGCGGATTTGAAATTTGCGACAGTAAAAAATTATTTTTTGAATAATTTACTATAGAAAAGGCAATCCCTGGCGTAATTAAAATTTGCGACAGTTGAAAATTATTTTTTGAATAATTTACTATAGAAAAGGCAATCCCTGGCGTAATTAAAATTTGCGACAGTATAAAATTATTTTTTGAATAATTTACTATAGAAAAGGCAATCCCTGGCGCAATTAAAATTTGCGACAGTTGAAAATTATTTTTTGAATAATTTACTATAGAAAAGGCAATCCCTGGCGTAATTAAAATTTGCGACAGTAAAAAATTATTTTTTGAATAATTTACTATAGAAAAGGCAATCCCTGGCGGATTTGAAATTTGCGACAGTAAAAAATTATTTTTTTGCAAAATTTACTATAGAAAAGGCAATCCCTGGCGGATTTGAAATTTGCGACGGTAAAAAATTAATTTGTGAGAAATTTACTATAGAAAAGGCAATCCCTGGCGTAATTAAAATTTGCGACAGTATAAAATTATTTTTTTAATAATTTACTATAGAAAAGGCAATCCCTGGGATATTTAAAATTTGCGACAGTAAAAAATTATTTTTTTGCAAAATTTTCTATAGAAAAGGCAATCCCTGGCGGATTTGAAATTTGCGACAGTAAAAAATTATTTTTTTGCAAAATTTACTATAGAAAAGGCAATCCCTGGCGAATTTGAAATTTGCGACAGTAAAAAATTATTTTTTGAATAATTTACTATTGAAAAGGCAATCCCTGGCGTAATTAAAATTTGCGACAGTATAAAATTATTTTTTGAATAATTTACTATAGAAAAGGCAATCCCTGGCGCAATTAAAATTTGCGACAGTTGAAAATTATTTTTTGAATAATTTACTATAGAAAAGGCAATCCCTGGCGTAATTAAAATTTGCGACAGTATAAAATTATTTTTTTAATAATTTACTATAGAAAAGGCAATCCCTGGGATATTTAAAATTTGCGACAGTAAAAAATAATTTTTTTGCAAAATTTACTATAGAAAAGGCAATCCCTAGCGGATTTGAAATTTGCGACAGTAAAAAATTATTTTTTTGCAAAATTTACTATAGAAAAGGCAATCCCTGGCGGATTTGAAATTTGCGACAGTAAAAAATTATTTTTTGAATAATTTACTATAGAAAAGGCAATCCCTGGCGTAATTAAAATTTGCGACAGTATAAAATTATTTTTTGAATATTTTACTATAGAAAAGGCAATCCCTGGCGTAATTAAAATTTGCGACAGTTGAAAATTATTTTTTGAATAATTTACTATAGAAAAGGCAATCCCTGGCGTAATTAAAATTTGCGACAGTTGAAAATTATTGTTTCAATAATTTACTATAGAAAAGGCAATCCCTGGCGTAATTAAAATTTGCGACAGTAAAAAATTATTTTTTGAATAATTTACTATAGAAAAGGCAATCCCTGGCGGATTTGAAATTTGCGACAGTAAAAAATTATTTTTTTGAATAATTTACTATAGAAAAGGCAATCCCTGGCGCAATAAAAATTTGCGACATTTGAAAATTATTTTTTGAATAATTTACTATAGAAAAGGCAATCCCTGGCGGATTTGAAAATTTGCGACAGTAAAAAATTATTTTTTGAATAATTTACTATAGAAAAGGCAATCCCTGGCGCACTTAAAATTTGCGACAGTAAAAAATTATTTTTTGAATAATTTACTATAGAAAAGGCAATCCCTGGCGTAATTAAAATTTGCGACAGTATAAAATTATTTTTTGAATAATTTACTATAGAAAAGGCAATCCCTGGCGTAATTAAAATTTGCGACAGTTAAAAATTATTTTTTGAATAATTTACTATAGAAAAGGCAATCCCTGGCGTAATTAAAATTTGCGACAGTAAAAAATTATTTTTTGAATAATTTACTATAGAAAAGGCAATTCCTGGCGGATTTGAAATTTGCGACAGTAAAAAATTATTTTTTGAATAATTTACTATAGAAAAGGCAATCCCTGGCGCAATTAAAATTTGCGACAGTTGAAAATTATTTTTTGAATAATTTACTATAGAAAAGGCAATCCCTGGCGTAATTAAAATTTGCGACAGTATAAAATTTGTTTTTTGAATAATTTACTATAGAAAAGGTAATCCCTGGGGCAATTAAAATTTGCGACAGTTGAAAATTATTTTTTGAATAATTTACTATAGAAAAGGCAATCCCTGGCGCAATTACAATTTGCGACAGTAAAAAATTATTTTTTGAATAATTTACTATAGAAAAGGCAATCCCTGGCGTAATTAAAATTTGCGACAGTTGAAAATTATTTTTTGAATAATTTACTATAGAAAAGGCAATCCCTGGCGGATTTGAAATTTGCGACAGTAAAAAATTATTTTTTGAATAATTTACTATAGAAAAGGCAATCCCTGGCGTAATTAAAATTTGCGACAGTTGAAAATTATTTTTTGAATAATTTACTATAGAAAAGGCAATCCCTGGCGGATTTGAAATTTGCGACAGTAAAAAATTATTTTTTGAATAATTTACTATAGAAAAGGCAATCCCTGGCGCAATTAAAATTTGCGACAGTTGAAAATTATTTTTTGAATAATTTACTATAGAAAAGGCAATCCCTGGCGTAATTAAAATTTGCGACAGTATAAAATTTGTTTTTTGAATAATTTACTATAGAAAAGGCAATCCCTGGCGTAATTAAAATTTGCGACAGTTGAAAATTATTTTTTGAATAATTTACTATAGAAAAGGCAATCCCTGGCGTAATTAAAATTTGCGACAGTTGAAAATTATTGTTTGAATAATTTACTATAGAAAAGGCAATCCCTGGCGTAATTAAAATTTGCGACAGTAAAAAATTATTTTTTGAATAATTTACTATAGAAAAGGCAATCCCTGGCGGATTTGAAATTTGCGACAGTAAAAAATTATTTTTTTGAATAATTTACTATAGAAAAGGCAATCCCTGGCGTAATTAAAATTTGCGACAGTAGAAAATTATTTTTTGAATAATTTACTATAGAAAAGGCAATCCCTGGCGTAATTAAAATTTGCGACAGTAAAAAATTATTTTTTGAATAATTTACTATAGAAAAGGCAATCCCTGGCGCAATAACAATTTGCGACAGTAGAAAATTATTTTTTGAATAATTTACTATAGAAAAGGCAAGCCCTGGCGCACTTAAAATTTGCGACAGTAAAAAATTATTTTTTGAATAATTTACTATAGAAAAGGCAATCCCTGGCGTAATTAAAATTTGCGACAGTATAAAATTATTTTTTGAATAATTTACTATATAAAAGGCAATCCCTGGCGTAATTAAAATTTGCGACAGTAAAAAATTAATTTGTGAGAAATTTACTATAGAAAAGGCAATCCCTGGCGCACTTAAAATTTGCGACAGTAAAAAATTATTTTTTGAATAATTTACTATAGAAAAGGCAATCCCTGGCGTAATTAAAATTTGCGACAATATAAAATTATTTTTTGAATAATTTACTATAGAAAAGGCAATCCCTGGCGTAATTAAAATTTGCGACAGTAGAAAATTATTTTTTGAATAATTTACTATAGAAAAGGCAATCCCTGGCGCAATTAAAATTTGCGACAGTATAAAATAATTTTTTGCAAAATTTACTTTAGAAAAGGCAATCCCTGGCGGATTTGAAATTTGCGACAGTAGAAAATTAATTTGTGAGAAATTTACTATAGAAAAGGCAATCCCTGGCGTAATTAAAATTTGCGACAGTAGAAAATTATTTTTTGAATAATTTACTATAGAAAAGGCAATCCCTGGCGCAATTAAAATTTGCGACAGTATAAAATTATTTTTTGAATAATTTACTATAGAAAAGGCAATCCCTGGCGCAATTAAAATTTGCGACAGTATAAAATTATTTTTTGAATAATTTACTATGGAAAAGGCAATCCCTGGCGTATTTAAAATTTGCGACAGTAAAAAATTATTTTTTGAATAATTTACTATTGAAAAGGCAATCCCTGGCGCAATTAAAATTTGCGACAGTAAAAAATTATTTTTTGCAAAATTTACTGTAGAAAAGGCAATCCCTGGCGCAATTAAAACTTGCGATTGTAAAAAATTATTTTTTGAATAATTTACTATAGAAAAGGCAATCCCTGGCGTAATTAAAATTTGCGACAGTAGAAAATTATATTTTGAATAATTTACTATAGAAAGGGCAATCCCTGGCGGATTTGAAATTTGCGACAGTAAAAAATTATTTTTTGAATAATTTACTATAGAAAAGACAATCCCTGGCGTATTTAAAATTTGCGACAGTAAAAAATTAATTTGTGAGAAATTTACTATAGAAAAGGCAATCCCTGGGATATTTAAAATTTGCGACAGTAAAAAATTATTTTTTGAATAATTTACTATAGAAAAGGCAATCCCTGGCGTAATTAAAATTTGCGACAGTATAAAATTATTTTTTGAATAATTTACTATAGAAAAGGCAATCCCTGGCGGATTTGAAATTTGCGACAGTAGAAAATTATTTTTTGAATAATTTGCTATAGAAAAGGTAAACCCTGGCGCAATTAAAATTTGCGACAGTATAAAATTATTTTTTGCAAAATTTACTGTAGAAATGGCAATCCCTGGCGGATTTGAAATTTGCGACAGTAGAAAATTAATTTGTGAGAAATTTACTATAGAAAAGGCAATCCCTGGCGTAATTAAAATTTGCGACAGTAGAAAATTAATTTGTGAGAAATTTACTATAGAAAAGGCAATCCCTGGGATATTTAAAATTTGCGACAGTAAAAAATTATTTTTTGAATAATTTACTATAGAAAAGGCAATCCCTGGCGCAATTAAAATTTGCGACAGTATAAAATTATTTTTTGAATAATTTACTATAGAAAAGGCAATCCCTGGCGTAATTAAAATTTGCGACAGTAAAAAATTATTTTTTGAATAATTTACTATAGAAAAGGCAATCCCTGGCGGATTTGAAATTTGCGACAGTAAAAAATTATTTTTTGAATAATTTACTATAGAAAAGGTAAACCCTGGCGCAATTAAAATTTGCAACAGTTGAAAATTATTTTTTGAATAATTTACTATAGAAAAGGCAATCCCTGGCGTAATTAAAATTTGCGACTATATAAAATTATTTTTTGAATAATTTACTATAGAAAAGGCAATCCCTGGCGCAATTAAAATTTGCGACAGTTGAAAATTATTTTTTGAATAATTTACTATAGAAAAGGCAATCCCTGGC
Source organism: Dioctria linearis (assembly GCA_963930735.1). Taxonomy (NCBI): domain Eukaryota; kingdom Metazoa; phylum Arthropoda; class Insecta; order Diptera; family Asilidae; genus Dioctria; species Dioctria linearis. Next base: position 209,520 of record CAWVNZ010002093.1, read on the forward strand.
GCAATTACAATTTGCGACAGTAAAAAATTATTTTTTGAATAATTTACTATAGAAAAGGCAATCCCTGGCGTAATTAAAATTTGCGACAGTTGAAAATTATTTTTTGAATAATTTACTATAGAAAAGGCAATCCCTGGCGGATTTGAAATTTGCGACAGTAAAAAATTATTTTTTGAATAATTTACTATAGAAAAGGCAATCCCTGGCGTAATTAAAATTTGCGACAGTTGAAAATTATTTTTTGAATAATTTACTATAGAAAAGGCAATCCCTGGCGTAATTAAAATTTGCGACAGTATAAAATTATTTTTTGAATAATTTACTATAGAAAAGGCAATCCCTGGCGCAATTAAAATTTGCGACAGTTGAAAATTATTTTTTGAATAATTTACTATAGAAAAGGCAATCCCTGGCGTAATTAAAATTTGCGACAGTAAAAAAATATTTTTTGAAAAATTTACTATAGAAAAGGCAATCCCTGGCGGATTTGAAATTTGCGACAGTAAAAAATTATTTTTTTGCAAAATTTACTATAGAAAAGGCAATCCCTGGCGGATTTGAAATTTGCGACGGTAAAAAATTAATTTGTGAGAAATTTACTATAGAAAAGGCAATCCCTGGCGTAATTAAAATTTGCGACAGTATAAAATTATTTTTTTAATAATTTACTATAGAAAAGGCAATCCCTGGGATATTTAAAATTTGCGACAGTAAAAAATTATTTTTTTGCAAAATTTACTATAGAAAAGGCAATCCCTGGGATATTTAAAATTTGCGACAGTAAAAAATTATTTTTTTGCAAAATTTTCTATAGAAAAGGCAATCCCTGGCGGATTTGAAATTTGCGACAGTAAAAAATTATTTTTTTGCAAAATTTACTATAGAAAAGGCAATCCCTGGCGGATTTGAAATTTGCGACAGTAAAAAATTATTTTTTGAATAATTTACTATTGAAAAGGCAATCCCTGGCGTAATTAAAATTTGCGACAGTATAAAATAATTTTTTGAATAATTTACTATAGAAAAGGCAATCCCTGGCGTAATTAAAATTTGCGACAGTTGAAAATTATTTTTTGAATAATTTACTATAGAAAAGGCAATCCCTGTCGTAATTAAAATTTGCGACAGTATAAAATTATTTTTTTAATAATTTACTATAGAAAAGGCAATCCCTGGGATATTTAAAATTTGCGACAGTAAAAAATTATTTTTTTGCAAAATTTACTATAGAAAAGGCAATCCCTGGCGGATTTGAAATTTGCGACAGTAAAAAATTATTTTTTTGCAAAATTTGCTATAGAAAAGGCAATCCCTGGCGGATATGAAATTTGCGACAGTAAAAAATTATTTTTGAATAATTTACTATAGAAAAGGCAATCCCTGGCGTAATTAAAATTTGCGACAGTATAAAATTATTTTTTGAATATTTTACTATAGAAAAGGCAATCCCTGGCGTAATTAAAATTTGCGACAGTTGAAAATTATTTTTTGAATAATTTACTATAGAAAAGGCAATCCCTGGCGTAATTAAAATTTGCGACAGTTGAAAATTATTGTTTCAATAATTTACTATAGAAAAGGTAATCCCTGGCGTAATTAAAATTTGCGACAGTAAAAAATTATTTTTTGAATAATTTACTATAGAAAAGGCAATCCCTTGCGGATTTGAAATTTGCGACAGTAAAAAATTATTTTTTTGAATAATTTACTATAGAAAAGGCAATCCCTGGCGCACTTAAAATTTGCGACAGTAAAAAATTATTTTTTGAATAATTTACTATAGAAAAGGCAATCCCTGGCGTAATTAAAATTTGCGACAGTATAAAATTATTTTTTGAATAATTTACTATAGAAAAGGCAATCCCTGGCGCAATTAAAATTTGCGACAGTTGAAAATTATTTTTTGAATAATTTACTATAGAAAAGGCAATCCCTGGCGTAATTAAAATTTGCGACAGTATAAAATTTGTTTTTTGAATAATTTACTATAGAAAAGGCAATCCCTGGGGCAATTAAAATTTGCGACAGTTGAAAATTATTTTTTGAATAATTTACTATAGAAAAGGCAATCCCTGGCGCAATTACAATTTGCGACAGTAAAAAATTATTTTTTGAATAATTTACTATAGAAAAGGCAATCCCTGGCGTAATTAAAATTTGCGACAGTTGAAAATTATTTTTTGAATAATTTACTATAGAAAAGGCAATCCCTGGCGGATTTGAAATTTGCGACAGTAAAAAATTATTTTTTGAATAATTTACTATAGAAAAGGCAATCCCTGGCGTAATTAAAATTTGCGACAGTTGAAAATTATTTTTTGAATAATTTACTATAGAAAAGGCAATCCCTGGCGGATTTGAAATTTGCGACAGTAAAAAATTATTTTTTGAATAATTTACTATAGAAAAGGCAATCCCTGGCGCAATTAAAATTTGCGACAGTTGAAAATTATTTTTTGAATAATTTACTATAGAAAAGGCAATCCCTGGCGTAATTAAAATTTGCGACAGTATAAAATTTGTTTTTTGAATAATTTACTATAGAAAAGGCAATCCCTGGCGTAATTAAAATTTGCGACAGTTGAAAATTATTTTTTGAATAATTTACTATAGAAAAGGCAATCCCTGGCGTAATTAAAATTTGCGACAGTTGAAAATTATTGTTTGAATAATTTACTATAGAAAAGGCAATCCCTGGCGTAATTAAAATTTGCGACAGTAAAAAATTATTTTTTGAATAATTTACTATAGAAAAGGCAATCCCTGGCGGATTTGAAATTTGCGACAGTAAAAAATTATTTTTTTGAATAATTTACTATAGAAAAGGCAATCCCTGGCGTAATTAAAATTTGCGACAGTAGAAAATTATTTTTTGAATAATTTACTATAGAAAAGGCAATCCCTGGCGTAATTAAAATTTGCGACAGTAAAAAATTATTTTTTGAATAATTTACTATAGAAAAGGCAATCCCTGGCGCAATTACAATTTGCGACAGTAGAAAATTATTTTTTGAATAATTTACTATAGAAAAGGCAATCCCTGGCGCACTTAAAATTTTCGACAGTAAAAAATTATTTTTTGAATAATTTACTATAGAAAAGGCAATCCCTGGCGTAATTAAAATTTGCGACAGTATAAAATTATTTTTTGAATAATTTACTATATAAAAGGCAATCCCTGGCGTAATTAAAATTTGCGACAGTAAAAAATTAATTTGTGAGAAATTTACTATAGAAAAGGCAATCCCTGGCGCACTTAAAATTTGCGACAGTAAAAAATTATTTTTTGAATAATTTACTATAGAAAAGGCAATCCCTGGCGTAATTAAAATTTGCGACAGTATAAAATTATTTTTTGAATAATTTACTATAGAAAAGGCAATCCCTGGCGTAATTAAATTTGCGACAGTAGAAAATTATTTTTTGAATAATTTACTATAGAAAAGGCAATCCCTGGCGCAATTAAAATTTGCGACAGTATAAAATAATTTTTTGCAAAATTTACTTTAGAAAAGGCAATCCCTGGCGGATTTGAAATTTGCGACAGTAGAAAATTAATTTGTGAGAAATTTACTATAGAAAAGGCAATCCCTGGCGTAATTAAAATTTGCGACAGTAGAAAATTATTTTTTGAATAATTTACTATAGAAAAGGCAATCCCTGGCGCAATTAAAATTTGCGACAGTATAAAATTATTTTTTGAATAATATACTATAGAAAAGGCAATCCCTGGCGCAATTAAAATTTGCGACAGTATAAAATTATTTTTTGAATAATTTACTATAGAAAAGGCAATCCCTGGCGCAATTAAAATTTGCGACAGTTGAAAATTATTTTTTTGCAAAATTTACTATAGAAAAGGCAATCCCTGGCGTATTTAAAATTTGCGACAGTAAAAAATTATTTTTTGAATAATTTACTATTGAAAAGGCAATCCCTGGCGCAATTAAAATTTGCGACAGTAAAAAATTATTTTTTGCAAAATTTACTGTAGAAAAGGCAATCCCTGGCGCAATTAAAACTTGCGATTGTAAAAAATTATTTTTTGAATAATTTACTATAGAAAAGGCAATCCCTGGCGTAATTAAAATTTGCGACAGTAGAAAATTATATTTTGAATAATTTACTATAGAAAAGGCAATCCCTGGCGGATTTGAAATTTGCGACAGAAAAAAATTATTGTTTGAATAATTTACTATAGAAAAGGCAATCCCTGGCGCAATTAAAATTTGCGACAGTAAAAAATTATTTTTTGAATAATTTACTATAGAAAAGGCAATCCCTGGCGTAATTAAAATTTGCGACAGTATAAAATTATTTATTGAATAATTTACCTGGCGAAATTGAAATTTGCGACAGTAAAAAATTATTTTTTGAATAATTTACTATAGAAAAGGCAATCCCTGGCGCACTTAAAATTTGCGACAGCAGAAAATTATTTTTTGAATAATTTACTATAGAAAAGGCAATCCCTGGCGTAATTAAAATTTGCGACAGTATAAAATTATTTTTTGAATAATTTACTATAGAAAAGGCAATCCCTGGCGTAATTAAAATTTGCGACAGTATAAAATTATTTTTTGAATAATTTACTATAGAAAAGGCAATCCCTGGCGTAATTAAAATTTGCGACAGTAGAAAATTATTTTTTGAATAATTTACTATAGAAAAGGCAATCCCTGGCGGATTAAAAATTTGCGACAGTAAAAAAATATTTTTTGAATAATTTACTATAGAAAAGGCAATCCCTGGCGCAATTAAAAATTGCGACAGTAAAAAATTATTTTTTGAATAATTTACTATAGAAAAGGCAATCCCTGGCGTAATTAAAATTTGCGACAGTTGAAAATTATTTTTTGAATAATTTACTATAGAAAAGGCAATCCCTGGCGTAATTAAAATTTGCGACAGTAGAAAATTATTTTTTGAATAATTTACTATAGAAAAGGCAATCCCTGGCGTAATTAAAATTTGCGACAGTAAAAAATTATTTTTTGAATAATATACTATAGAAAAGGCAATCCCTGACGCAATTAATATTTGCGACAGAAAAAAATTATTTTTTGAATAATTTACTATAGAAAAGGCAATCCCTGGCGTAATTAAAATTTGCGACAGTAGAAAATTATTTTTTGAATAATTTACTATAGAAAAGGCAATCCCTGGCGTAATTAAAATTTGCGACAGTTGAAAATTATTTTTTGAATAATTTACTATAGAAAAGGCAATCCCTGGCGTAATTAAAATTTGCGACAGTAGAAAATTATATTTTGAATAATTTACTATAGAAAAGGTAATCCCTGGCGTAATTAAAATTTGCGACAATTGAAAATTATTTTTTGAATAATTTACTATAGAAAAGGCAATCCCTGGCGTAATTAAAATTTGCGACAGTAGAAAATTATTTTTTAATAATTTACTATAGAAAAGGCAATACCTGGCGTAATTAAAATTTGCGACAGTAGAAAATTATTTTTTGAATAATTTACTATAGAAAAGGCAATCCCTGGCGCAATTAAAATTTGCGACAGTATAAAATTATTTTTTGCAAAATTTACTTTAGAAAAGGCAATCCCTGGCGGATTTGAAATTTGCGACAGTAGAAAATTAATTTGTGAGAAATTTACTATAGAAAAGGCAATCCCTGGCGTAATTAAAATTTGAGACAGTAGAAAATTATTTTTTGAATAATTTACTATAGAAAAGGCAATCCCTGGCGCAATTAAAATTTGCGACAGTATAAAATTATTTTTTGAATAATTTACTATAGAAAAGGCAATCCCTGGCGCAATTAAAATTTGCGACAGTATAAAATTATTTTTTTAATAATTTACTATAGAAAAGGCAATCCCTGGCGTATTTAAAATTTGCGACAGTAAAAAATTATTTTTTGAATAATTTACTATAGAAAAGGCAATCCCTGGCGCAATTAAAATTTGCGACAGTAAAAAATTATTTTTTGCAAAATTTACTGTAGAAAAGGCAATCCCTGGCGCAATTAAAACTTGCGATAGTAAAAAATTATTTTTTGAATAATTTACTATAGAAAAGGCAATCCCTGGCGTAATTAAAATTTGCGACAGTAGAAAATTATATTTTGAATAATTTACTATAGAAAAGGCAATCCCTGGCGGATTTGAAATTTGCGACAGTAAAAAATTATTTTTTGAATAATTTACTATAGAAAAGGCAATCCCTGGCGTATTTAAAATTTGCGACAGTAAAAAATTAATTTGTGAGAAATTTACTATATAAAAGGCAATCCCTGGGATATTTAAAATTTGCGACAGTAAAAAATTATTTTTTGTATAATTTACTATAGAAAAGGCAATCCCTGGCGTAATTAAAATTTGCGACAGTATAAAATTATTTTTTGAATAATTTACTATAGAAAAGGCAATCCCTGGCGGATTTGAAATTTGCGACAGTAGAAAATTATTTTTTGAATAATTTACTACAGAAAAGGCAAACCCTGGCGCAATTAAAATTTGCGACAGTATAAAATTATTTTTTGCAAAATTTACTGTAGAAAAGGCAATCCCTGGCGGATTTGAAATTTGCGACAGTAGAAAATTAATTTGTGAGAAATTTACTATAGAAAAGGCAATCCCTGGCGTAATTAAAATTCGCGACAGTAGAAAATTAATTTGTGAGAAATTTACTATAGAAAAGGCAATCCCTGGGATATTTAAAATTTGCGACAGTAAAAAATTATTTTTTGAATAATTTACTATAGAAAATGCAATCCCTGGCGCAATTAAAATTTGCGACAGTATAAAATTATTTTTGGAATAATTTACTATAGAAAAGGCAATCCCTGGCGCACTTAAAATTTGCGACAGTAAAAAATTATTTTTTGAATAATTTACTATAGAAAAGGCAATCCCTGGCGTAATTAAAATTTGCGACAGTATAAAATTAGTTTTTGAATAATTTACTATAGAAAAAGCAATCCCTGGCGTAATTAAAATTTGCGACAGTAGAAAATTATTTTTTGAATAATTTACTATAGAAAAGGCAATCCCTGGCGTAATTAAAATTTGCGACAGTATAAAATTATTTTTTGAATAATTTACTATAGAAAAGGCAATCCCTGGCGTAATTAAAATTTGCGACAGTAGAAAATTATTTTTTGAATAATTTACTATAGAAAAGGCAATCCCTGGCGGATTTGAAATTTGCGACAGTAAAAAATTATTTTTTGAATAATTTACTATAGAAAAGCCAATCCCTGGCGCAATTAAAATTTGCGACAGTAAAAAATTATTTTTTGAATAATTTACTATAGAAAAGGCAATCCCTGGCGTAATTAAAATTTGCGACAGTATAAAATTATTTATTGAATAATTTACCTGGCGGAATTGAAATTTGCGACAGTAAAAAATTATTTTTTGAATAATTTACTATAGAAAAGGCAATCCCTGGCGTAGTTAAAATTTGCGACGGTTGAAAATTATTTTTTGAATAATTTACTATAGAAAAGGCAATCCCTGGCGCACTTAAAATTTGCGACAGTAAAAAATTATTTTTTGAATAATTTACTATAGAAAAGGCAATCCCTGGCTTAGTTAAAATTTGCGACAGTATAAAATTATTTTTTGAATAATTTACTATAGAAAAGGCAATTCCTGGCGTAATTAAAATTTGCGACAGTATAGAATTATTTTTTGAATATTTTACCTGGCGAAATTGAAATTTGCGACAGTAGAAAATTATTTTTTAATAATTTACTATAGAAAAGGCAATCCCTGGCGTAATTAAAATTTGCGACAGTAGAAAATTATTTATTGAATAATTTACCTGGCGAAATTGAAATTTGCGACAGTAAAAAATTATTTTTTGAATAATTTACTATAGAAAAGGCAATCCCTGGCGTAGTTAAAATTTGCGACGGTTGAAAATTATTTTTTAATAATTTACTATAGAAAAGGCAATCCCTGGCGTAATTAAAATTTGCGACAGTAGAAAATTATTTATTGAATAATTTACCTGGCGAAATTGAAATTTGCGACAGTAAAAAATTATTTTTTGAATAATTTACTATAGAAAAGCCAATCCCTGGCGCAATTAAAATTTGCGACAGTAAAAAATTATTTTTTGAATAATTTACTATAGAAAAGGCAATCCCTGGCGTAATTAAAATTTGCGACAGTATAAAATTATTTATTGAATAATTTACCTGGCGAAATTGAAATTTGCGACAGTAAAAAATTATTTTTTGAATAATTTACTATAGAAAAGGCAATCCCTGGCGTAGTTAAAATTTGCGACGGTTGAAAATTATTTTTTGAATAATTTACTATAGAAAAGACAATCCCTGGCGCAATTAAAATTTGCGACAGTATAAAATTATTTTTTGAATAATTTACTATAGAAAAGGCAATCCCTGGCGCAATTAAAACTTGCGATAGTAAAAAATTATTTTTTGAATAATTTACTATAGAAAAGGCAATCCCTGGCGTAATTAAAATTTGCGACAGTAGAAAATTATATTTTGAATAATTTACTATAGAAAAGGCAATCCCTGGCGGATTTGAAATTTGCGACAGTAAAAAATTATTTTTTGAATAATTTACTACAGAAAAGGCAATCCCTGGCGTATTTAAAATTTGCGACAGTAAAAAATTAATTTGTGAGAAATTTACTATAGAAAAGGCAATCCCTGGGATATTTAAAATTTGCGACAGTAAAAAATTATTTTTTGAATAATTTACTATAGAAAAGGCAATCCCTGGCGTAATTAAAATTTGCGACAGTAGAAAATTATTTTTTGAATAATTAACTATAGAAAAGGCAATCCCTGGCGTAATTAAAATTTGCGACAGTTGAAAATTATTTTTTGAATAATTTACTATAGAAAAGGCAATCCCTGGCGTAATTAAAATTTGCGACAGTAGAAAATTATATTTTGAATAATTTACTATAGAAAAGGAAATCCCTGGCGAATTAAAATTTGCGACAATTGAAAATTATTTTTTGAATAATTTACTATAGAAAAGGCAATCCCTGGCGTAATTAAAATTTGCGACAGTAGAAAATTATTTTTTGAATAATTTACTATAGAAAAGGCAATCCCTGGCGTAATTAAAATTTGCGACAGTAGAAAATTATTTTTTGAATAATTTACTATAGAAAAGGCAATCCCTGGCGCAATTAAAATTTGCGACAGTATAAAATTATTTTTTGCAAAATTTACTTTAGAAAAGGCAATCCCTGGCGGATTTGAAATTTGCGACAGTAGAAAATTAATTTGTGAGAAATTTACTATAGAAAAGGCAATCCCTGGCGTAATTAAAATTTGCGACAGTAGAAAATTATTTTTTGAATAATTTACTATAGAAAAGGCAATCCCTGGCGCAATTAAAATTAGCGACAGTATAAAATTATTTTTTGAATAATTTACTATAGAAAAGGCAATCCCTGGCGCAATTAAAATTTGCGACAGTATAAAATTATTTTTTGAATAATTTACTATAGAAAAGGCAATCCCTGGCGTATTTAAAATTTGCGACAGTAAAAAATTATTTTTTGAATAATTTACTATAGAAAAGGCAATCCCTGGCGCAATTAAAATTTGCGACAGTAAAAAATTATTTTTTGCAAAATTTACTGTAGAAAAGGCAATCCCTGGCGCAATTAAAACTTGCGATAGTAAAAAATTATTTTTTGAATAATTTACTATAGAAAAGGCAATCCCTGGCGTAATTAAAATTTGCGACAGTAGAAAATTATATTTTGAATAATTTACTATAGAAAAGGCAATCCCTGGCCGATTTGAAATTTGCGACAGTAAAAAATTATTTTTTGAATAATTTACTATAGAAAAGGCAATCCCTGGCGTATTTAAAATTTGCGACAGTAAAAAATTAATTTGTGAGAATTTTACTATAGAAAAGGCAATCCCTGGGATATTTAAAATTTGCGACAGTAAAAAATTATTTTTTGAATAATTTACTATAGAAAAGGCAATCCCTGGCGTATTTAAAATTTGCGACAGTAAAAAATTATTTTTTGAATAATTTACTATAGAAAAGGCAATCCCTGGCGTAATTAAAATTTGCGACAGTAGAAAATTATTTTTTGAATAATTTACTATAGAAAAGGCAATCCCTGGCGCAATTAAAATTTGCGACAGTATAAAATTATTTTTTGCAAAATTTACTTTAGAAAAGGCAATCCCTGGCGGATTTGAAAATTGCGACAGTAGAAAATTAATTTGTGAGAAATTTACTATAGAAAAGGCAATACCTGGCGTAATTAAAATTTGCGACAGTAGAAAATTATTTTTTGAATAATTTACTATAGAAAAGGCAATCCCTGGCGCAATTAAAATTAGCGACAGTATAAAATTATTTTTTGAATAATTTACTATAGAAAAGGCAATCCCTGGCGCAATTAAAATTTGCGACAGTATAAAATTATTTTTTGAATAATTTACTATAGAAAAGGCAATCCCTGGCGTATTTAAAATTTGCGACAGTAAAAAATTATTTTTTGAATAATTTACTATAGAAAAGGCAATCCCTGGCGCAATTAAAATTTGCGACAGTAAAAAATTATTTTTTGCAAAATTTACTGTAGAAAAGGCAATCCCTGGCGCAATTAAAACTTGCGATAGTAAAAAATTATTTTTTGAATAATTTACTATAGAAAAGGCAATCCCTGGCGTAATTAAAATTTGCGACAGTAGAAAATTATATTTTGAATAATTTACTATAGAAAAGGCAATCCCTGGCGGATTTGAAATTTGCGACAGTAAAAAATTATTTTTTGAATAATTTACTATAGAAAAGGCAATCCCTGGCGTATTTAAAATTTGCGACAGTAAAAAATTAATTTGTGAGAATTTTACTATAGAAAAGGCAATCCCTGGGATATTTAAAATTTGCGACAGTAAAAAATTATTTTTTGAATAATTTACTATAGAAAAGGCAATCCCTGGCGTAATTAAAATTTGCGACAGTATAAAATTATTTTTTGAATAATTTACTATAGAAAAGGCAATCCCTGGCGGATTTGAAATTTGCGACAGTAGAAAATTATTTTTTTAATAATTTACTATAGAAAAGGCAAACCCTGGCGCAATTAAAATTTGCGACAGTATAAAATTATATTTTGCAAAATTTACTGTAGAAAAGGCAATCCCTGGCGGATTTGAAATTTGCGACAGTAGAAAATTAATTTGTGAGAAATTTACTATAGAAAAGGCAATCCCTGGCGTAATTAAAATTTGCGACAGTAGAAAATTAATTTGTGAGAAATTTACTATAGAAAAGGCAATCCCTGGCGCACTTAAAATTTGCGACAGTAAAAAATTATTTTTTGAATAATTTACTATAGAAAAGGCAATCCCTGGCGCAATTAAAATTTGCGACAGTATAAAATAATTTTTTGAATAATTTACTATAGAAAAGGCAATCCCTTGCGCACTTAAAATTTGCGACAGTAAAAAATTATTTTTTGAATAATTTGCTATAGAAAAGGCAATCCCTGGCGTAATTAAAATTTGCGACAGTATAAAATTAGTTTTTGAATAATTTACTATAGAAAAGGCAATCCCTGGCGTAATTAAAATTTGCGACAGTAGAAAATTATTTTTTGAATAATTTACTATAGAAAAGGCAATCCCTGGCGTAATTAAAATTTGCGACAGTATAAAATTATTTTTTGAATAATTTACTATAGAAAAGGCAATCCCTGGCGTAATTAAAATTTGCGACAGTAGAAAATTATTTTTTGAATAATTTACTATAGAAAAGGCAATCCCTGGCGGATTTGAAATTTGCGACAGTAAAAAATTATTTTTTGAATAATTTACTATAGAAAAGCCAATCCCTGGCGCAATTAAAATTTGCGACAGTAAAAAATTATTTTTTGAATAATTTACTATAGAAAAGGCAATCCCTGGCGTAATTAAAATTTGCGACAGTATAAAATTATTTATTGAATAATTTACCTGGCGAAATTGAAATTTGCGACAGTAAAAAATTATTTTTTGAATAATTTACTATAGAAAAGGCAATCCCTGGCGTAGTTAAAATTTGCGACGGTTGAAAATTATTTTTTGAATAATTTACTATAGAAAAGACAATCCCTGGCGCTATTAAAATTTGCGACAATATAAAATTATTTTTTGAATAATTTACTATAGGAAAGGCAATCCCTGGCGCACTTAAAATTTGCGACAGTAAAAAATTATTTTTTGAATAATTTACTATAGAAAAGGCAATCCCTGGCTTAATTAAAATTTGCGACAGTATAAAATTATTTTTTGAATAATTTACTATAGAAAAGGCAATCCCTGGCGTAATTAAAATTTGCGACAGTATTGAATTATTTTTTGAATAATTTACCTGGCGAAATTGAAATTTGCGACAGTAGAAAATTATTTTTTAATAATTTACTATAGAAAAGGCAATCCCTGGCGTAATTAAAATTTGCGACAGTAGAAAATTATTTTTTGAATAATTTACTATAGAAAAGGCAATCCCTGGCGTAATTAAAATTTGCGACAGTTGAAAATTATTTTTTGAATAATTTACTATAAAAAGGCAATCCCTGGCGTAATTAAAATTTGCGACAGTATAAAATTATTTTTTGAATAATTTACTATAGAAAAGGCAATCCCTGGCGTAATTAAAATTTGCGACAGTATAAAATTATTTTTTGAATAATTTACTATAGAAAAGGCAACCCCTGGCGTATTTAAAATTTGCGACAGTAAAAAATTATTTTTTGCAAAATTTACTATAGAAAAGGCAATCCCTGGCGTAATTAAAATTTGCGACAGTATAAAATTATTTTTTGAATAATTTACTATAGAAAAGGCAATCCCTGGCGTAATTAAAATTTTCGATAGTATAAAATTATTTTTTGAATAATTTACTATAGAAAGGGCAATCCCTGGCGCAATTAAAATTTGCGACAGCTGAAAATTATTTTTTTGCAAAATTTACTATAGAAAAGGCAATCCCTGGCGTATTTAAAATTTGCGACAGTAAAAAATTATTTTTTGAATAATTTACTATAGAAAAGGCAATCCCTGGCGTAATTAAAATTTGCGACAGTATAAAATTATTTTTTGAATAATTTACTATAGAAAAGGCAATCCCTGGCGTATTTAAAATTTGCGACAGTAAAAAATTATTTTTTGAATAATTTACTATAGAAAAGGCAATCCCTGTCGTAATTAAAATTTGCGACAGTATAAAATTATTTTTTGAATAATTTACTATAGAAAAGGCAATCCCTGGCGCACTTAAAATTTGCGACAGTAGAAAATTATTTTTTGAATAATTTACTATAGAAAAGGCAATCCCTGGCGTAATTAAAATTTGCGACAGTAGAAAATTATTTTCTGAGAAATTTACTATAGAAAAGGCAATCCCTGGGATATTTAAAATTTGCGACAGTAGAAAATTATTTTTTGAATAATTTACTATAGAAAAGGCAATCCCTGGCGTAATTAAAATTTGCGACGGTATAAAATTATTTTTTGAATAATTTACTATAGAAAAGGCAATCCCTGGCGTATTTAAAATTTGCGACAGTAAAAAATTATTTTTTGAATAATTTACTATAGAAAAGGCAATCCCTGGCGTAATTAAAATTTGCGACAGTATAAAATTATTTTTTGAATAATTTACTATAGAAAAGGCAATCCCTGGCGTTATTAAAATTATTTTTTGAATAATTTACCTGGCGAAATTGAAATTTGCGACAGTAGAAAATTATTTTTTGAATAATTTACTATAGAAAAGGCAATCCCTGTCGTAATTAAAATTTGCGACAGTATAAAACTATTTTTTGAATAATTTACTATAGAAAAGGCAATCCCTGGTGCACTTAAAATTTGCGACAGTAGAAAATTATTTTTTGAATAATTTACTATAGAAAAGGCAATCCCTGTCGTAATTAAAATTTGGGACAGTAGAAAATTATTTTGTGAGAAATTTACTATAGAAAAGGCAATCCCTGGGATATTTAAAATTTGCGACAGTAGAAAATTATTTTTTGAATAATTTACTATAGAAAAGGCAATCCTTGGCGTAATTAAAATTTGCGACAGTAGAAAATTATTTTTTGAATAATTTACTATAGAAAAGGCAATCCCTGGCGTAATTAAAATTTGCGACAGTTGAAAATTATTTTTTGAATAATTTACTATAGAAAAGGTAATACCTGGCGTAATTAAAATTTGCGACAGTATAAAATTATTTTTTGAATAATTTACTATAGAAAAGGCAATCCCTGGCGCACTTAAAATTTGCGACAGTAGAAAATTATGTTTTGAATAATTTACTATAGAAAAGGCAATCCCTGGCGTAATTAAAATTTGCGACAGTAGAAAATTATTTTGTAAGAAATTTACTATAGAAAAGGCAATCCCTGGGATATTTAAAATTTGCGACAGTAGAAAATTATTTTTTGAATAATTTACTATAGAAAAGGCAATCCCTGGCGTAATTAAAATTTGCGACAGTATAAAATTATTTTTTGAATAATTTACTATAGAAAAGGCAATCCCTGGCGTAATTAAAATTTTCGATAGTATAAAATTATTTTTTGAATAATTTACTATAGAAAGGGCAATCCCTGGCGCAATTAAAATTTGCGACAGTTGAAAATTATTTTTTTGCAAAATTTACTATAGAAAAGGCAATCCCTGGCGTATTTAAAATTTGCGACAGTAAAAAATTATTTTTTGAATAATTTACTATAGAAAAGGCAATCCCTGGCGTAATTAAAATTTGCGACAGTATAAAATTATTTTTTGAATAATTTACTATAGAAAAGGCAATCCCTGGCATAATTAAAATTTGCGACAGTATAAAATTATTTTTTGAATAATTTACTATAGAAAAGGCAATCCCTGGCGTAATTAAAATTTGCGACAGTAGAAAATTATTTTTTGAATAATTTACTATAGAAAAGGCAATCCCTGGCGGATTTGAAATTTGCGACAGTAAAAAATTATTTTTTGAATAATTTACTATAGAAAAGCCAATCCCTGGCGCAATTAAAATTTGCGACAGTAAAAAATTATTTTTTGAATAATTTACTATAGAAAAGGCAATCCCTGGCGTAATTAAAATTTGCGACAGTATAAAATTATTTTTTGAATAATTTACCTGGCGAAATTGAAATTTGCGACAGTAAAAAATTATTTTTTGAATAATTTACTATAGAAAAGGCAATCCCTGGCGTAGTTAAAATTTGCGACGGTTGAAAATTATTTTTTGAATAATTTACTATAGAAAAGACAATCCCTGGCGTAATTAAAATTTGCGACAGTATAAAATTATTTTTTGAATAATTTACTATAGGAAAGGCAATCCCTGGCGCACTTAAAATTTGCGACAATAAAAAATTATTTTTTGAATAATTTACTATAGAAAAGGCAATCCCTGGCTTAATTAAAATTTGCGACAGTATAAAATTATTTTTTGAATAATTTACTATAGAAAAGGCAATCCCTGGCGTAATTAAAATTTGCGACAGTATTGAATTATTTTTTGAATAATTTACCTGGCGAAATTGAAATTTGCGACAGTAGAAAATTATTTTTTAATAATTTACTATAGAAAAGGCAATCCCTGGCGTAATTAAAATTTGCGACAGTAGAAAATTATTTTTTGAATAATTTACTATAGAAAAGGCAATCCCTGGCGTAATTAAAATTTGCGACAGTTGAAAATTATTTTTTGAATAATTTACTATAAAAAGGCAATCCCTGGCGTAATTAAAATTTGCGACAGTATAAAATTATTTTTTGAATAATTTACTATAGAAAAGGCAATCCCTGGCGTAATTAAAATTTGCGACAGTATAAAATTATTTTTTGAATAATTTACTATAGAAAAGGCAACCCCTGGCGTATTTAAAATTTGCGACAGTAAAAAATTATTTTTTGCAAAATTTACTATAGAAAAGGCAATCCCTGGCGTAATTAAAATTTGCGACAGTATAAAATTATTTTTTGAATAATTTACTATAGAAAAGGCAATCCCTGGCGTAATTAAAATTTTCGATAGTATAAAATTATTTTTTGAATAATTTACTATAGAAAGGGCAATCCCTGGCGCAATTAAAATTTGCGACAGTTGAAAATTATTTTTTTGCAAAATTTACTATAGAAAAGGCAATCCCTGGCGTATTTAAAATTTGCGACAGTAAAAAATTATTTTTTGAATAATTTACTATAGAAAAGGCAATCCCTGGCGTAATTAAAATTTGCGACAGTATAAAATTATTTTTTGAATAATTTACTATAGAAAAGGCAATCCCTGGCGTATTTAAAATTTGCGACAGTAAAAAATTATTTTTTGAATAATTTACTATAGAAAAGGCAATCCCTGTCGTAATTAAAATTTGCGACAGTATAAAATTATTTTTTGAATAATTTACTATAGAAAATGCAATCCCTGGCGCACTTAAAATTTGCGACAGTAGAAAATTATTTTTTGAATAATTTACTATAGAAAAGGCAATCCCTGGCGTAATTAAAATTTGCGACAGTAGAAAATTATTTTCTGAGAAATTTACTATAGAAAAGGCAATCCCTGCGATATTTAAAATTTGCGACAGTAGAAAATTATTTTTTGAATAATTTACTATAGAAAAGGCAATCCCTGGCGTAATTAAAATTTGCGACGGTATAAAATTATTTTTTGAATAATTTACTATAGAAAAGGCAATCCCTGGCGTATTTAAAATTTGCGACAGTAAAAAATTATTTTTTGAATAATTTACTATAGAAAAGGCAATCCCTGGCGTAATTAAAATTTGCGACAGTATAAAATTATTTTTTGAATAATTTACTATAGAAAAGGCAATCCCTGGCGTAATTAAAATTATTTTTTGAATAATTTACCTGGCGAAATTGAAATTTGCGACAGTAGAAAATTATTTTTTGAATAATTTACTATAGAAAAGGCAATCCCTGTCGTAATTAAAATTTGCGACAGTATAAAATTATTTTTTGAATAATTTACTATAGAAAAGGCAATCCCTGGTGCACTTAAAATTTGCGACAGTAGAAAATTATTTTTTGAATAATTTACTATAGAAAAGGCAATCCCTGGCGTAATTAAAATTTGGGACAGTAGAAAATTATTTTGTGAGAAATTTACTATAGCAAAGGCAATCCCTGGGATATTTAAAATTTGCGACAGTAGAAAATTATTTTTTGAATAATTTACTATAGAAAAGGCAATCCTTGGCGTAATTAAAATTTGCGACAGTAGAAAATTATTTTTTGAATAATTTACTATAGAAAAGGCAATCCCTGGCGTAATTAAAATTTGCGACAGTTGAAAATTATTTTTTGAATAATTTACTATAGAAAAGGCAATCCCTGGCGTAATTAAAATTTGCGACAGTATAAAATTATTTTTTGAATAATTTACTATAAAAAGGCAATCCCTGGCGCACTTAAAATTTGCGACAGTAGAAAATTATTTTTTGAATAATTTACTATAGAAAAGGCAATCCCTGGCGTAATTAAAATTTGCGACAGTAGAAAATTATTTTGTAAGAAATTTACTATAGAAAAGGCAATCCCTGGGATATTTAAAATTTGCGAGAGTAGAAAATTATTTTTTGAATAATTTACTATAGAAAAGGCAATCCCTGGCGTAATTAAAATTTGCGACAGTATAAAATTATTTTTTGAATAATTTACTATAGAAAAGGCAATCCCTGGCGTATTTAAAATTTGCGACAGTAAAAAATTATTTTTTGAATAATTTACTATAGAAAAGGCAATCCCTGGCGTAATTAAAATTTGCGACAGTATAAAATTATTTTTTGAATAATTTACTATAGAAAAGGCAATCCCTGGCGCAATTAAAATTTGCGACAGTATAAAATTATTTTTTGAATAATTTACTATAGAAAAGGCAATCCCTGGCGTATTTAAAATTTGCGACAGTAAAAAATTATTTTTTGAATAATTTACTATAGAAAAGGCAATCCCTGGCGTAATTAAAAATTGCGACAGTTTAAAATTATTTTTTGAATAATTTACTATAGAAAAGGCAATCCCTGAACTATTTAAATTTTGCGACAGTAAAAAATTATTTTTTGCAAAATTTACTATAGAAAAGGCAATCCCTGGCGTATTTAAAATTTGCGACAGTAAAAAATTATTTTTTGAATAATTTACTATAGAAAAGGCAATCCCTGGCGTAATTAAAATTTGCGACAGTATAAAATTATTTTTTGAATAATTTACTATAGAAAAGGCAATCCCTGGCGCAATTAAAATTTGCGACAGTATAAAATTATTTTTTGAATAATTTACTATAGAAAAGGCAATCCATGGCGTATTTAAAATTTGCGACAGTAAAAAATTATTTTTTGCAAAATTTACTATAGAAAAGGCAATCCCTGGCGTAATTAAAATTTGCGGTATAAAATTATTTTTTGAATAATTTAATATAGAAAAGGCAATCCCTGGCGTAATTAAAATTTTCGACAGTATAAAATTATTTTTTGAATAATTTACTATAGAAAAGGCAATCCCTGGCGTAATTAAAATTTGCGACAGTTGAAAATTATTTTTTGAATAATTTACTATAGAAAAGGCAATCCCTGGCGTAATTAAAATTTGCGACAGTATAAAATTATTTTTTGAATAATTTACTATAGAAAAGGCAATCCCTGGCGTATTTAAAATTTGCGACAGTAAAAAAAATTTTTTTTGAATAATTTGCTATAGAAAAGGCAATCCCTGGCGTAATTAAAATTTGCGACAGTATAAAATTATTTTTTGAATAATTTACTATAGAAAAGGCAATCCCTGGCGCACTTAAAATTTGCGACAGTAGAAAATTATTTTTTGAATAATTTACTATAGAAAAGGCAATCCCTGGCGTAATTAAAATTTGCGACAGTAGAAAACTATTTTGTGAGAAATTTACTATAGAAAAGGCTATCCCTGGGATATTTAAAATTTGCGACAGTAGAAAATTATTTTTTGAATAATTTACTATAGAAAAGGCAATCCCTGGCGTAATTAAAATTTGCGACAGTAGAAAATTATTTTTTGAATAATTTACTATAGAAAAGGAAATCCCTGGCGTAATTAAAATTTGCGACAGTTGAAAATTATTTTTTGAATAATTTACTATAGAAAAGGCAATCCCTGGCGTAATTAAAATTTGCGACAGTAGAAAATTATTTTTTGAATAATTTACTATAGAAAAGGCAATCCCTGGCGCAATTAAAATTTGTGACAGTATAAAATTATTTTTTGAATAATTTACTATAGAAAAGGCAATCCCTGGCGTAATTAAAATTTGCGACAGTAAAAAATTATTTTTTGAATAATTTACTATAGAAAAGGCAATCCCTGGTGTAATTAAAATTTGCGACAGTTGAAAATTATTTTGTGAGAAATTTACTATAGAAAAGGCAATCCCTGGGATATTTAAAATTTGCGACAGTAGAAAATTATTTTTTGAATAATTTACTATAGAAAAGGCAATACCTGGCGTAATTAAAATTTGCGACAGTAGAAAATTATTTTTTGAATAATTTACTATAGAAAAGGCAATCCCTGGCGTAATTAAAATTTGCTACAGTTGAAAATTATTTTTTGAATAATTTACTATAGAAAAGGCAATCCCTGGCGTAATTAAAATTTGCGACAGTATAAAATTATATTTTGAATAATTTACTATAGAAAAGGCAATCCCTGGCGCAATTAAAATTTGTGACAGTATAAAATTATTTTTTGAATAATTTACTATAGAAAAGGCAATCCCTGGCGTAATTAAAATTTGCGACAGTAAACAATTATTTTGTGAATAATTTACTATAGAAAAGGCAATCCCTGGCGCAATTAAAATTTGCGACAGTAAAAAATTATTTTTTGAATAATTTACTATAGAAAAGGCAATCCCTGGGATATTTAAAATTTGCGACAGTAAAAAATTATTTTTTGAATAATTTACTATAGAAAGGGCAATCCCTGGCGCAATTGCAATTTGCGACAATTGAAAATTATTTTTTGAATAATTTACTATAGAAAAGGCAATCCCTGGCGTAATTAAAATTTGCGACAGTATAAAATTATTTTTTGAATTATTTACTATAGAAAAGGCAATCCCTGGAGTAATTAAAATTTGCGACAGTAGAAAATTATTTTTTGAATAATTTACTATAGAAAAGGCAATCCCTGGCGTAATTAAAATTTGCGACAGTAGAAAATTATTTTTTTAATAATTTACTATAGAAAAGGCAATCCCTGGCGTATTTAAAATTTGCGACAGTAAAAAATTAATATTTTGAAAAATTTACTGTAGAAAAGGCAATCCCTGGGATATTTAAAATTTGCGACAGTATAAAATTATTTTTTGAATAATTTACTATAGAAAAGGCAATCCCTGGCGTAATTAAAATTTGCGACAGTAGAAAATTATTTTTTGAATAATTTACTATAGAAAAGGCAATCCCTGGCGTAATTAAAATTTGCGACAGTTGAAAATTATTTTTTGAATAATTTACTATAGAAAAGGCAATCCCTGGCGTAATTAAAATTTGCGACAGTATAAAATTATTTTTTGAATAATTTACTATAGAAAAGGCAATCCCTGGCGCAATTAAAATTTGCGACAGTATAAAATTATTTTTTGAATAATTTACTATAGAAAAGGCAATCCCTGGCGTATTTAAAATTTGCGACAGTAAAAAATTATTTTTTGCAAAATTTACTATAGAAAAGGCAATCCCTGGCGTAATTAAAATTTGCGACAGTAGAAAATTATTTTTTGAATAATTTACTATATAAAAGGCAATCCCTGGCGCTCTTAAAATTTGCGACAGTAAAAAATTATTTTTTTGCAAAATTTACTATAGAAAAGGCAATCCCTGGCGTATTTAAAATTTGCGACAGTAAAAAATTATTTTTGGAATAATTTACTATAGAAAAGGCAATCCCTGGCGTAATTAAAATTTGCGACAGTAGAAAATTATTTTTTGAATAATTTACTATAGAAAAGGCAATCCCTGGCGTATTTAAAATTTGCGACAGTAAGAAATTAATTTGTGAGAAATTTACTATTGAAAAGGCAATCCCTGGGATATTTAAAATTTGCGACAGTAGAAAATTTATTTTTGTGAAAAATTTACGATAGAAAAGGCAATCCCTGACGTATTTAAAATTTGCGACAGTAAAAAATTATTTTTTGAATAATTTACTATAGAAAAGGCAATCCCTGGCGTAATTAAAATTTGCGACAGTAAAAAATTATTTTTTGAATAATTTACTATAGAAAAGGCAATCCCTGGCGCACTTAAAATTTGCGACAGTAAAAAATTATTTTTTGAATAATTTACTATAGAAAAGGCAATCCCTGGCGCAATTAAAATTTGCGACAGTATAAAATTATTTTTTGAATAATTTACTATAGAAAAGGCAATCCCTGGCGTATTTAAAATTTGCGACAGTATAAAATTATTTTTTGAATAATTTACTATAGAAAAGGCAATCCCTGGCGTAATTAAAATTTGCGACAGTATAAAATTATTTTTTGAATAATTTACTATAGAAAAGGCAATCCCTGGCGTATTTAAAATTTGCGACAGTAAAAAAATTTTTTTTTGAATAATTTGCTATAGAAAAGGCAATCCCTGGCGTAATTAAAATTTGCGACAGTATAAAATTATTTTTTGAATAATTTACTATAGAAAAGGCAATCCCTGGCGCACTTAAAATTTGCGACAGTAGAAAATTATTTTTTGAATAATTTACTATAGCAAAGGCAATCCCTGGCGTAATTAAAATTTGCGACAGTAGAAAACTATTTTGTGAGAAATTTACTATAGAAAAGGCTATCCCTGGGATATTTAAAATTTGCGACAGTAGAAAATTATTTTTTGAATAATTTACTATAGAAAAGGCAATCCCTGGCGTAATTAAAATTTGCGACAGTAGAAAATTATTTTTTGAATAATTTACTATAGAAAAGGAAATCCCTGGCGTAATTAAAATTTGCGACAGTTGAAAATTATTTTTTGAATAATTTACTATAGAAAAGGCAATCCCTGGCGTAATTAAAATTTGCGACAGTATAAAATTATTTTTTGAATAATTTACTATAGAAAAGGCAATCCCTGGCGCAATTAAAATTTGTGACAGTATAAAATTATTTTTTGAATAATTTACTATAGAAAAGGCAATCCCTGGCGTAATTAAAATTTGCGACAGTAAAAAATTATTTTTTGAATAATTTACTATAGAAAAGGCAATCCCTGGCGTAATTAAAATTTGCGACAGTTGAAAATTATTTTGTGAGAAATTTACTATAGAAAAGGCAATCCCTGGGATATTTAAAATTTGCGACAGTAGAAAATTATTTTTTGAATAATTTACTATAGAAAAGGCAATACCTGGCGTAATTAAAATTTGCGACAGTAGAAAATTATTTTTTGAATAATTTACTATAGAAAAGGCAATCCCTGGCGTAATTAAAATTTGCTACAGTTGAAAATTATTTTTTGAATAATTTACTATAGAAAAGGCAATCCCTGGCGTAATTAAAATTTGCGACAGTATAAAATTATATTTTGAATAATTTACTATAGAAAAGGCAATCCCTGGCGCAATTAAAATTTGTGACAGTATAAAATTATTTTTTGAATAATTTACTACAGAAAAGGCAATCCCTGGCGTAATTAAAATTTGCGACAGTAAACAATTATTTTTTGAATAATTTACTATAGAAAAGGCAATCCCTGGCGCAATTAAAATTTCCGACAGTAAAAAATTATTTTTTGAATAATTTACTATAGAAAAGGCAATCCCTGGGATATTTAAAATTTGCGACAGTAAAAAATTATTTTTTGAATAATTTACTATAGAAAGGGCAATCCCTGGCGCAATTGCAATTTGCGACAGTAAAAAATTATTTTTTGAATAATTTACTATAGAAAAGGTAATCCCTGGCGTAATTAAAATTTGCGACAGTATAAAATTATTTTTTGAATTATTTACTATAGAAAAGGCAATCCCTGGAGTAATTAAAATTTGCGACAGTAGAAAATTATTTTTTGAATAATTTACTATAGAAAAGGCAATCCCTGGCGTAATTAAAATTTGCGACAGTAGAAAATTATTTTTTTAATAATTTACTATAGAAAAGGCAATCCCTGGCGTATTTAAAATTTGCGACAGTAAAAAATTAATATTTTGAAAAATTTACTGTAGAAAAGGCAATCCCTGGGATATTTAAAATTTGCGACAGTATAAAATTATTTTTTGAATAATTTACTATAGAAAAGGCAATCCCTGGCGTAATTAAAATTTGCGACAGTAGAAAATTATTTTTTGAATAATTTACTATAGAAAAGGCAATCCCTGGCGTAATTAAAATTTGCGACAGTTGAAAATTATTTTTTGAATAATTTACTATAGAAAAGGCAATCCCTGGCGTAATTAAAATTTGCGACAGTATAAAATTATTTTTTGAATAATTTACTATAGAAAAGGCAATCCCTGGCGCAATTAAAATTTGCGACAGTATAAAATTATTTTTTGAATAGTTTACTATAGAAAAGGCAATCCCTGGCGTATTTAAAATTTGCGACAGTAAAAAATTATTTTTTGCAAAATTTACTAAAGAAAAGGCAATCCCTGGCGTAATTAAAATTTGCGACAGTAGAAAATTATTTTTTGAATAATTTACTATATAAAAGGCAATCCCTGGCGCTCTTAAAATTTGCGACAGTAAAAAATTATTTTTTTGCAAAATTTACTATAGAAAAGGCAATCCCTGGCGTATTTAAAATTTGCGACAGTAAAAAATTATTTTTTGAATAATTTACTATAGAAAAGGCAATCCCTGGCGTAATTAAAATTTGCGACAGTAGAAAATTATTTTTTGAATAATTTACTATAGAAAAGGCAATCCCTGGCGTATTTAAAATTTGCGACAGTAAGAAATTAATTTGTGAGAAATTTACTATTGAAAAGGCAATCCCTGGGATATTTAAAATTTGCGACAGTAGAAAATTTATTTTTGTGAAAAATTTACGATAGAAAAGGCAATCCCTGACGTATTTAAAATTTGCGACAGTAAAAAATTATTTTTTGAATAATTTACTATAGAAAAGGCAATCCCTGGCGTAATTAAAATTTGCGACAGTAAAAAATTATTTTTTGAATAATTTACTATAGAAAAGGCAATCCCTGGCGCACTTAAAATTTGCGACAGTAAAAAATTATTTTTTGAATAATTTACTATAGAAAAGGCAATCCCTGTCGTAATTAAAATTTGCGACAGTTTAAAATTATTTTTTGAATAATTTACTATAGGAAAGGCAATCCCTGGCGTACTTAAAATTTGCGACAGTAAAAAATTATTTTTTGAATAATTTACTATAGAAAAGGCAATCCCTGGCGTATTTAAAATTTTCGACAGTAAAATTTATTTTTTGAATAATTTACTATAGAAAAGGCAATTCCTGGCGGACTTAAAATTTGCGACAGTAAAAAATTATTATTTGAATAATTTACTATAGAAAAGGCAATCCCTGGCGTATTTAAAATTTGCGACAGTAAGAAATTAATTTGTGAGAAATTTACTATAGAAAAGGCAATCCCTGGGATATTTAAAATTTGCGACAGTAAAAAATTATTTTTTGAATAATTTACTATAGAAAAGGCAATCCCTGGCGTATTTAAAATTTGCGACAGTAAAAAATTATTTTTTGAATAATTTACTATAGAAAAGGCAATCCCTGGCGTAATTAAAATTTGCGACAGTAAAAAATTATTTTTTGAATAATTTACTATAGAAAAGGCAATCCCTGGCGTAATTAAAGTTTGCGACAGTAAAAAATTATTTTTTGAATAATTTACTATAGAAAAGGCAATCCCTGGCGCAATTAAAATTTGCGACAGTAAAAAATTATTTTTTGAATAATTTACTATAGAAAAGGCAATCCCTGGGATATTTAAAATTTGCGACAGTAAACAATTATTTTTTGAATAATTTACTATAGAAAGGGCAATCCCTGGCGCAATTGCAATTTGCGACAGTAAAAAATTATTTTTTGAATAATTTACTATAGAAAAGGCAATCCCTGGCGTAATTAAAATTTGCGACAGTATAAAATTATTTTTTGAATAATTTACTATAGAAAAGGCAATCCCTGGAGTAATTAAAATTTGCGACTTTAGAAAATTATTTTTTGAATAATTTACTATAGAAAAGGCAATCCCTGGCGTAATTAAAATTTGCCACAGTAGAAAATAATTTTTTTAATAATTTACTATAGAAAAGGCAATCCCTGGCGTATTTAAAATTTGCGACAGTAAAAAATTAATATTTTGAAAAATTTACTGTAGAAAAGGCAATCCCTGGGATATTTAAAATTTGCGACAGTATAAAATTATTTTTTGAATAATTTACTATAGAAAAGGCAATCCCTGGCGTAATTAAAATTTGCGACAGTAGAAAATTATTTTTTTAATAATTTACTATAGAAAAGGCAATCCCTGGCGTAATTAAAATTTGCGACAGTTGAAAATTATTTTTTTAATAATTTACTATAGAAAAGGCAATCCCTGGCGTAATTAAAATTTGCGACAGTATAAAATTATTTTTTGAATAATTTACTATAGAAAAGGCAATCCCTGGCGCAATTAAAATTTGCGACAGTATAAAATTATTTTTTGAATAATTTACTATAAAAAAGGCAATCCCTGGCGTATTTAAAATTTGCGACAGTAAAAAATTATTTTTTGCAAAATTTACTATAGAAAAGGCAATGCCTGGCGTAATTAAAATTTGCGACAGTATAAAATTATTTTTTGAATAATTTACTATAGAAAAGGCAATCCCTGGCGAAATTAAAATTTGCGACAGTAAAAATTATTTTTTGAATAATTTACTATAGAAAAGGCAATCCCTGGCGTAATTAAAATTTGCGACAGTTGAAAATTATTTTTTGAATAATTTACTATAGGAAAGGCAATCCCTGGCGCACTTAAAATTTGCGACAGTAAAAAATTATTTTTTGAATAATTTACTATAGAAAAGGCAATCCCTGGCGTATTTAAAATTTGCGACAGTAAAAAATTATTTTTTGAATAATTTACTATAGAAAAGGCAATCCCTGGCGCACTTAAAATTTGCGACAGTAAAAAAATTATTTTTTGAATAACTTACTATAGAAAAGGCAATCCCTGGCGTATTTAAAATTTGCGACAGTAAGTAATTAATTTGTGAGAAATTTACTATAGAAAAGGCAATCCCTGGGATATTTAAAATTTGCGACAGT
The DNA here is from genome assembly GCA_963930735.1 of Dioctria linearis. NCBI lineage: Eukaryota > Metazoa > Arthropoda > Insecta > Diptera > Asilidae > Dioctria > Dioctria linearis. Next base: position 235,809 of record CAWVNZ010002093.1, read on the forward strand.
AAAAAATTATTTTTTGAATAATTTACTATAGAAAAGGCAATCCCTGGCGTATTTAAAATTTGCGACAGTAAAAAATTATTTTTTGAATAATTTACTATAGAAAAGGCAATCCCTGGCGTAATTAAAATTTGCGACAGTAAAAAATTATTTTTTGAATAATTTACTATAGAAAAGGCAATCCCTGGCGCACTTAAAATTTGCGACAGTAAAAAATTATTTTTTGCAAAAGTTACTATAGAAATGGCAATCCCTGGCGTAATTAAAATTTGCGACAGTAAAAAATTATTTTTTGAATAATTTACTATAGAAAAGGCAATCCCTGGCGTAATTAAAATTTGCGACAGTTGAAAATTATTTTTTGAATAATTTACTGTAGAAAAGGCAATCCCTGGCGTAATTAAAATTTGCGACAGTAAAAAATTATTTTTTGAATAATTTACTATAGAAAAGGCAATCCCTGGCGCAATTAAAATTTGCGACAGTAAAAAATTATTTTTTGAATAATTTACTATAGAAAAGGCAATCCCTGGGATATTTAAAATTTGCGACAGTAAAAAATTATTTTTTGAATAATTTACTATAGAAAGGGCAATACCTGGCGTATTTAAAATTTGCGACAGTAAGAAATTAATTTGTGAGAAATTTACTATAGAAAAGGCAATCCCTGGGATATTTCAAATTTGCGACAGTAGAAAATTATTTTTTGAATAATTTACTATATAAAAGGCAATCCCTGGCGCACTTAAAATTTGCGACAGTAAAAAATTATTTTTTTGCAAAATTTACTATAGAAAAGGCAATCCCTGGCGTATTTAAAATTTGCGACAGTAAAAAATTATTTTTTGAATAATTTACTATTGAAAAGGCAATCCCTGGGATATTTAAAATTTGCGACAGTAAAAAATTATTTTTTGAATAATTTACTATAGAAAAGGCAATCCCTGGCGTATTTAAAATTTGCGACAGTAAAAAATTATTTTTTGAATAATTTACTATAGAAAGGCAATCCCTGGCGCAATTAAAATTTGCAACAATAAAAAATTATTTTTTGAATAATTTACTATAGAAAAGGCAATCCCTGGGATATTTAAAATTTGCGACAGTAAAAAATTATTTTTTGAATAATTTACTATAGAAAAGGCAATCCCTGGCGTATTTAAAATTTGCGACAGTAAAAAATTATTTTTTGCAAAATTTACTATAGAAAAGGCAATCCCTGGCGTAATTAAAATTTGCGACAGTAAAAAATCATTTTTTGAATAATTTACTATAGAAAAGGCAATCCCTGGCGTAATTAAAATTTGCGACATTTGAAAATTATTTTTTGAATAATTTACTATAGAAAAGGCAATCCCTGGCGCACTTAAAATTTGCGACAGTAAAAAATTATTTTTTGCAAAATTTACTATAGAAATGGCAATCCCTGTCGTAATTAAAATTTGCGACAGTAAAAAATTATTTTTTGAATAATTTACTATAGAAAAGGCAATCCCTGGCGTAATTAAAATTTGCGACAGTAGAAAATTATTTTTTGAATAATTTACTATAGAAAAGGCAATCCCTGGCGTATTTAAAATTTGCGACAGTAAGAAATTAATTTGTGAGAAATTTACTATTGAAAAGGCAATCCCTGGGATATTTAAAATTTGCGACAGTAAAAAATTATTTTTTGAATAATTTACTATAGAAAAGGCAATCCCTGGCGTATTTAAAATTTGCGACAGTAAAAAATTATTTTTTGAATAATTTACTATAGAAAAGGCAATCCCTGGCGTAATTAAAATTTGCGACAGTAAAAAATTATTTTTTGACTAATTTACTATAGAAAAGGCAATCCCTGGCGCACTTAAAATTTGCGACAGTAAAAAAATATTTTTTGAATAATTTACTATAGAAAAGGCAATCCCTGGCGTAATTAAAATTTGCGACAGTTGAAAATTATTTTTTGAATAATTTACTGTAGAAAAGGCAATCCCTGGCGTAATTAAAATTTGAGACAGTAAAAAATTATTTTTTGAATAATTTACTATAGAAAAGGCAATCCCTGGCGCAATTAAAATTTGCGACAGTAAAAAATTATTTTTTGAATAATTTACTATAGAAAAGGCAATCCCTGGGATATTTAAAATTTGCGACAGTAAAAAATTATTTTTTGAATAATTTACTATAGAAAAGGCAATCCCTGGTGTATTTAAAATTTGCGACAGTAAAAAATTATTTTTTGAATAATTTACTATAGAAAAGGCAATCCCTGGCGTAATTAAAATTTGCGACAGTAAAAAATTATTTTTTGAATAATTTACTATAGAAAAGGCAATCCCTGGAGCACTTAAAATTTGCGACAGTAAAAAATTATTTTTTGAATAATTTACAATAGAAAAGGCAATCCCTGGCATATTTAAAATTTGCGACAGTAAAAAATTATTTTTTGAATAATTTACTATAGAAAAGGCAATCCCTGGCGTATTTAAAATTTGCGACAGTAAGAAATTAATTTGTGAGAAATTTACTATATAAAAGGCAATCCCTGGAATATTTAAAATTTGCGACAGTAGAAAATTATTTTTTGAATAATTTACTATAGAAAAGGCAATCCCTGGCGCAATTAAAATTTGCGACAGTAAAAAATTATTTTTTGCAAAATTTACTATAGAAAAGGAAATCCCTGGCGCACTTAAAATTTGCGACAATATAAAATTATTTTTTGAATAATTTACTATAGAAAAGACAATCCCAGGCGCAATTAAAATTTGCGACAGTAAAAAATTATTTTTTGCAAAATTTACTATAGAAAAGGCAATCCCTGGCGCACTTAAAATTTGCGACAGTATAAAATTATTTTTTGAATAATTTACTATAGAAAAGGCAATCGCTGGTGTAATTAAAATTTGCGACAGTAAAAAATTATTTTTTGAATAATTTACTATAGAAAAGGCAATCCCTGGCGCAATTAAAATTTGCGACAGTAAAAAATTATTTTTTGAACAATTTACTATAGAAAAGGCAATCCCTGGGATATTTAAAATTTGCGACAGTAAAAAAATTATTTTTTGAATAATTTACTATAGAAAAGGTAATCCCTGGCGTATTTAAAATTTTCGACAGTAAAAAATTATTTTTAGAAAAGGCAATCCCTGGCGTAATTAAAATTTGCGACAGTTGAAAATTATTTTTTGAATAATTTACTATAGAAAAGGCAATCCCTGGCGTAATTAAAATTTGCGACAGTAAAAAATTATTTTTTGAACAATTTACTATAGAAAAGGCAATCCCTGGGATATTTAAAATTTGCGACAGTAAAAAATTATTTTTTGAATAATTTACTATAGAAAAGGCAATCCCTGGCGTATTTAAAATTTTCGACAGTAAAAAATTATTTTTAGAAAAGGCAATACCTGGCGTAATTAAAATTTGCGACAGTTGAAAATTATTTTTTGAATAATTTACTATAGAAAAGGCAATCCCTGGCGTAATTAAAATTTGCGACAGTAAAAAATTATTTTTTGAATAATTTACTATAGAAAAGGCAATCCCTGGCGCAATTAAAATTTGCGACAGTAAAAAATTATTTTTTGAATAATTTACTATACAAAAGGCAATCCCTGGCGTATTTAAAATTTGCGACAGTAAAAAATTATTTTTTGCAAAATTTACTATAGAAAAGGCAATCCCTGGCGTAATTAAAATTTACGACAGTAAAAAATCATTTTTTGAATAATTTACTATAGAAAAGGCAATCCCTGGCGCACTTAAAATTTGCGACAGTAAAAAATTATTTTTTGAATAATTTACTATAGAAAAGGCAATCCCTGGGATATTTAAAATTTGCGACAGTAAAAAATTATTTTTTGAATAATTTACTATAGAAAAGGCAATCCCTGGCGTATTTAAAATTTGCGACAGTAAGAAATTAATTTGTGAGAAATTTACAATAGAAAAGGCAATCCCTGGGATATTTAAAATTTGCGACAGTAGAAAATTATTTTTTGAATAATTTACTATAGGAAAGGCAATCCCTGGCGTAATTAAAATTTGCGACAGTTGAAAATTATTTTTTGAATAATTTACTATAGAAAAGGCAATCCCTGGCGTAATTAAAATTTGCGACAGTAGAAAATTATTTTTTGAATAATTTACTATAGAAAAGGCAATCCCTGCCGTAATTAAAATTTGCGACAGTTGAAAAGTATTTTTTGAATAATTTACTATAGAAAAGGCAATCCCTGGCGTAATTAAAATTTGCGACAGTATAAAATTATTTTTTGAATAATTTACTATAGAAAAGGCAATCCCTGGCGTAATTAAAATTTGCGACAGTTGAAAATTATTTTTTGAATTATTTACTATAGAAAAGGCAATCCCTGGCGTAATTAAAATTTGCGACAGTTGAAAATTATTTTTTGAATAATTTACTATAGAAAAGGCAATCCCTGGCGTAATTAAAATTTGCGACAGTAAAAAATTATTTTTTGAATAATTTACTATAGAAAAGGCAATCCCTGGCGCAATTAAAATTTGCGACAGCAAAAAATTATTTTTTGAATAATTTACTATAGAAAAGGCAATCCCTGGGATATTTAAAATTTGCGACAGTAAAAAATTATTTTTTGAATAATTTACTATAGAACAGGCAATCCCTGGCGTATTTAAAATTTGCGACATTAAAAAATTATTTTTTGCAAAATTTACTATAGAAAAGGCAATCCCTGGCGTAATTAAAATTTGCGACAGTAAAAAATTATTTTTTGAATAATTTACTATAGAAAAGGCAATCCCTGGCGTAATTAAAATTTGCGACAGTTGAAAATTATTTGTTGAATAATTTACTATAGAAAAGGCAATCCCTGGCGTAATTAAAATTTGCGACAGTAAAAAATTATTTTTTGAATAATTTACTATAGAAAAGGCAATCCCTGGCGCACTTAAAATTTGCGACAGTAAAAAATTATTTTTTGAATAATTTACTATAGAAAAGGCAATCCCTGGGATATTTAAAATTTGCGACAGTAAAAAATACTTTTTTGAATAATTTACTATACAAAAGGCAATCCCTGGCGTATTTAAAATTTGCGACAGTAAGATATTAATTTGTGAGAAATTTACTATAGAAAAGGCAATCCCTGGGATATTTAAAATTTGCGACAGTAGAAAATTATTTTTTGAATAATTTACTATAGAAAAGGCAATCCCTGGCGTAATTAAAATTTGCGACAGTTGAAAATTATTTTTTGAATAATTTACTATAGAAAAGGCAATCCCTGGCGTAATTAAAATTTGCGACAGTAGAAAATTATTTTTTGAATAACTTACTATAGAAAAGGCAATCCCTGGCGTAATTAAAATTTGCGACAGTTGAAAATTATTTTTTGAATAATTTAATATAGAAAAGGCAATCCCTGGCGTAATTAAAATTTGCGACAGTATAAAATTATTTTTTGAATAATTTACTATAGAAAAGGCAATCCCTGGCGCAATTAAAATTTGCGACAGTATAAAATTATTTTTTGAATAATTTACTATAGAAAAGGCAATCCCTGGCGTAATTAAAATTTCCGACAGTTGAAAATTATTTTTTGAATAATTTACTATAGAAAAGGCAATCCCTGGCGTAATTAAAATTTGCGACAGTATAAATTTATTTTTTGAATAATTTACTATAGAAAAGGCAATCCCTGGCGAAATTAAAATTTGCGACAGTAAAAAATTATTTTTTGAATAATTTACTATAGAAAAGGCAATCTCTGGCGTAGTTAAAATTTGCGACAGTTGAAAATTATTTTTTGAATAATTTACTATAGAAAAGGCAATCCCTGGCGGACTTAAAATTTGCGACAGTAAAAAATTATTTTTTGAATAATTTACTATAGAAAAGGCAATCCCTGGCGTATTTAAATTTTGCGACAGTGAGAAATTAATTTGTGAGCAATTTACTATAGAAAAGGCAATCCCTGGGATATTTAAAATTTGCGACAGTAAAAAATTATTTTTTTGCAAAATTTACTATAGAAAAGGCAATCCCTGGCGTATTTAAAATTTGCGACAGTAAAAAATTATTTTTTGAATAATTTACTATAGAAAAGGCAATCCCTGGCGCAATTAAAATTTGCGACAGTAGAAAATTATTTTTTGAATAATTTACTACAGAAAAGGCAATCCCTGGCGCACTTAAAATTTGCGACAGTATAAAATTATTTTTTGAATAATTTACTATAGAAAAGGCAATCCCTGGCGTAATTAAAATTTTCGACAGTTGAAAATTATTTTTTGAATAATTTACTATAGAAAAGGCAATCCCTGGCGTAATTAAAATTTGCGACAGTAAAAAATTATTTTTTGAAAAAATTTACTATAGAAAAGGCAATCCCTGGCGTAATTAAAATTTGCGACAGTAGAAAATTATTTTTTGAATAATTTACCATAGAAAAGGCTATCCCTGGCGTAATTAAAATTTTCGACACTAAACAATTATTTTTTGAATAATTTACTATAGAAAAGGCAATCCCTGGCGCAATTAAAATTTGCGACAGTAGAAAATTATTTTTTGAATAATTTACTATAGAAAAGGCAATCCCTGGCGTAATTAAAATTTGGGACAGTAGAAAATTATTTTTTGAATAATTTACTATAGAAAAGGCAATCCCTGGCGCAATTAAAATTTGCGACAGTAGAAAATTAATTTGTGAGAAATTTACTATAGAAAAGGCAATCCCTGGCGTAATTAAAATTTGCGTCAGTAGAAAATTATTTTTTGGATAATTTACTATAGAAAAGGCAATACCTGGCGTAGTTAAAATTTGCGACAGTATAAAATTATTTTTTGAATAATTTACTATAGAAAAGGCAATCCCTGGCGTAATTAAAATTTGCGACAGTAGAAAATTATTTTTTGAATAATTTACTATAGAAAAGGCAATCCCTGGCGTAATTAAAATTTGCGACAGTAGAAAATTATTTTTTGAATAATTTACTATAGAAAAGGCAATCCCTGGCGTATTTAAAATTTGCGACAGTAAAAAATTATTTTTTGAATAATTTACTATAGAAAAGGCAATCCCTGGCGCAATTAAAATTTGCGACAGTAAAAAATTATTTTTTGAATAATTTACTATAGAAAAGGCAATCCCTGGGATATTTAAAATTTGTGACAGTAGAAAATTATTTTTTGAATAATTTACTATAGAAAAGGCAATCCCTGACGCAATTAAAATTTGCGACAGTAAAAAATTATTTTTTGAATAATTTACTATAGAAAAGGCAATCCCTGGCGCAATTAAAATTTGCGACAGTATAAAATTATTTTTTGAATAATTTACTATAGAAAAGGCAATCCCTGGCGTAATTAAAATTTGCGACAGTAGAAAATTATTTTTTGAATAATTTACAATAGAAAAGGCAATCCCTGGGATATTTAAAATTTGCGACAGTAGAAAATTATTTTTTGAATAATTTACTATAGAAAAGGCAATCCCTGGCGTATTTAAAATTTGCGAAAGTAAAAAATTATATTTTGAATAATCTACTATAGAAAAGGCAATCCCTGGCGTAATTAAAATTTGCGACAGTAAAAAATTATTTTTTGAATAATTTACTATAGAAAAGGCAATCCCTGGCGCACTTAAAATTTGCGACAGTTGAAAATTATTTTTTGAATAATTTACTATAGAAAAGGCAATCCCTGGCGTAATTAAAATTTGCGACAGTATAAAATTATTTTTTGAATAATTTACTATAGAAAAGGCAATCCCTGGCGTAATTAAAATTTGCGACAGTAGAAAATTATTTTTTGAATAATTTACTATAGAAAAGGCAATCCCTGGCGTAATTAAAATTTGCGACAGTATAAAATTATTTTTTGAATAATTTACTATAGAAAAGGCAATCCCTGGCGCACTTAAAATTTGCGACAGTAAAAAATTATTTTTTGAATAATTTACTATAGAAAAGGTAATCCCTGGCGTAATTAAAATTAGCGACAGTAGAAAATTATTTTTTGAATAATTTACTATAGAAAAGGCAATCCCTGGCCCACTTAAAATTTGCGACAGTAAAAAATTATTTTTTGAATAATTTAGTATAGAAAAGGCAATCCCTGGGATATTTAAAATTTGCGACAGTAGAAAATTATTTTTTGAATAATTTACTATAGAAAAGGCAATCCCTGGCGTATTTAAAATTTGCGACAGTAAAAAATTATTTTTTGAATAATTTACTATAGAAAAGGCAATCCCTGGGATATTTAAAATTTGCGACAGTAAAAAATTAATTTGTGAGAAATTTACTATAGAAAAGGCAATCCCTGGCGTATTTAAAATTTGCGACAGTAAAAAATTATTTTTTGAATAATTTACTATAGAAAAGGCAATCCCTGGCGTAATTAAAATTTGCGACTGTTGATAATAATTTTTTGAATAATTTACTATAGAAAAGGCAATCCCTGGCGTAATTAAAATTTGCGACAGTATAAAATTATTTTTTGAAAAATTTACTGTAGAAAAGGCAATCCCTGGCGTAATTAAAATTTGCGACAGTAAAAAATTATTTTTTGAATAATTTACTATAGAAAAGGCAATCCCTGGCGCAATTACAATTTGCGACAGTAGAAAATTATTTTTTGAATAATTTACTATAGAAAAGGCAATCCCTGGCGTAATTAAAATTTGCGACAGTAGAAAATTATTTTTTGAATAATTTACTATAGTAAAGGCAATCCCTGGCGTATTTAAAATTTGCGACAGTAAAAAATTATATTTTGAATAATTTACTATAGAAAAGGCAATCCCTGGCGTAATTAAAATTTGCTACAGTAGAAAATTATTTTTTGAATAATTTACTATAGAAAAGGCAATCCCTGGCGGATTTGAAATTTGCGACAGTATAAAATTATTTTTTGAATAATTTACTATAGAAAAGGCAATCCCTGGCGTAATTAAAATTTGCGAGAGTATAAAATTATTTTTTGAATAATTTACTATAGAAAAGGCAATCCCTGGCGTAATTAAAATTTGCGACAGTTGAAAATTATTTTTTGAATAATTTACTATAGAAAAGGCAATCCCTGGCGTAATTAAAATTTGCGACAGTTGAAAATTATTTTTTGAATAATTTACTATAGAAAAGGCAATCCCTGGCGCAATTAAAATTAGCGACAGTTGAAAATTATTTTTTGAATAATTTACTATAGAAAAGGCAATCCCTGGCGCAATTAAAATTTGCGACAGTATAAAATTATTTTTTGAATAATTTACTATAGAAAAGGCAATCCCTGGCGTAATTAAAATTTGCGAGAGTATAAAATTATTTTTTGAATAATTTACTATAGAAAAGGCAATACCTGGCGTAATTAAAATTTGCGACAGTAGAAAATTATTTTTTGAAAAGTTTACTATAGAAAAGGCAATCCCTGGCGTAATTAAAATTTGCGACAGTAAAAAATTATTTTTTGAATAATTTACTATAGAAAAGGCAATCCCTGGCGCACTTAAAATTTGCGACAGTTGAAAATTATTTTTTGAATAATTTACTATAGAAAAGGCAATCCCTGGCGTAATTAAAATTTGCGACAGTATAAAATTATTTTTTGAATAATTTACTATAGAAAAGGCAATCCCTATCGTAATTAAAATTTGCGATAGTAGAAAATTATTTTTTGAATAATTTACTATAGAAAAGGCAATCCCTGGCGTAATTAAAATTTGTGACAGTATAAAATTATTTTTTGAATAATTTACTATAGAAAACGCAATCCCTGGCGCACTTAAAATTTGCGACAGTAAAAAATTATTTTTTGAATAATTTACTATAGAAAAGGCAATCCCTGGCGTAATTAAAATTTGCGACAGTAGAAAATTATTTTTTGAATAATTTACTATAGAAAAGGCAATCCCTGGCGCACTTAAAATTTGCGACAGTAAAAAATTATTTTTTGAATAATTTACTATAGAAAAGGCAATCCCTGGGATATTTAAAATTTGCGACAGTAAAAAATTATTTTTTGAATGATTTACTATAGAAAAGGCAATCCCTGGCGCAATTAAAATTTGGGACAGTATAAAATTATTTTTTGAATAATTTACTATAGAAAAGGCAATCCCTGGCGTAATTAAAATTTGCGACAGTAGAAAATTATTTTTTGAATAATTTACTATAGAAAAGGCAATCCCTGGCGTAATTAAAATTTGCGACAGTAGAAAATTATTTTTTGAATAATTTACTATAGAAAAGGCAATCCCTGGCGTAATTAAAATTTGCGACAGTAAAAAATTATTTTTTGAATAATTTACTATAGAAAAGGCAATCCCTGGCGCACCTAAAATTTGCGACAGTAAAAAATTATTTTTTGAATAATTTACTATAGAAAAGGCAATCCCTGGCGTAATTAAAATTTGCGACAGTTGAAAATTATTTTTTGAATAATTTACTATAGAAAAGGCAATCCCTGGCGTAATTAAAATTTGCGACAGTATAAAATTATTTTTTGAAAAATTTACTGTAGAAAAGGCAATCCCTGGCGTAATTAAAATTTGCGACAGTAAAAACTATTTTTTGAATAATTTACTATAGAAAAGGCAATCCCTGGCGCAATTACAATTTGCGACAGTAGAAAATTATTTTTTGAATAACTTACTATAGAAAAGGCAATCCCTGGCGTAATTAAAATTTGCGACAGTAAAAAATTATTTTTTGAATAATTTACTATAGAAAAGGCAATCCCTGGCGTAATTAAAATTTGCGACAGTTGAAAATTATTTTTTGAATAATTTACTATAGAAAAGGCAATCCCTGGCGTAATTAAAATTTGCGACAGTATAAAATTATTTTTTGAAAAATTTACTGTAGAAAAGGCAATCCCTGGCGTAATTAAAATTTGCGACAGTAAAAACTATTTTTTGAATAATTTACTATAGAAAAGGCAATCCCTGGCGCAATTACAATTTGCGACAGTAGAAAATTATTTTTTGAATAACTTACTATAGAAAAGGCAATCCCTGGCGTAATTAAAATTTGCGACAGTAAAAAATTATTTTTTGAATAATTTACTATAGAAAAGGCAATCCCTGGCGCAATTACAATTTGCGACAGTAGAAAATTATTTTTTGAATAATTTACTATAGAAGAGGCAATCCCTGGCGTAATTAAAATTTGCGACAGTAGAAAATTATTTTTTGAATAATTTACTATAGTAAAGGCAATCCCTGGTGTATTTAAAATTTGCGACAGTAAAAAATTATTTTTTGAATAATTTACTATAGAAAAGGCAATCCCTGACGTAATTAAAATTTGCGACAGTAGAAAATTATTTTTTGAATAATTTACTATAGAAAAGGCAATCCCTGGCGGATTTGAAATTTGCGACAGTATAAAATTATTTTGTGAATAATTTACTATAGAAAAGAAAATCCCTGGCGTAATTAAAATTTGCGACAGTATAAAATTATTTTTTGAATAATTTACTATAGGAAAGGCAATCCCTGGCGTAATTAAAATTTGCGACAGTTGAAAATTATTTTTTGAATAATTTACTATAGAAAAGGCAATCCCTGGCGTAATTAAAATTTGCGACAGTTGAAAATTATATTTTGAATAATTTACTATAGAAAAGGCAATCCCTGGCGCAATTAAAATTTGCGACAGTTGAAAATTATTTTTTGAATAATTTACTATAGAAAAGGAATCCCTGGCGCAATTAAAATTTGCGACAGTATAAAATTATTTTTTGAATAATTTACTATAGAAAAGGCAATCCCTGGCGTAATTAAAATTTGCGACAGTATAAAATTATTTTTTGAATAATTTACTATAGAAAAGGCAATACCTGGCGTAATTAAAATTTGCGACAGTAGAAAATTATTTTTTGAATAATTTACTATAGAAAAGGCAATCCCTGGCGTAATTAAAATTTGCGACAGTAAAAAATTATTTTTTGAATAATTTACTATAGCAACGGCAATCCCTGACGTAATTAAAATTTGCGACAGTATAAAATTATTTTTTGAATAATTTACTCTAGAAAAGGCAATCCCTGGCGCACTTAAAATTTGCGACAGTAAAAAATTATTTTTTGAATAATTTACTATAGAAAAGGCAATCCCTGGCGTAATTAAAATTTGCGACAATAGAAAATTATTTTTTGAATAATTTACTATAGAAAAGGCAATCCCTGGCGCACTTAAAATTTGCGACAGTAAAAAATTATTTTTTGAATAATTTACTATAGAAAAGGCAATCCCTGGGATATTTAAAATTTGCGACAGTAGAAAATTATTTTTTGAATAATTTACTATAGAAAAGGCAATCCCTGGCGTAATTAAAATTTGCGACAGTATAAAATTATTTTTTGAAAAATTTACTGTAGAAAAGGCAATCCCTGGCGTAATTAAAATTTGCGACAGTAAAAACTATTTTTTGAATAATTTACTATAGAAAAGGCAATCCCTGGCGCAATTACAATTTGCGACAGTAGAAAATTATTTTTTGAATAACTTACTATAGAAAAGGCAATCCCTGGCGTAATTAAAATTTGCGACAGTAGAAAATTATTTTTTGAATAATTTACTATAGAAAAGGCAATCCCTGACGTAATTAAAATTTGCGACAGTTGAAAATTATTTTTTGAATAATTTACTGTAGAAAAGGCAATCCCTGGCGTAATTAAAATTTGCGACAGTAAAAAATTATTTTTTGAATAATTTACTATAGAAAAGGCAATCCCTGGCGCAATTACAATTTGCGACAGTAGAAAATTATTTTTTGAATAACTTACTATAGAAAAGGCAATCCCTGGCGTAATTAAAATTTGCGACAGTAGAAAATTATTTTTTGAATAATTTACTATAGAAAAGGCAATCCCTGACGTAATTAAAATTTGCGACAGTTGAAAATTATTTTTTGAATAATTTACTATAGAAAAGGCAATCCCTGGCGTAATTAAAATTTGCGACAGTATAAAATTATTTTTTGAAAAATTTACTGTAGAAAAGGCAATCCCTGGCGTAATTAAAATTTGCGACAGTAAAAAATTATTTTTTGAATAATTTACTATAGAAAAGGCAATCCCTGGCGCAATTACAATTTGCGACAGTAGAAAATTATTTTTTGAATAATTTACTATAGAAGAGGCAATCCCTGGCGTAATTAAAATTTGCGACAGTAGAAAATTATTTTTTGAATAATTTACTATAGTAAAGGCAATCCCTGGTGTATTTAAAATTTGCGACAGTAAAAAATTATTTTTTGAATAATTTACTATAGAAAAGGCAATCCCTGACGTAATTAAAATTTGCGACAGTAGAAAATTATTTTTTGAATAATTTACTATAGAAAAGGCAATCCCTGGCGGATTTGAAATTTGCGACAGTATAAAATTATTTTGTGAATAATTTACTATAGAAAAGAAAATCCCTGGCGTAATTAAAATTTGCGACAGTATAAAATTATTTTTTGAATAATTTACTATAGGAAAGGCAATCCCTGGCGTAATTAAAATTTGCGACAGTTGAAAATTATTTTTTGAATAATTTACTATAGAAAAGGCAATCCCTGGCGTAATTAAAATTTGCGACAGTTGAAAATTATATTTTTGAATAATTTACTATAGAAAAGGCAATCCCCTGGCGCAATTAAAATTTGCGACAGTTGAAAATTATTTTTTGAATAATTTACTATAGAAAAGGAATCCCTGGCGCAATTAAAATTTGCGACAGTATAAAATTATTTTTTGAATAATTTACTATAGAAAAGGCAATCCCTGGCGTAATTAAAATTTGCGACAGTATAAAATTATTTTTTGAATAATTTACTATAGAAAAGGCAATACCTGGCGTAATTAAAATTTGCGACAGTAGAAAATTATTTTTTGAATAATTTACTATAGAAAAGGCAATCCCTGGCGTAATTAAAATTTGCGACAGTAAAAAATTATTTTTTGAATAATTTACTATAGCAACGGCAATCCCTGACGTAATTAAAATTTGCGACAGTATAAAATTATTTTTTGAATAATTTACTCTAGAAAAGGCAATCCCTGGCGCACTTAAAATTTGCGACAGTAAAAAATTATTTTTTGAATAATTTACTATAGAAAAGGCAATCCCTGGCGTAATTAAAATTTGCGACAATAGAAAATTATTTTTTGAATAATTTACTATAGAAAAGGCAATCCCTGGCGCACTTAAAATTTGCGACAGTAAAAAATTATTTTTTGAATAATTTACTATAGAAAAGGCAATCCCTGGGATATTTAAAATTTGCGACAGTAGAAAATTATTTTTTGAATAATTTACTATAGAAAAGGCAATCCCTGGCGTATTTAAAATTTGCGACAGTAAAAAATTATTTTTTGAATAATTTACTATAGAAAAGGCAATCCCTGGGATATTTAAAATTTGCGAAAGTAAAAAATTAATTTGTGAGAAATTTACTATAGAAAAGGCAATCCCTGGCGTATTTAAAATTTGCGACAGTAAAAAATTATTTTTTGAATAATTTACTATAGAAAAGGCAAGCACTGACGTAATTAAAATTTGCGACAGTAAAAAATTATTTTTTGAATAATTTACTATAGGAAAGGCAATCCCTGGCGTAATTAAAATTTGCGACAGTAGAAAATTATTTTTTGAATAATTTACTATAGTAAAGGCAATCCCTGGCGTATTTAAAATTTGCGACAGTAAAAAATTATATTTTGAATAATTTACTATAGAAAAGGCAATCCCTGGCGTAATTAAAATTTGCGACAGTAGAAAATTATTTTTTGAATAATTTACTATAGAAAAGGCAATCCCTGGCGGATTTGAAATTTGCGACAGTACAAAATTATTTTTTGAATAATTTACTATAGAAAAGGCAATCCCTGGCGTAATTAAAATTTGGGACAGTATAAAATTATTTTTTGAATAATTTACTATAGAAAAGGCAATCCCTGGCGTAATTAAAATTTGCGACAGTTGAAAATTATTTTTTGAATAATTTACTATAGAAAAGGCAATCCCTGGCGTAATTAAAATTTGCGACAGTTGAAAATTATTTTTTGAATAATTTACTATAGAAAAGGCAATCCTGGCGCAATTAAAATTTGCGACAGTTGAAAATTATTTTTTGAATAATTTACTATAGAAAAGGCAATCCCTGGCGCAATTAAAATTTGCGACAGTATAAAATTATTTTTTGAATAATTTTCTATAGAAATGGCAATACCTGGCGTAATTAAAATTTGCGACAGTATAAAATTATTTTTTGAATAATTTACTATAGAAAAGGCAATACCTGGCGTAATTAAAATTTGCGACAGTAGAAAATTATTTTTTGAAAAGTTTACTATAGAAAAGGCAATCCCTGGCGTAATTAAAATTTGCGACAGTATAAAATTATTTTTTGAATAATTTACTATAGAAAAGGCAATCCCTGGCGCACTTAAAATTTGCGACAGTAAAAAATTATTTTTTGAATAATTTACTATAGAAAAGGCAATCCCTGGCGTAATTAAAATTTGCGACAGTAGAAAATTATTTTTTGAATAATTTACTATAGAAAAGGCAATCCCTGGCGCACTTAAAATTTGCGACAGTAAAAAATTATTTTTTGAATAATTTACTATAGAAAAGGCAATCCCTGGGATATTTAAAATTTGCGACAGTAGAAAATTATTTTTTGAATAATTTACTATAGAAAAGGCAATCCCTGGCGTATTTAAAATTTGCGACAATAAAAAATTATTTTTTGAATAATTTACTATAGAAAAGGCAATCTCTGGGATATTTAAAATTTGCGACAGTAAAAAATTAATTTGTGAGAAATTTACTATAGAAAAGGCAATCCCTGGCGTATTTAAAATTTGCGACAGTAAAAAATTATTTTTTGAATAATTTACTATAGAAAAGGCAATCCCTGGCGTAATTAAAATTTGCGACAGTAAAAAATTATTTTTTGAATAATTTACTATAGAAAAGGCAATCCCTGGGATATTTAAAATTTGCGACAGTAAAAAATTATTTTTTGAATAATTTACTATAGAAAAGGCAATCCCTGGCGCAATTAAAATTTGGAACAGTATAAAATTATTTTTTGAATAATTTACTATAGAAAAGGCAATCCCTGGGATATTTAAAATTTGCGACAGTAGAAAATTATTTTTTGAATAATTTACTATAGAAAAGGCAATCCCTGGCGTATTTAAAATTTGCGACAATAAAAAATTATTTTTTGAATAATTTACTATAGAAAAGGCAATCCCTGGGATATTTAAAATTTGCGACAGTAAAAAATTATTTTTTGAATAATTTACTATAGAAAAGGCAATCCCTGGCGCAATTAAAATTTGGAACAGTATAAAATTATTTTTTGAATAATTTACTATAGAAAAGGCAATCCCTGGGATATTTAAAATTTGCGACAGTATAAAATTAATTTTTGAATAATTTACTATAGAAATGGCAATCCCTGGCGTAATTAAAATTTGCGACAGTATAAAATTATTTTTTGAATAATTTACTATAGAAAACGCAATCCCTGGCGTAATTAAAATTTGCGACAGTAGAAAATTATTTTTTGAATAATTTACTATAGAAAAGGCAATCCCTGGCGTAATTAAAATTTGCGACAATAGAAAATTATTTTTTGAATAATTTACTATAGAAAAGGCAATCCCTGGGATATTTAAAATTTGCGACAGTAAAAAATTATTTTTTGAATAATTTACTATAGAAAAGGCAATCCCTGGCGCAATTAAAATTTGGGACAGTATAAAATTATTTTTTGAATAATTTACTATAGAAAAGGCAATCCCTGGCGTAATTAAAATTTGCGACAGTAGAAAATTATTTTTTGAATAATTTACTATAGAAAAGGCAATCCCTGGCGTAATTAAAATTTGCGACAGTATAAAATTATTTTTTGAATAATTTACTATAGAAAAGGCAATCCCTGGCGTAATTACAATTTGCGACAGTATAAAATTATTTTTTGAATAATTTAATATAGAAAAGGCAATCCCTGGCGTAATTAAAATTTGCGACAGTTGAAAATTATTTTTTGAATAATTTACTATAGAAAAGGCAATCCCTGGCGCACTTAAAATTTGCGACAGTTGAAAATTATTTTTTGAATAATTTACTATAGAAAAGGCAATCCCTGGCGCAATTAAAATTTGCGACAATTGAAAATTATTTTTTGAATAATTTACTATAGAAAAGCCAATCCCTGGCGCAATTAAAATTTGCGACAGTATAAAATTATTTTTTGAATAATTTACTATAGAAAAGGCAATCGCTGGCGTAATTAAAATTTGCGACAGTATAAAATTATTTTTTGAATAATTTACTATAGAAAAGGCAATACCTGGCGTAATTAAAATTTGCGACAGTAGAAAATTATTTTTTGAAAAGTTTACTATAGAAAAGGCAATCCCTGGCGTAATTAAAATTTGCGACAGTAAAAAATTATTTTTTGAATAATTTACTATAGAAAAGGCAATCCCTGGCGCACTTAAAATTTGCGACAGTTGAAAATTATTTTTTGAATAATTTACTATAGAAAAGGCAATCCCTGGCGTAATTAAAATTTGCGACAGTATAAAATTATTTTTTGAATAATTTACTATAGAAGAGGCAATCCCTGGCGTAATTAAAATTTGCGACAGTAGAAAATTATTTTTTGAATAATTTACTATAGAAAAGGCAATCCCTGGCGTAATTAAAATTTGCGACAGTATAAAATTATTTTTTGAATAATTTACTATAGAAAAGGCAATCCCTGGCGTAATTAAAATTTGCGACAGTATAAAATTATTTTTTGAATAATTTACTATAGAAGAGGCAATCCCTGGCGTAATTAAAATTTGCGACAGTAAGAAATTATTTTTTGAATAATTTACTATAGAAAAGGCAAGCCCTGGCGCACTTAAAATTTGCGAAAGTTGAAAATTATTTTTTGAATAATTTACTATAGAAAAGGCAAACCCTGGCGGATTTGAAATTTGCGACAGTATAAAATTATTTTTTGAATAATTTACTATAGAAAGGGCAATCCCTGGCGTAATTAAAATTTGGGACAGTATAAAATTATTTATTGAATAATTTACTATAGAAAAGGCAATCCCTGGCGTAATTAAAATTTGCGACAGTTGAAAATTATTTTTTGAATAATTTACTATAGAAAAGGCAATCCCTGGCGTAATTAAAACTTGCGACAGTTGAAAATTATTTTTTGAATAATTTACTATAGAAAAGGCAATCCCTGGCGCAATTAAAATTTGCGACAGTTGAAAATTATTTTTTGAATAATTTACTATAGAAAAGGCAATCCCTGGCGCAATTAAAATTGGCGACAGTATAAAATTATTTTTTGAATAATTTGCTATAGAAATGGCAATACCTGGCGTAATTAAAATTTGCGACAGTATAAAATTATTTTTTGAATAATTTACTATAGAAAAGGCAATACCTGGCGTAATTAAAATTTGCGACAGTAGAAAATTATTTTTTGAAAAGTTTACTATAGAAAAGGCAATCCCTGGCGTAATTAAAATTTGCGACAGTAAAAAATTATTTTTTGAATAATTTACTATAGAAAAGGCAAGCCCTGGCGCACTTAAAATTTGCGACAGTTGAAAATTATTTTTTGAATAATTTACTATAGAACAGGCAATCCCTGGCGTAATTAAAATTTGCGACATTATAAAATTATTTTTTGAATAATTAACTATAGAAAGGCAATCCCTGGCGTAATTAAAATTTGCGACAATAGAAAATTATTTTTTGAATAATTTACTATCGAAAAGGCAATCCCTGGCGTAATTAAAATTTGCGACAGTATAAAATTATTTTTTGAATAATTTACTATAGAAAAGGCAATCCCTGGCGCACTTAAAATTTGCGACAGTAAAAAATTATTTTTTGAATAATTTACTATAGAAAAGGCAATCCCTGGCGTAATTAAAATTTGCGACAGTAGAAAATTATTTTTTGAATAATTTACTATAGAAAAGGCAATCCCTGGCGCACTTAAAATTTGCGACAGTAAAAAATTATTTTTTGAATAATTTACTATAGAAAAGGCAATCCCTGGGATATTTAAAATTTGCGACAGTAGAAAATTATTTTTTGAATAATTTACTATAGAAAAGGCAATCCCTGGCGTATTTAAAATTTGCGACAGTAAAAAATTATTTTTTGAATAATTTACTATAGAAAAGGCAATCTCTGGGATATTTAAAATTTGCGACATTAAAAAATTAATTTGTGAGAAATTTACTATAGAAAAGGCAATCCCTGGCGTATTTAAAATTTGCGACAGTAAAAAATTATTTTTTGAATAATTTACTATAGAAAAGGCAATCCCTGGCGTAATTAAAATTTGCGACAGTAAAAAATTATTTTTTGAATAATTTACTATAGAAAAGGCAATCCCTGGGATATTTAAAATTTGCGACAGTAAAAAATTATTTTTTGAATAATTTACTATAGAAAAGGCAATCCCTGGAGCAATTAAAATTTGGGACAGTATAAAATTATTTTTTGAATAATTTATTATAGAAAAGGCAATCCCTGGGATATTTAAAATTTGCGACAGTATAAAATTATTTTTTGAATAATTTACTATAGAAAAGGCAATACCTGGCGTAATTAAAATTTGCGACAGTAGAAAATTATTTTTTGAAAAGTTTACTATAGAAAAGGCAATCCCTGGCGCAATTAAAATTTGCGACAGTAAAAAATTATTTTTTGAATAATTTACTATAGAAAAGGCAATCCCTGGCGCACTTAAAATTTGCGACAGTTGAAAATTATTTTTTGAATAATTTACTATAGAAAAGGCAATCCCTGGCGTAATTAAAATTTGCGACAGTAGAAAATTATTTTTTGAATAATTTACTATAGAAAAGGCAATCCCTGGCGTAATTAAAATTTGCGACAATAGAAAATTATTTTTTGAATAATTTACTATAGAAAAGGCAATCCCTGGGATATTTAAAATTTGCGACAGTAAAAAATTATTTTTTGAATAATTTACTATAGAAAAGGCAATCCCTGGCGCAATTAAAATTTTGGACAGTATAAAATTATTTTTTGAATAATTTACTATAGAAAAGGCAATCCCTGGCGTAATTAAAATTTGCGACAGTAGAAAATTATTTTTTGAATAATTTACTATAGAAAAGGCAATCCCTGGCGTAATTAAAATTTGCGACAGTATAAAATTATTTTTTGAATAATTTACTATAGAAAAGGCAGTCCCTGGCGTAATTACAATTTGCGACAGTATAAAATTATTTTTTGAATAATTTAATATAGAAAAGGCAATCCCTGGCGTAATTAAAATTTGCGACAGTTGAAAATTATTTTTTGCATAATTTACTATAGAAAAGGCAATCCCTGGCGTAATTAAAATTTGCGACAGTTGAAAATTATTTTTTGAATAATTTACTATAGAAAAGGCAATCCCTGACGCAATTAAAATTTGCGACAGTTGAAAATTATTTTTTGAATAATTAACTATAGAAAAGGCAATCCCTGGCGCAATTAAAATTTGCGACAGTATAAAATTATTTTTTGAATAATTTACTATAGAAAAGGCAATCCCTGGCGTAATTAAAATTTGCGACAGTATAAAATTATTTTTTGAATAATTTACTATAGAAAAGGCAATACCTGGCGTAATTAAAATTTGCGACAGTAGAAAATTATTTTTTGAAAAGTTTACTATAGAAAAGGCAATCCCTGGCGTAATTAAAATTTGCGACAGTAAAAAATTATTTTTTGAATAATTTACTATAGAAAAGGCAATCCCTGGCGCACTTAAAATTTGCGACAGTTGAAAATTATTTTTTGAATAATTTACTATAGAAAAGGCAATCCCTGGCGTAATTAAAATTTGCGACAGTATAAAATTATTTTTTGAATAATTTACTATAGAAGAGGCAATCCCTGGCGTAATTAAAATTTGCGACAGTATAAAATTATTTTTTGAATAATTTACTATAGAAAAGGCAATACCTGGCGTAATTAAAATTTGCGACAGTAGAAAATTATTTTTTGAAAAGTTTACTATAGAAAAGGCAATCCCTGGCGTAATTAAAATTTGCGACAGTAAAAAATTATTTTTTGAATAATTTACTATAGAAAAGGCAATCCCTGGCGCACTTAAAATTTGCGACAGTTGAAAATTATTTTTTGAATAATTTACTATAGAAAAGGCAATCCCTGGCGTAATTAAAACTTGCGACAGTATAAAATTATTTTTTGAATAATTTACTATAGAAGAGGCAATCCATGGCGTAATTAAAATTTGCGACAGTAGAAAATTATTTTTTGAATAATTTACTATAGAAAAGGCAATCCCTGGCGTAATTAAAATTTGCGACAGTATAAAATTATTTTTTGAATAATTTACTATAGAAAAGGCAATCCCTGGCGTAATTAAAATTTGCGACAGTATAAAATTATTTTTTGAATAATTTACTATAGAAGAGGCAATCCCTGGCGTAATTAAAATTTGCGACAGTAAGAACTTATTTTTTGAATAATTTACTATAGAAAAGGCAAGCCCTGGCGCACTTAAAATTTGCGACAGTTGAAAATTATTTTTTGAATAATTTACTATAGAAAAGGCAATCCCTGGCGGATTTGAAATTTGCGACAGTATAAAATTATTTTTTGAATAATTTACTATAGAAAAGGCAATCCCTGGCGTAACTAAAATTTGGGACAGTATAAAATTATTTTTTGAATAATTTACTATAGAAAAGGCAATCCCTGGCGTAGTTAAAATTTGCGACAGTTGAAAATTATTTTTTGAATAATTTACTATAGAAAAGGCAATCACTGGCGTAATTAAAATTTGCGACAGTTGAAAATTATTTTTTGAATAATTTACTATAGAAAAGGCAATCCCTGGCGCAATTAAAATTTGCGACAGTTGAAAATTATTTTTTGAATAATTTACTATAGAAAAGGCAATCCCTGGCGCAATTAAAATTGGCGACAGTATAAAATTATTTTTTGAATAATTTGCTATAGAAATGGCAATACCTGGCGTAATTAAAATTTGCGACAGTATAAAATTATTTTTTGAATAATTTACTATAGAAAAGGCAATACCTGGCGTAATTAAAATTTGCGACAGTAGAAAATTATTTTTTGAAAAGTTTACTATAGAAAAGGCAATCCCTGGCGTAATTAAAATTTGCGACAGTAAAAAATTATTTTTTGAATAATTTACTATAGAAAAGGCAAGCCCTGGCGCACTTAAAATTTGCGACAGTTGAAAATTATTTTTTGAATAATTTACTATAGAACAGGCAATCCCTGGCGTAATTAAAATTTGCGACATTATAAAATTATTTTTTGAATAATTTACTATAGAAAAGGCAATCCCTGGCGTAATTAAAATTTGCGACAATAGAAAATTATTTTTTGAATAATTTACTATCGAAAAGGCAATCCCTGGCGTAATTAAAATTTGCGACAGTATAAAATTATTTTTTGAATAATTTACTATAGAAAAGGCAATCCCTGGCGCACTTAAAATTTGCGACAGTAAAAAATTATTTTTTGAATAATTTACTATAGAAAAGGCAATCCCTGGCGTAATTAAAATTTGCGACAGTAGAAAATTATTTTTTGAATAATTTACTATAGAAAAGGCAATCCCTGGCGCACTTAAAATTTGCGACAGTAAAAAATTATTTTTTGAATAATTTACTATAGAAAAGGCAATCTCTGGGATATTTAAAATTTGCGACAGTAAAAAATTAATTTGTGAGAAATTTACTATAGAAAAGGCAATCCCTGGCGTATTTAAAATTTGCGACAGTAAAAAATTATTTTTTGAATAATTTACTATAGAAAAGGCAATCCCTGGCGTAATTAAAATTTGCGACAGTAAAAAATTATTTTTTGAATAATTTACTATAGAAAAGGCAATCCCTGGGATATTTAAAATTTGCGACAGTAAAAAATTATTTTTTGAATTTTACTATAGAAAAGGCAATCCCTGGCGCAATTAAAATTTGGGACAGTATAAAATTATTTTTTGAATAATTTACTATAGAAAAGGCAATCCCTGGGATATTTAAAATTTGCGACAGTATAAAATTATTTTTTGAATAATTTACTATAGAAAAGGCAATACCTGGCGTAATTAAAATTTGCGACAGTAGAAAATTATTTTTTGAAAAGTTTACTATAGAAAAGGCAATACCTGGCGTAATTAAAATTTGCGACAGTAAAAAATTATTTTTTGAATAATTTACTATAGAAAAGGCAATCCCTGGCGCACTTAAAATTTGCGACAGTTGAAAATTATTTTTTGAATAATTTACTATAGAAAAGGCAATCCCTGGCGTAATTAAAATTTGCGACAGTATAAAATTATTTTTTGAATAATTTACTATAGAAGAGGCAATCCCTGGCGTAATTAAAATTTGCGACAGTAGAAAATTATTTTTTGAATAATTTACTATAGAAAAGGCAATCCCTGGCGTAATTAAAATTTGCGACAGTATAAAATTATTTTTTGAATAATTTACTACAGAAAAGGCAATCCCTGGCGTAATTAAAATTTGCGAGAGTAGAAAATTATTTTTTGAATAATTTACTATAGAAAAGGCAATCCCTGGCGTAATTAAAATTTGCGACAATAGAAAATTATTTTTTGAATAATTTAATATAGAAAAGGCAATCCCTGGCGTAATTAAAATTTGCGACAGTTGAAAATTATTTTTTGAATAATTTACTATAGAAAAGGCAATCCCTGGCGTAATTAAAATTTGCGACAGTTGAAAATTATTTTTTGAATAATTTACTATAGAAAAGGCAATCCCTGGCGCAATTAAAATTTGCGACAGTTGAAAATTATTTTTTGAATAATTAACTATAGAAAAGGCAATCCCTGGCGCAATTAAAATTTGCGACAGTATAAAATTATTTTTTGAATAATTTACTATAGAAAAGGCAATCCCTGGCGTAATTAAAATTTGCGACAGTATAAAATAATTTTTTGAATAATTTACTATAGAAAAGGCAATACCTGGCGTAATTAAAATTTGCGACAGTAGAAAATTATTTTTTGAAAAGTTTACTATAGAAAAGGCAATCCCTGACGTAATTAAAATTTGCGACAGTAAAAAATTATTTTTTGAATAATTTACTATAGAAAAGGCAATCCCTGGCGCACTTAAAATTTGCGACAGTTGAAAATTATTTTTTGAATAATTTACTATAGAAAAGGCAATCCCTGGCGTAATTAAAATTTGCGACAGTATAAAATTATTTTTTGAATAATTTACTATAGAAGAGGCAATCCCTGGCGTAATTAAAATTTGCGACAGTAGAAAATTATTTTTTGAATAATTTACTATAGAAAAGGCAATCCCTGGCGTAATTAAATTTTGCGACAGTATAAAATTATTTTTTGAATAATTTACTATAGAAAAGGCAATCCCTGGCGTAATTAAAATTTGCGACAGTATAAAATTATTTTTTGAATAATTTACTATAGAAGAGGCAATCCCTGGCGTAATTAAAATTTGCGACAGTAAGAAATTATTTTTTGAATAATTTACTATAGAAAAGGCAAGCCCTGGCGCACTTAAAATTTGCGACAGTTGAAAATTATTTTTTGAATAATTTACTATAGAAAAGGCAATCCCTGGCGTAATTAAAATTTGCGACAGTATAAAATTATTTTTTGAATAATTTACTATAGAAAAGGCAATACCTGGCGTAATTAAAATTTGCGACAATAGAAAATTATTTTTTGAATAATTTACTATAGAAAAGGCAATCCCTGGCGTAATTAAAATTTGCGACAGTATAAAATTATTTTTTGAATAATTTACTATAGAAAAGGCAATCCCTGGCGCACTTAAAATTTGCGACAGTAAAAAATTATTTTTTGAATAATTTACTATAGAAAAGGCAATCCCTGGCGTAATTAAAATTTGCGACAGTAGAAAATTATTTTTTGAATAATTTACTATAGAAAAGGCAATCCCTGGCGCACTTAAAATTTGCGACAGTAAAAAATTATTTTTTGAATAATTTACTATAGAAAAGGCAATCCCTGGGATATTTAAAATTTGCGACAGTAGAAAATTATTTTTTGAATAATTTACTACAGAAAAGGAAATCCCTGGCGTATTTAAAATTTGCGACAGTAAAAAATTATTTTTTGAATAATTTACTATAGAAAAGGCAATCCCTGGGATATTTAAAATTTGCGACAGTAAAAAATTAATTTGTGAGAAATTTACTATAGAAAAGGCAATCCCTGGCGTATTTAAAATTTGCGACAGTAAAAAATTATTTTTTGAATAATTTACTATAGAAAGGGCAATCCCTGGCGTAATTAAAATTTGCGACAGTAAAAAATTATTTTTTGAATAATTTACTATAGAAAAGGCAATCCCTGGGATATTTAAAATTTGCGACAGTAAAAAATTATTTTTTGAATAATTTACTATAGAAAAGGCAATCCCTGGCGCAATTAAAATTTGGGACAGTATAAAATTATTTTCTAAATAATTTACTATAGAAAAGGCAATCCCTGGGATATTTAAAATTTGCGACAGTAAAAAATTAATTTGTGAGAAATTTACTATAGAAAAGGCAATCCCTGGCGTATTTAAAATTTGCGACAGTAAAAAATTATTTTTTGAATAATTTACTATAGAAAAGGCAATCCCTGGCGTAATTAAAATTTGCGACAGTAAAAAATTATTTTTTGAATAATTTACTATAGAAAAGGCAATCCCTGGCGCACTTAAAATTTGCGACAGTAAAAAATTATTTTTTGAATAATTTACTATAGAAAAAGCAATCCCTGGCGTAATTAAAATTTGCGACAGTAGAAAATTATTTTTTGAATAATTTACTATAGAAAAGGCAATCCCTGGCGCACTTAAAATTTGCGACAGTAAAAAATTATTTTTTGAATAATTTACTATAGAAAAGGCAATCCCTGGGATATTTAAAATTTGCGACAGTAAAAAATTATTTTTTGAATAATTTACTATAGAAAAGGCAATCCCTGGCGCAATTAAAATTTGGGACAGTATAAAATTATTTTTTGAATAATTTACTATAGAAAAGGCAATCCCTGGGATATTTAAAATTTGCGACAGTAAAAAATTAATTTGTGAGAAATTTACTATAGAAAAGGCAATCCCTGGCGTATTTAAAATTTGCGACAGTAAAAAATTATTTTTTGAATAATTTACTATAGAAAAGGCAATCCCTGGCGTAATTAAAATTTGCGACAGTAAAAAATTATTTTTTGAATAATTTACTATAGAAAAGGCAATCCCTGGCGCACTTAAAATTTGGGACAGTAAAAAATTATTTTTTGAATAATTTACTATAGAAAAGGCAATCCCTGGCGTAATTAAAATTTGCGACAGTAGAAAATTATTTTTTGAATAATTTACTATAGAAAAGGCAATCCCTGGCGCACTTAAAATTTGCGACAGTAAAAAATTATTTTTTGAATAATTTACTATAGAAAAGGCAATCCCTGGGATATTTAAAATTTGCGACAGTACAAAATTATTTTTTGAATAATTTACTATAGAAAAGGCAATCCCTGGCGCAATTAAAATTTGGGACAGTATAAAATTATTTTTTGAATAATTTACTATAGAAAAGGCAATCCCTGGCGTAATTAAAATTTGCGGCAGTAGAAAATTATTTTTTGAATAATTTACTATAGAAAAGGCAATCCCTGGCGTAATTAAAATTTGCGACAGTATAAAATTATTTTTTGAATAATTTACTATAGAAAAGGCAATCCCTGGCGTAATTACAATTTGCGACAGTATAAAATTATTTTTTGAATAATTTAATATAGAAAAGGCAATCCCTGGCGTAATTAAAATTTGCGACAGTTGAAAATTATTTTTTGAATAATTTACTATAGAAAAGGCAATCCCTGGCGTAATTAAAATTTGCGACAGTTGAAAATTATTTTTTGAATAATTTACTATAGAAAAGGCAATCCCTGGCGCAATTAAAATTTGCGACATTTGAAAATTATTTTTTGAATAATTTACTATAGAAAAGGCAAGCCCTGGCGCAATTAAAATTTGCGACAGTATAAAATTATTTTTTGAATAATTTACTATAGAAAAGTTAATCCCTGGCGTAATTAAAATTTGCGACAGTATAAAATTATTTTTTGAATAATTTACTATAGAAAAGGCAATACCTGGCGTAATTAAAATTTGCGACAGTAGAAAATTATTTTTTGAAAAGTTTACTATAGAAAAGGCAATCCCTGGCGTAATTAAAATTTGCGACAGTAAAAAATTATTTTTTGAATAATTTACTATAGAAAAGGCAATCCCTGGCGCACTTAAAATTTGCGACAGTTGAAAATTATTTTTTGAATAATTTACTATAGAAAAGGCAATCCCTGGCGTAATTAAAACTTGCGACAGTATAAAATTATTTTTTGAATAATTTACTATAGAAGAGGCAATCCCTGGCGTAATTAAAATTTGCGACAGTAGAAAATTATTTTTTGAATAATTTACTATAAAAAAGGCAATCCCTGGCGTAATTAAAATTTGCGACAGTATAAAATTATTTTTTGAATAATTTACTATAGAAAAGGCAATCCCTGGCGCACTTAAAATTTGCGACAGTAAAAAATTATTTTTTGAATAATTTACTATAGAAAAGGCAATCCCTGGCGTAATTAAAATTTGCGACAATACAAAATTATTTTTTGAATAATTTACTATAGAAAAGGCAATCCCTGGCGCACTTAAAATTTGCGACAGTAAAAAATTATTTTTTGAATAATTTACTATAGAAAGGCAATCCCTGGGATATTTAAAATTTGCGACAGTAGAAAATTATTTTTTGAATAATTTACTATAGAAAAGGCAATCCCTGGCGTATTTAAAATTTGCGACAGTAAAAAATTATTTTTTGAATAATTGACTATAGAAAAGGCAATCCCTGGGATATTTAAAATTTGCGACAGTAAAAAATTAATTTGTGAGAAATTTACTATAGAAAAGTCAATCCCTGGCGTATTTAAAATTTGCGACAGTAAAAAATTATTTTTCGAATAATTTACTATAGAAAAGGCAATCCCTGGCGTAATTAAAATTTGCGACAGTAAAAAATTATTTTTTGAATAATTTACTATAGAAAAGGCAATCCCTGGCGTAATTAAAATTTGCGACAGTAGAAAATTATTTTTTGAATAATTTACTATAGTAAAGGCAATCCCTGGCGTATTTAAAATTTGCGACAGTAAAAAATTATTTTTTGAATAATTTACTATAGAAAAGGCAATCCCTGGCGTAATTAAAATTTGCGACAGTAGAAAATTATTTTTTGAATAATTCACTATAGAAAAGGCAATCCCTGGCGGATTTGAAATTTGCGACAGTATAAAATTATTTTTTGAATAATTTACTATAGAAAAGGCAATCCCTGGCGTAATTAAAATTTGCGACAGTATAAAATTATTTTTTGAATAATTTACTATAGAAAAGGCAATCCCTGGCGTAATTAAAATTTGCGACAGTTGAAAATTATTTTTTGAATAATTTACTATAGAAAAGGCAATCCCTGGCGTAATTAAAATTTGCGACAGTTGAAAATTATTTTTTGAATAATTTACTATAGAAAAGGTAATCCCTGGCGCAATTAAAATTTGCGACAGTTGAAAATTATTTTTTGAATAATTTACTATAGAAAAGGCAATCCCTGGCGCAATTAAAATTTGCGACAGTATAAAATTATTTTTTGAATAATTTACTATAGAAAAGGCAATCCCTGGCGTAATTAAAATTTGCGACAGTATAAAATAATTTTTTGCATAATTTACTATAGAAAAGGCAATACCTGGCGTAATTAAAATTTGCGACAGTAGAAAATTATTTTTTGAAAAGTTTACTATAGAAAAGGCAATCCCTGGCTCAAATAAAATTTGCGACAGTAAAAAATTATTTTTTGAATAATTTACTATAGAAAAGGCAATCCCTGGCGCACTTAAAATTTGCGACAGTTGAAAATTATTTTTTAAATAATTTACTATAGAAGAGGCAATCCCTGGCGTAATTAAAATTTGCGACAGTATAAAATTATTTTTTGAATAATTTACTATAGAAAAGGCAATCCCTGGCGTAATTAAAATTTGCGACAGTAGAAAATTATTTTTTGAATAATTTACTATAGAAAAGGCAATCCCTGGTGTAATTAAAATTTGCGACAGTATAAAATTATTTTTTGAATAATTTACTATAGAAAAGGCAATCCCTGGCGCACTTAAAATTTGCGACAGTAAAAAATTATTTTTTGAATAATTTACTATAGAAAAGGCAATCCCTGGCGTTATTAAAATTTGCGACAGTAGAAAATTATTTTTTGAATAATTTACTATAGAAAAGGCAATCCCTGGCGCACTTAAAATTTGCGACAGTAAAAAATTATTTTTTGAATAATTTACTATAGAAAAGGCAATCCCTGGGATATTTAAAATTTGCGACAGTAGAAAATTATTTTTTGAATAATTTACTATATAAAAGGCAATCCCTGGCGTATTTAAAATTTGCGACAGTAAAAAATTATTTTTTGAATAATTTACTATAGAAAAGGCAATCCCTGGGATATTTAAAATTTGCGACAGTAAAAAATTAATTTGTGAGAAATTTACTATAGAAAAGGCAATCCCTGGCGTATTTAAAATTTGTGACAGTAAAAAATTATTTTTTGAATAATTTACTATAGAAAAGGCAATCCCTGGCGTAATTAAAATTTGCGACAGTTGAAAATTATTTTTTGAATAATTTACTATAGAAAAGGCAATCCCTGGCGTAATTAAAATTTGCGACAGTATAAAATTATTTTTTGAAAAATTTACTGTAGAAAAGGCAATCCCTGGCGTAATTAAAATTTGCGACAGTAAAAAATTATTTTTTGAATAATTTACTATAGAAAAGGCAATCCCTGGCGCAATTACAATTTGCGACAGTAGAAAATTATTTTTTGAATAATTTACTATAGAAAAGGCAATCCCTGGCGTAATTAAAATTTGCGACAGTAGAAAAGTATTTTTTGAATAATTTACTATAGAAAAGGCAATCCCTGGCGTATTTAAAATTTGCGACAGTAAAAAATTATTTTTTGAATAATTTACTATAGAAAAGGCAATCCCTGGAGTAATTAAAATTTGAGACAGTAGAAAATTATTTTTTGAATAATTTACTATAGAAAAGGCAATCCCTGGCGGATTTGAAATTTGCGACAGTATAAAATTATTTTTTGAATAATTTACTATAGAAAAGGCAATCCCTGGCGTAATTAAAATTTGCGACAGTATAAAATTATTTTTTGAATAATTTACTATAGAAAAGGCAATCCCTGGCGTAATTAAAATTTGCGACAGTTGAAAATTATTTTTTGAATAATTTACTATAGAAAAGGCAATCCCTGGCGTAATTAAAATTTGCGACAGTTGAAAATTATTTTTGAATAATTTACTATAGAAAAGGCAATCCCTGGCGCAATTAAAATTTGCGACAGTATAAAATTATTTTTTGAAAAATTTACTGTAGAAAAGGCAATCCCTGGCGTAATTAAAATTTGCGACAGTAAAAAATTATTTTTTGAATAATTTACTATAGAAAAGGCAATCCCTGGCGTAATTAAAATTTGCGACAGTAGAAAATTATTTTTTGAATAATTTACTATAGTAAAGGCAATCCCTGGCGTATTTAAAATTTGCGACAGTAAAAAATTATTTTTTGAATAATTTACTATAGAAAAGGCAATCCCTGGCGTAATTAAAATTTGCGACAGTAGAAAATTATTTTTTGAATAATTCACTATAGAAAAGGCAATCCCTGGCGGATTTGAAATTTGCGACAGTATAAAATTATTTTTTGAATAATTTACTATAGAAAAGGCAATGCCTGGCGTAATTAAAATTTGCGACAGTATAAAATTATTTTTTGAATAATTTACTATAGAAAAGGCAATCCCTGGCGTAATTAAAATTTGCGACAGTTGAAAATTATTTTTTGAATAATTTACTATAGAAAAGGCAGTCCCTGGCGTAATTAAAATTTGCGACAGTTGAAAATTATTTTTTGAATAATTTACTATAGAAAAGGTAATCCCTGGCGCAATTAAAATTTGCGACAGTTGAAAATTATTTTTTGAATAATTTACTATAGAAAAGGCAATCCCTGGCGCAATTAAAATTTGCGACAGTATAAAATTATTTTTTGAATAATTTACAATAGAAAAGGCAATCCCTGGCGTAATTAAAATTTGCGACAGTATAAAATAATTTTTTGCATAATTTACTATAGAAAAGGCAATACCTGGCGTAATTAAAATTTGCGACAGTAGAAAATTATTTTTTGAAAAGTTTACTATAGAAAAGGCAATCCCTGGCTTAAATAAAATTTGCGACAGTAAAAAATTATTTTTTGAATAATTTACTATAGAAAAGGCAATCCCTGGCGCACTTAAAATTTGCGACAGTTGAAAATTATTTTTTAAATAATTTACTATAGAAGAGGCAATCCCTGGCGTAATTAAAATTTGCGACAGTATAAAATTATTTTTTGAATAATTTACTATAGAAAAGGCAATCCCTGGCGTAATTAAAATTTGCGACAGTAGAAAATTATTTTTTGAATAATTTACTATAGAAAAGGCAATCCCTGGCGTAATTAAAATTTGCGACAGTATAAAATTATTTTTTGAATAATTTACTATAGAAAAGGCAATCCCTGGCGCACTTAAAATTTGCGACAGTAAAAAATTATTTTTTGAATAATTTACTATAGAAAAGGCAATCCCTGGCGTAATTAAAATTTGCGACAGTAGAAAATTATTTTTTGAATAATTTACTATAGAAAAGGCAATCCCTGGCGCACTTAAAATTTGCGACAGTAAAAAATTATTTTTTGAATAATTTACTATAGAAAAGGCAATCCCTGGGATATTTAAAATTTGCGACAGTAGAAAATTATTTTTTGAATAATTTACTATAGAAAAGGCAATCCCTGGCGTATTTAAAATTTGCGACAGTAAAAAATTATTTTTTGAATAATTTACTATAGAAAAGGCAATCCCTGGGATATTTAAAATTTGCGACAGTAAAAAATTAATTTGTGAGAAATTTACTATAGAAAAGGCAATCCCTGGCGTATTTAAAATTTGCGACAGTAAAAAATTATTTTTTGAATAATTTACTATAGAAAAGGCAATCCCTGTCGTAATTAAAATTTGCGACAGTAAAAAATTATTTTTTGAATAATTTACTATAGAAAAGGCAATCCCTGGGATATTTAAAATTTGCGACAGTAAAAAATTATTTTTTTGAATAATTTACTATAGAAAAGGCAATCCCTGGCGCAATTAAAATTTGGGACAGTATAAAATTATTTTTTGAATAATTTACTATAGAAAAGGCAATCCCTGGCGTAATTAAAATTTGCGACAGTAGAAAATTATTTTTTGAATAATTTACTATAGAAAAGGCAATCCCTGGCGTAATTAAAATTTGCGACAGTATAAAATTATTTTTTGAATAATTTACTATAGAAAAGGCAATCCCTGGCGCACTTAAAATTTGCGACAGTAAAAAATTATTTTTTTAATAATTTACTATAGAAAAGGCAATCCCTGGCGTAATTAAAATTTGCGACAGTTGAAAATTATTTTTTGAATAATTTACTATAGAAAAGGCAATCCCTGGCGTAATTAAAATTTGCGACAGTATAAAATTATTTTTTTAAAAATTTACTGTAGAAAAGGCAATCCCTGGCGTAATTAAAATTTGCGACAGTAAAAAATTATTTTTTGAATAATTTACTATAGAAAAGGCAATCCCTGGCGCAATTACAATTTGCGACAGTAGAAAATTATTTTTTGAATAATTTACTATAGAAAAGGCAATCCCTGGCGTAATTAAAATTTGCGACAGTAGAAAATTATTTTTTGAATAATTTACTATAGAAAAGGCAATCCCTGGCGTATTTAAAATTTGCGACAGTAAAAAATTATTTTTTGAATAATTTACTATAGAAAAGGCAATCCCTGGCGTAATTAAAATTTGAGACAGTAGAAAATTATTTTTTGAATAATTTACTATAGAAAAGGCAATCCCTGGCGGATTTGAAATTTGCGACAGTATAAAATTATTTTTTGAATAATTTACTATAGAAAAGGCAATCCCTGGCGTAATTAAAATTTGCGACAGTATAAAATTATTTTTTGAATAATTTACTATAGAAAAGGCAATCCCTGGCGTAATTAAAATTTGCGACAGTTGAAAATTATTTTTTGAATAATTTACTATAGAAAAGGCAATCCCTGGCGTAATTAAAATTTGCGACAGTTGAAAATTATTTTTGAATAATTTACTATAGAAAAGGCAATCCCTGGCGCAATTAAAATTTGCGACAGTATAAAATTATTTTTTGAAAAATTTACTGTAGAAAAGGCAATCCCTGGCGTAATTAAAATTTGCGACAGTAAAAAGTTATTTTTTGAATAATTTACTATAGAAAAGGCAATCCCTGGCGCAATTACAATTTGCGACAGTAGAAAATTATTTTTTGAAAAGTTTACTATAGAAAAGGCAATCCCTGGCGTAAATAAAATTTGCGACAGTAAAAAATTATTTTTTGAATAATTTACTATAGAAAAGGCAATCCCTGGCGCAATTACAATTTGCGACAGTAGAAAATTATTTTTTGAATAATTTACTATAGAAAAGGCAATCCCTGGCGTAATTAAAATTTGCGACAGTAGAAAATTATTTTTTGAATAATTTACTATAGAAAAGGCAATCCCTGGCGTATTTAAAATTTGCGACAGTAAAAAATTATTTTTTGAATAATTTACTATAGAAAAGGCAATCCCTGGCGTAATTAAAATTTGAGACAGTAGAAAATTATTTTTTGAATAATTTACTATAGAAAAGGCAATCCCTGGCGTAATTAAAATTTGCGACAGTTGAAAATTATTTTTTGAATAATTTACTATAGAAAAGGCAATCCCTGGCGTAACTAAAATTTGCGACAGTTGAAAATTATTTTTTGAATAATTTACTATAGAAAAGGTAATCCCTGGCGCAATTAAAATTTGCGACAGTTGAAAATTATTTTTTGAATAATTTACTATAGAAAAGGCAATCCCTGGCGCAATTAAAATTTGCGACAGTATAAAATTATTTTTTGAATAATTTACTATAGAAAAGGCAATCCCTGGCGTAATTAAAATTTGCGACAGTATAAAATAATTTTTTGCATAATTTACTATAGAAAAGGCAATACCTGGCGTAATTAAAATTTGCGACAGTAGAAAATTATTTTTTGAAAAGTTTACTATAGAAAAGGCAATCCCTGGCGTAAATAAAATTTGCGACAGTAAAAAATTATTTTTTGAATAATTTACTATAGAAAAGGCAATCCCAGGCGCACTTAAAATTTGCGACAGTTGAAAATTATTTTTTAAATAATTTACTATAGAAGAGGCAATCGCTGGCGTAATTAAAATTTGCGACAGTATAAAATTATTTTTTGAATAATTTACTATAGAAAAGGCAATCCCTGGCGTAATTAAAATTTGCGACAGTAGAAAATTATTTTTTGAATAATTTACTATAGAAAAGGCAATCCCTGGCGTAATTAAAATTTGCGACAGTATAAAATTATTTTTTGAATAATTTACTATAGAAAAGGCAATCCCTGGCGCACTTAAAATTTGCGACAGTAAAAAATTATTTTTTGAATAATTTACTATAGAAAAGGCAATCCCTGGCGTAATTAAAATTTGCGACAGTAGAAAATTATTTTTTGAATAATTTACTATAGAAAAGGCAATCCCTGGCGCACTTAAAATTTGCGACAGTAAAAAATTATTTTTTGAATAATTTACTATAGAAAAGGCAATCCCTGGGATATTTAAAATTTTCGACAGTAGAAAATTATTTTTTGAATAATTTACTATAGAAAAGGCAATCCCTGGCGTATTTAAAATTTGCGACAGTAAAAAATTATTTTTTGAATAATTTACTATAGAAAAGGCAATCCCTGGGATATTTAAAATTTGCGACAGTAAAAAATTAATTTGTGAGAAATTTACTATAGAAAAGGCAATCCCTGGCGTATTTAAAATTTGCGACAGTAAAAAATTATTTTTTGAATAATTTACTATAGAAAAGGCAATCCCTGTCGTAATTAAAATTTGCGACAGTAAAAAATTATTTTTTGAATAATTTACTATAGAAAAGGCAATCCCTGGGATATTTAAAATTTGCGACAGTAAAAAATTATTTTTTTGAATAATTTACTATAGAAAAGGCAATCCCTGGCGCAATTAAAATTTGGGACAGTATAAAATTATTTTTTGAATAATTTACTATAGAAAAGGCAATCCCTGGCGTAATTAAAATTTGTGACAGTAGAAAATTATTTTTTGAATAATTTACTATAGAAAAGGCAATCCCTGGCGTAATTAAAATTTGCGACAGTATAAAATTATTTTTTGAATAATTTACTATAGAAAAGGCAATCCCTGGCGCACTTAAAATTTGCGACAGTAAAAAATTATTTTTTTAATAATTTACTATAGAAAAGGCAATCCCTGGCGTAATTAAAATTTGCGACAGTTGAAAATTATTTTTTGAATAATTTACTATAGAAAAGGCAATCCCTGGCGTAATTAAAATTTGCGACAGTATAAAATTATTTTTTGAAAAATTTACTGTAGAAAAGGCAATCCCTGGCGTAATTAAAATTTGCGACAGTAAAAAATTATTTTTTGAATAATTTACTATAGAAAAGGCAATCCCTGGCGCAATTACAATTTGCGACAGTAGAAAATTATTTTTTGAATAATTTACTATAGAAAAGGCAATCCCTGGCGTAATTAAAATTTGCGACAGTAGAAAATTATTTTTTGAATAATTTACTATAGAAAAGGCAATCCCTGGCGTATTTAAAATTTGCGACAGTAAAAAATTATTTTTTGAATAATTTACTATAGAAAAGGCAATCCCTGGCGTAATTAAAATTTGAGACAGTAGAAAATTATTTTTTGAATAATTTACTATAGAAAAGGCAATCCCTGGCGGATTTGAAATTTGCGACAGTATAAAATTATTTTTTGAATAATTTACTATAGAAAAGGCAATCCCTGGCGTAATTAAAATTTGCGACAGTATAAAATTATATTTTGAATAATTTACTATAGAAAAGGCAATCCCTGGCGTAATTAAAATTTGCGACAGTTGAAAATTATTTTTTGAATAATTTACTATAGAAAAGGCAATCCCTGGCGTAATTAAAATTTGCGACAGTTGAAAATTATTTTTGAATAATTTACTATATAAAAGGCAATCCCTGGCGCAATTAAAATTTGCGACAGTTGAAAATTATTTTTTGAATAATTTACTATAGAAAAGGCAATCCCTGGCGTATTTAAAATTTGCGACAGTTGAAAATTAATTTTTGAATAATTTACTATAGAAAAGGCAATCCCTGGCGTATTTAAAATTTGCGACAGTATAAAATTATTTTTTGAATAATTTACTATAGAAAAGGCAATCCCTGGGATATTTAAAATTTGCGACAGTAAAAAATTATTTTTTGAATAATTTACTATAGAAAAGGCAATCCCTGGCGCAATTACAATTTGCGACAGTAAAAAAATATTTTTTGAATAATTTACTATAGAAAAGGCAATCCCTGGCGTAATTAAAATTTGCGACAGTATAAAATTATTTTTTGAATAATTTACTATAGAAAAGGCAATCCCTGGCGTAATTAAAATTTGCGACAGTAGAAAATTATTTTTTGAATAATTTACTATAGAAAAGGCAATCCCTGGCGTAATTAAAATTTGCGACAGTAGAAAATTATTTTTTGAATAATTTACTATAGAAAAGGCAATCCCTGGCGTAATTAAAATTTGCGACAGTAAAAAATTATTTTTTGAATAATTTACTATAGAAAAGGCAATCCCTGGCGGATTTGAAATTTGCGAAAGTAAAAAATTATTTTTTGAATAATTTACTATAGAAAAGGCAATCCCTGGCGTATTTAAAATTTGCGACAGTAAAAAATTAATTTGTGAGAAATTTACTATAGAAAAGGCAATCCCTGGGATATTTAAAATTTGCGACAGTAAAAAATTATTTTTTGAATAATTTACTATAGAAAAGGCAATCCCTGGCGTATTTAAAATTTGCGACAGTAAAAAATTATTTTTTGAATAATTTACTATAGAAAAGGCAATCCCTGGCGCAATTAAATTTTGCGACAGTAGAAAATTATTTTTTGAATAATTTACTATAGAAAAGGCAATCCCTGGCGTAATTAAAATTTGCGACAGTTGAAAATTATTTTTTGAATAATTTACTATAGAAAAGGCAATCCCTGGCGCAATTAAAATTTGCGACAGTAAAAAATTATTTTTTGAATAATTTACTATAGAAAAGGCAATCCCTGGCGTAATTAAAATTTGCGAAAGTAAGAAATTATTTTTTGAATAATTTACTATAGAAAAGGCAATCCCTGGCGTAATTAAAATTTGCGACAGTAAAAAATTATTTTTTGAATAATTTACTATAGAAAAGGCAATCCCTGGTGGATTTAAAATTTGCGACAGTAAAAAATTAATTTTTGAATAATTTACTATAGAAAAGGCAATCCCTGGAGCAATTAAAATTTGCGACAGTTGAAAATTATTTTTTGAATAATTTACTATATAAAAGGCAATCCCTGGCGTATTTAAAATTTGCGACAGTAAGAAATTATTTTTTGAATAATTTACTATAGAAAAGGCAATCCCTGGCGCACTTATAATTTGCGACAGTATAAAATTATTTTTTGAATAATTTACTATAGAAAAGGCAATCCCTGGCGTAATTAAAATTTGCGACAGTACAAAATTATTTTTTGAATAATTTACTATAGAAAAGGCAATCCCTGGCGTAATTAAAATTTGCGACAGTAAAAAATTATTTTTTGAATAATTTACTATAGAAAAGGCAATCCCTGGCGCAATTAAAATTTGCGACAGTTGAAAATTATTTTTTGAATAATTTACTATAGAAAAGGCAATCCCTGGCGTATTTAAAATTTGCGACAGTTGAAAATTATTTTTTGAATAATTTACTATAGAAAAGGCAATCCCTGGCTTAATTAAAATTTGCGACAGTATAAAATTATTTTTTGAATAATTTACTATAGAAAAGGCAATCCCTGGCGTAATTAAAATTTGCGACAGTATAAAATTATTTTTTGAATAATTTACTATAGAAAAGGCAATCCCTGGCGCAATTAAAATTTGCGACAGTAGAAAATTATTTTTTGAATAATTTACTATAGAAAAGGCAATCCCTGGCGTAATTAAAATTTGCGACAGTAAAAAATTATTTTTTGAATAATTTACTATAGAAAAGGCAATCCCTGGGGTAATTAAAATTTGCGACAGTATAAAATTATTTTTTGAATAATTTACTATTGAAAAGGCAATCCCTGGCGTAATTAAAATTTGCGACAGTATAAAATTATTTTTTGAATAATTTACTATAGAAAAGGCAATCCCTGGCGCAATTAAAATTTGCGACAGTATAAAATAATTTTTTGAATAATTTACTATAGAAAAGGCAATCCCTGGCGCAATTAAAATTTGCGACAGTAGAAAATTATTTTTTGAATAATTTAATATAGAAAAGGCAATCCCTGGCGTAATTAAAATTTGCGACAGTAGAAAATTATTTTTTGAATAATTTACTATAGAAAAGGCAATCCCTGGCGCACTTAAAATTTGCGACAGTAGAAAATTATTTTTTGGATAATTTACTATAGAAAAGGCAATCCCTGGCGTAATTAAAATTTGCGACAGTAGAAAATTATTTTTTGAATAATTTACTATAGAAAAGGCAATTCCTGGCGTAATTAAAATTTGCGACAGTATAAAATTATTTTTTGAATAATTTACTATATAAAAGGCAATCCCTGGCGTATTTAAAATTTGCGACAGTAAGAAATTATTTTTTGAATAATTTACTATAGAAAAGGCAATCCCTGGCGCACTTATAATTTGCGACAGTATAAAATTATTTTTTGAATAATTTACTATAGAAAAGGCAATCCCTGGCGTAACTAAAATTTGCGACAGTACAAAATTATTTTTTGAATAATTTACTATAGAAAAGGCAATCCCTGGCGTAATTAAAATTTGCGACAGTAAAAAATTATTTTTTGAATAATTTACTATAGAAAAGGCAATCCCTGGCGCAATTAAAATTTGCGACAGTTGAAAATTATTTTTTGAATAATTTACTATAGAAAAGGCAATCCCTGGCGTATTTAAAATTTGCGACAGTTGAAAATTATTTTTTGAATAATTTACTATAGAAAAGGCAATCCCTGGCGCAATTAAAATTTGCGACAGTTGAAAATTATTTTTTGAATAATTTACTATAGAAAAGGCAATCCCTGGCGTAATTAAAATTTGCGACAGTAGAAAATTATTTTTTGAATAATTTACTATAGAAAAGGCAATCCCTGGCGGATTTGAAATTTGCGACAGTAAAAAATTATTTTTTGAATAATTTACTATAGAAAAGGCAATCCCTGGCGTAATTAAAATTTGCGACAGTAGAAAATAATTTTTTGAATAATTTACTATAGAAAAGGCAATCCCTGGCGTAGTTAAAATTTGCGACAGTAAAAAATTATTTTTTGAATAATTTACTATAGAAAAGGCAATCCCTGGGGTAATTAAAATTTGCGACAGTATAAAATTATTTTTTGAATAATTTACTATAGAAAAGGCAATCCCTGGCGTAATTAAAATTTGCGACAGTATAAAATTATTTTTTGAATAATTTACTATAGAAAAGGCAATCCCTGGCGCAATTAAAATTTGCGACAGTATAAAATAATTTTTT
This sequence comes from Dioctria linearis, assembly GCA_963930735.1. Taxonomy (NCBI): domain Eukaryota; kingdom Metazoa; phylum Arthropoda; class Insecta; order Diptera; family Asilidae; genus Dioctria; species Dioctria linearis. Next base: position 275,739 of record CAWVNZ010002093.1, read on the forward strand.
GAATAATTTACTATAGAAAAGGCAATCCCTGGCGCAATTAAAATTTGCGACAGTAGAAAATTATTTTTTGAATAATTTAATATAGAAAAGGCAATCCCTGGCGTAATTAAAATTTGCGACAGTAGAAAATTATTTTTTGAATAATTTACTATAGAAAAGGCAATCCCTGGCGCACTTAAAATTTGCGACAGTAGAAAATTATTTTTTGGATAATTTACTATAGAAAAGGCAATCCCTGGCGTAATTAAAATTTGCGACAGTAGAAAATTATTTTTTGAATAATTTACTATAGAAAAGGCAATTCCTGGCGTAATTAAAATTTGCGACAGTATAAAATTATTTTTTGAATAATTTACTATAGAAAAGGCAATCCCTGGCGTAATTAAAATTTGCGACAGTAAAAAATTATTTTTTGAATAATTTACTATAGAAAAGGCAATCCCTGGCGTAATTAAAATTTGCGACAGTTGAAAATTATTTTTTGAAGAATTTACTATAGAAAAGGCAATCCCTGGCGTAATTAAAATTTGCGACAGTATAAAATTATTTTTTGAATAATTTACTATTGAAAAGGCAATCCCTGGGGCAATTAAAATTTGCGACAGTAGAAAATTATTTTTTGAATAATTTACTATAGAAAAGGCAATCCCTGGCGTAATTAAAATTTGCGACAGTAGAAAATTATTTTTTGAATAATTTACTATAGAAAAGGCAATCCCTTGCGTAATTAAAATTTGCGACAGTAGAAAATTATTTTTTGAATAATTTACTATAGAAAAGGCAATCCCTGGCGGATTTGAAATTTGCGACAGTAAAAAATTATTTTTTGAATAATTTACTATAGAAAAGGCAATCCCTGGCGTATTTAAAATTTGCGACAGTAAAAAATTAATTTGTGAGAAATTTACTATAGAAAAGGCAATCCCTGGAATATTTAAAATTTGCGACAGTAAAAAATTATTTTTTGAATAATTTACTATAGAAAAGGCAATCGCTGGCGTAATTAAAATTTGCGACAGTAAAACATTATTTTTTGAATAATTTACTATAGAAAAAGCAATCCCTGGCACAATTAAAATTTGCGACAGTTGAAAATTATTTTTTGAATAATTTATTATAGAAAAGCCAATCCCTGGCGTATTTAAAATTTGCGACAGTAAAAAATTATTTTTTGAATAATTTACTATAGAAAAGGCAATCCCTGGCGCAATTAAAATTTGCGACAGTTGAAAATTATTTTTTGAATAATTTACTATAGAAAAGGCAATCCCTGGCGCAATTAAAATTTGCGACAGTAAAAAATTATTTTTTTAATAATTTACTATAGAAAAGGCAATCCCTGGCGTAATTAAAATTTGCGACAGTAAAAAATTATTTTTTGAATAATTTACTATAGAAAAGGCAATCCCTGGCGCACTTAAAATTTGCGACAGTAAAAAAATATTTTTTGAATAATTTACTATAGAAAAGGCAATCCCTGGCGTAATTAAAATTTGCGACAGTAAAAAATTATTTTTTGAATAATTTACTATAGAAAAGGCAATCCCTGGCGTAATTAAAATTTGCGACAGTATAAAATTATTTTTTGAATAATTTACTATAGAAAAGGCAATCCCTAGCGCACTTAAAATTTGCGACAGTAAAAAATTATTTTTTGAATAATTTACTATAGAAAAGGCAATCCCTGGCGCAATTAAAATTTGCGACAGTAAAAAATTATTTTTTGAATAATTTACTATAGAAAAGCAATCCCTGGCGTAATTAAAATTTGCGACAGTAAAAAATTATTTTTTGAATTATTTACTATAAAAAAGGCAATCCCTGGCGTAATTAAAATTTGCGACAGTTGAAAATTATTTTTTGAATAATTTACTATAGAAAAGGCAATCCCTGGCGTATTTAAAATTTGCGAGAGTAAAAAATTATTTTTTGAATAATTTACTATAGAAAAGGCAATCCCTGGCGTAATTAAAATTTGCGACAGTAAAAAATTATTTTTTGAATAATTTACTATAGAAAAGGCAATCCCTGGAGTAATTAAAATTTGCGACAGTAAAAAATTATTTTTTGAATAATTTACTATAAAAAAGGCAATCCCTGGCGCACTTAAAATTTGCGACAGTAAAAAATAATTTTTTGAATAATTTACTAAAGAAAAGGCAATCCCTGGCGTAATTAAAATTTGCGACAGTAGAAAATTATTTTTTGAATAATTTACTATAGAAAAGGCAATCCCTGGCGTAATTAAAATTTGCGACAGTTGAAAATTATTTTTTGAATAATTTATTATCGAAAAGGCAATCCCTGGCGTAATTAAAATTTGCGACAGAAAAAAATTATTTTTTGAATAATTTACTATAGAAAAGGCAATCCCTGGCGCACTTAAAATTTGCGACAGTAGAAAATTATTTTTTGAATAATTTACTATAGAAAAGGCAATCCCTGGCGTAATTAAAATTTGCGACAGTAAAAAATTATTTTTTTGAATAATTTACTATAGAAAAGGCAATCCCTGCCGTAATTAAAATTTGCGACAGTAGAAAATTATTTTTTGAATATTTTACTATAGAAAAGGCAATCCCTGGCGTAATTAAAATTTGCGACAGTTGAAAATTATTTTTTGAATAATTTACTATAGAAAAGGCAATCCCTGGCGTAATTAAAATTTGCGACAGGATAAAATTATTTTTTGAATAATTTACTATAGAAAAGGCAATCCCTGGCCTATTTAAAATTTGCGACAGTAAGAAATTATTTTTTGAATAATTTACTATAGAAAAGGCAATCCCTGGCGTAATTAAAATTTGCGACAGTATAAAATTATTTTTTGAATAATTTACTATAGAAAAGGCAATCCCTGGCGCAATTAAAATTTGCGACAGTATAAAATTATTTTTTGAATAATTTACTATAGAAAAGGCAATCCCTGGCGTAATTAAAATTTGCGACAGTAAAAAATTATTTTTTGAATAATTTACTATAGAAAAGGCAATCCCTGGCGTAATTAAAATTTGCGACAGTTGAAAATTATTTTTTGAAGAATTTACTATAGAAAAGGCAATCCCTGGCGTAATTAAAATTTGCGACAGTAGAAAATTATTTTTTGAATAATTTACTATAGAAAAGGCAATCCCTGGCGTAATTAAAATTTGCGACAGTTGAAAATTATTTTTTGAATAATTTACTATAGAAAAGGCAATCCCTGGCGTAATTAAAATTTGCGACAGGATAAAATTATTTTTTGAATAATTTACTATAGAAAAGGCAATCCCTGGCGCAATTAAAATTTGCGACAGTTGAAAATTATTTTTTGAATAATTTACTATAGAAAAGGCACTCCCTGGCGTATTTAAAATTTGCGACAGTTGAAAATTATTTTTTGAATAATTTACTATAGAAAAGGCAATCCCTGGCGCAATTAAAATTTGCGACAGTTGAAAATTATTTTTTGAATAATTTACTATAGAAAAGGCAATCCCTGGCGTAATTAAAATTTGCGACAGTAGAAAATTATTTTTTGAATAATTTACTATAGAAAAGGCAATCCCTGGCGGATTTGAAATTTGCGACAGTAAAAAATTATTTTTTGAATAATTTACTATAGAAAAGGCAATCCCTGGCGTAATTAAAATTTGCGACAGTAGAAAATTATTTTTTGAATAATTTACTATAGAAAAGGCAATCCCTGGCGTAATTAAAATTTGCGACAGTAAAAAATTATTTTTTGAATAATTTACTATAGAAAAGGCAATCCCTGGGGTAATTAAATTTTGCGACACTATAAAATTATTTTTTGAATAATTTACTATAGAAAAGGCAATCCCTGGCGTAATTAAAATTTGCGACAGTATAAAATTATTTTTGAATTTTTACTATAGAAAAGGCAATCCCTGGCGCAATTAAAATTTGCGACAGTATAAAATAATTTTTTGAATAATTTACTATAGAAAAGGCAATCCCTGGCGCAATTAAAATTTGCGACAGTAGAAAATTATTTTTGAATAATTTAATATAGAAAAGGCAATCCCTGGCGTAATTAAAATTTGCGACAGTAGAAAATTATTTTTTGAATAATTTACTATAGAAAAGGCAATCCCTGGCGCACTTAAAATTTGCGACAGTAGAAAATTATTTTTGGATAATTTACTATAGAAAAGGCAATCCCTGGCGTAATTAAAATTTGCGACAGTAGAAAATTATTTTTTGAATAATTTACTATAGAAAAGGCAATTCCTGGCGTAATTAAAATTTGCGACAGTATAAAATTATTTTTTGAATAATTTACTATAGAAAAGGCAATCCCTGGCGTAATTAAAATTTGCGACAGTAAAAAATTATTTTTTGAATAATTTACTATAGAAAAGGCAATCCCTGGAATATTTAAAATTTGCGACAGTAAAAAATTATTTTTTGAATAATTTACTATAGAAAAGGCAATCGCTGGCGTAATTAAAATTTGCGACAGTAAAAAATTATTTTTTGAATAATTTACTATAGAAAAAGCAATCCCTGGCACAATTAAAATTTGCGACAGTTGAAAATTATTTTTTGAATAATTTATTATAGAAAAGCCAATCCCTGGCGTATTTAAAATTTGCGACAGTAAAAAATTATTTTTTGAATAATTTACTATAGAAAAGGCAATCCCTGGCGCAATTAAAATTTGCGACAGTTGAAAATTATTTTTTGAATAATTTACTATAGAAAAGGTAATCCCTGGCGCAATTAAAATTTGCGACAGTAAAAAATTATTTTTTTAATAATTTACTATAGAAAAGGCAATCCCTGGCGTAATTAAAATTTGCGACAGTAAAAAATTATTTTTTGAATAATTTACTATAGAAAAGGCAATCCCTGGCGCACTTAAAATTTGCGACAGTAAAAAAATATTTTTTGAATAATTTACTATAGAAAAGGCAATCCCTGGCGTAATTAAAATTTGCGACAGTAAAAAATTATTTTTTGAATAATTTACTATAGAAAAGGCAATCCCTGGCGTAATTAAAATTTGCGACAGTATAAAATTATTTTTTGAATAATTTACTATAGAAAAGGCAATCCCTAGCGCACTTAAAATTTGCGACAGTAAAAAATTATTTTTTGAATAATTTACTATAGAAAAGGCAATCCCTGGCGCAATTAAAATTTGCGACAGTAAAAAATTATTTTTTGAATAATTTACTATAGAAAAGCAATCCCTGGCGTAATTAAAATTTGCGACAGTAAAAAATTATTTTTTGAATTATTTACTATAAAAAAGGCAATCCCTGGCGTAATTAAAATTTGCGACAGTTGAAAATTATTTTTTGAATAATTTACTATAGAAAAGGCAATCCCTGGCGTATTTAAAATTTGCGAGAGTAAAAAATTATTTTTGAATAATTTACTATAGAAAAGGCAATCCCTGGCGTAATTAAAATTTGCGACAGTAAAAAATTATTTTTTGAATAATTTACTATAGAAAAGCAATCCCTGGAGTAATTAAAATTTGCGACAGTAAAAAATTATTTTTTGAATAATTTACTATAGAAAAGGCAATCCCTGGCGCACTTAAAATTTGCGACAGTAAAAAATAATTTTTTGAATAATTTACTAAAGAAAAGGCAATCCCTGGCGTAATTAAAATTTGCGACAGTAGAAAATTATTTTTTGAATAATTTACTATAGAAAAGGCAATCCCTGGCGTAATTAAAATTTGCGACAGTTGAAAATTATTTTTTGAATAATTTACTATCGAAAAGGCAATCCCTGGCGTAATTAAAATTTGCGACAGAAAAAAATTATTTTTTGAATAATTTACTATAGAAAAGGCAATCCCTGGCGCACTTAAAATTTGCGACAGTAGAAAATTATTTTTTGAATAATTTACTATAGAAAAGGCAATCCCTGGCGTAATTAAAATTTGCGACAGTAAAAAATTATTTTTTTGAATAATTTACTATAGAAAAGGCAATCCCTGCCGTAATTAAAATTTGCGACAGTAGAAAATTATTTTTGAATATTTTACTATAGAAAAGGCAATCCCTGGCGTAATTAAAATTTGCGACAGTTGAAAATTATTTTTTGAATAATTTACTATAGAAAAGGCAATCCCTGGCGTAATTAAAATTTGCGACAGGATAAAATTATTTTTTGAATAATTTACTATAGAAAAGGCAATCCCTGGCCTATTTAAAATTTGCGACAGTAAGAAATTATTTTTTGAATAATTTACTATAGAAAAGGCAATCCCTGGCGTAATTAAAATTTGCGACAGTATAAAATTATTTTTTGAATAATTTACTATAGAAAAGGCAATCCCTGGCGCAATTAAAATTTGCGACAGTATAAAATTATTTTTTGAATAATTTACTATAGAAAAGGCAATCCCTGGCGTAATTAAAATTTGCGAGAGTAGAAAATTATTTTTTGAATAATTTACTATAGAAAAGGCAATCCCTGGCGTAATTAAAATTTGCGACAGTAGAAAATTATTTTTTGAATAATTTACTATAGAAAAGGCAATCCCTGGCGCAATTAAAATTTGCGACAGTAAAAAATTATTTTTTGCAAAATTTACTATAGAAAAGGCAATCCCTGGCGCACTTAAAATTTGCGACAGTAGAAAATTATTTTTTGAATAATTTACTATATAAAAGGCAATCCCTGGCGCACTTAAAATTAGCGACAGTAAAAAATTATTTTTTGAATAATTTACTATAGAAAAGGCAATCCCTGGCGTAATTAAAATTTGCGACAGTAAAAAATTATTTTTTGAATAATTTACTATAGAAAAGGCAATCCCTGGGATATTTAAAATTTGCGACAGTAAAAAATTATTTTTTGAATAATTTACTATAGAAAAGGCAATCCCTGGCGTAATTAAAATTTGCGACAGTATAAAATTATTTTTTGAATAATTTACTATAGAAAAGGCAATCCTTGGCGCAATTACAATTTGCGACAGTATAAAATTATTTTTTGAATAATTTACTATAGAAAAGGCAATCCCTGGCGCAATTAAAATTTGCAACAGTAAAAAATTATTTTTTGCAAAATTTACTATAGAAAAGGCAATCCCTGGCGTAATTAAAACTTGCGATATTAAAAAATTATTTTTTGAATAATTTACTATAGAAAAGGCAATCCCTGGCGTAATTAAAATTTGCGACAGTAGAAAATTATTTTTTGAATAATTTACTATAGAAAAGGCAATCCCTGGGGTAATTAAAATTTGCGACAGTAGAAAATTATTTTTTGAATAATTTACTATAGAAAAGGCAATCCCTGGCGTAATTAAAATTTGCGACAGTAGAAAATTATTTTTTGAATAATTTACTATAGAAAAGGCAATCCCTGGCGTAATTAAAATTTGCGACAGTATAAAATTATTTTTTGAATAATTTACTAGAGAAAAGGCAATCCCTGACGTAATTAAAATTTGCGACAGTATAAAATTATTTTTTGAATAATTTACTATAGAAAAGGCAATCCCTGGCGCAATTAAAATTTGCGACAGTAGAAAATTATTTTTGAATAATTTACTATAGAAAAGGCAATCCCTGGCGTAATTAAAATTTGCGACAGTAGAAAATTATTTTTTGAATAATTTACTATAGAAAAGGCAATCCCTGGCGTATTTAAAATTTGCGACAGTAAAAAATTATTTTTTGAATAATTTACTATAGAAAAGGCAATCCCTGGCGTAATTAAAATTTGCGACAGTAAAAAATTATTTTTTGAATAATTTACTATAGAAAAGGCAATCCCTGGCGTAATTAAAATTTGCGACAGTAGAAAATTATTTTTTGAATAATTTACTATAGAAAAGGCAATCCCTGGCGGATTTGAAATTTGCGACAGTAAAAAATTATTTTTTGAATAATTTACTATAGAAAAGGCAATCCCTGGCGTAATTAAAATTTGCGACAGTTGAAAATTATTTTTTGAATAATTTACTATAGAAAAGGCAATCCCTGGCGTAATTAAAATTTGCGACAGTAAAAAATTATTTTTTGAATAATTTACTATAGAAAAGGCAATCCCTGGGGTAATTAAAATTTGCGACAGTATAAAATTATTTTTTGAATAATTTACTATAGAAAAGCAATCCCTGGCGTAATTAAAATTTGCGACAGTATAAAATTATTTTTTGAATAATTTAATATAGAAAAGGCAATCCCTGGCGCAATTAAAATTTGCGACAGGATAAAATTATTTTTTGAATAATTTACTATAGAAAAGGCAATCCCTGGCCTATTTAAAATTTGCGACAGTAAGAAATTATTTTTTGAATAATTTACTATAGAAAAGGCAATCCCTGGCGTAATTAAAATTTGCGACAGTATAAAATTATTTTTTGAATAATTTACTATAGAAAAGGCAATCCCTGGCGCAATTAAAATTTGCGACAGTATAAAATTATTTTTTGAATAATTTACTATAGAAAAGGCAATCCCTGGCGTAATTAAAATTTGCGACAGTAGAAAATTATTTTTTGAATAATTTACTATAGAAAAGGCAATTCCTGGCGTAATTAAAATTTGCGACAGTAGAAAATTATTTTTTGAATAATTTACTATAGAAAAGGCAATCCCTGGCGCAATTAAAATTTGCGACAGTAAAAAATTATTTTTTGTAAAATTTACTATAGAAAAGGCAATCCCTGGCGCACTTTAAATTTGCGACAGTAGAAAATTATTTTTTGAATAATTTACTATATAAAAGGCAATCCCTGGCGCACTTAAAATTAGCGACAGTAAAAAATTATTTTTTGAATAATTTACTATAGAAAAGGCAATCCCTGGCGTAATTAAAATTTGCGACAGTAAAAAATTATTTTTTGAATAATTTACTATAGAAAAGGCAATCCCTGGCGCACTTAAAATTTGCGACAGTAAAAATTATTTTTTGAATAATTTACTATAGAAAAGGCAATCCCTGGCGTAATTAAAATTTGCGACAGTATAAAATTATTTTTTGAATAATTTACTATAGAAAAGGCAATCCCTGGCGCAATTACAATTTGCGACAGTATAAAATTATTTTTTGAATAATTTACTATAGAAAAGGCAATCCCTGGCGCAATTAAAATTTGCAACAGTAAAAAATTATTTTTTGCAAAATTTACTATAGAAATGGCAATCCCTGGCGTAATTAAAACTTGCGATAGTAAAAAATAATTTTTTGAATAATTTACTATAGAAAAGGCAATCCCTGGCGTAATTAAAATTTGCTACAGTAGAAAATTATTTTTTGAATAATTTACTATAGAAAAGGCAATCCCTGGCGTAATTAAAATTTGCGACAGTAGAAAATTATTTTTTGAATAATTTACTATAGAAAAGGCAATCCCTGGCGTAATTAAAATTTGCGACAGTAGAAAATTATTTTTTGAATAATTTACTATAGAAAAGGCAATCCCTGGCGTAATTAAAATTTGCGACAGTATAAAATTATTTTTTGAATAATTTACTAGAGAAAAGGCAATCCCTGACGTAATTAAAATTTGCGACAGTATAAAATTATTTTTTGAATAATTTACTATAGAAAAGGCAATCCCTGGCGCAATTAAAATTTGCGACAGTAGAAAATTATTTTTTGAATAATTTACTATAGAAAAGGCAATCCCTGGCGTAATTAAAATTTGCGACAGTAGAAAATTATTTTTTGAATAATTTACTATAGAAAAGGCAATCCCTGGCGTATTTAAAATTTGCGACAGTAAAAAATTATTTTTTGAATAATTTACTATAGAAAAGGCAATCCCTGGCGTAATTAAAATTTGCGACAGTAAAAAATTATTTTTTGAATAATTTACTATAGAAAAGGCAATCCCTGGCGTAATTAAAATTTGCGACAGTAGAAAATTATTTTTTGAATAATTTACTATAGAAAAGGCAATCCCTGGCGGATTTGAAATTTGCGACAGTAAAAAATTATTTTTTGAATAATTTACTATAGAAAAGGCAATCCCTGGCGTAATTAAAATTTGCGACAGTTGAAAATTATTTTTTGAATAATTTACTATAGAAAAGGCAATCCCTGGCGTAATTAAAATTTGCGACAGTAAAAAATTATTTTTTGAATAATTTACTATAGAAAAGGCAATCCCTGGGGTAATTAAAATTTGCGACAGTATAAAATTATTTTTTGAATAATTTACTATAGAAAAGCAATCCCTGGCGTAATTAAAATTTGCGACAGTATAAAATTATTTTTTGAATAATTTAATATAGAAAAGGCAATCCCTGGCGCAATTAAAATTTGCGACAGGATAAAATTATTTTTTGAATAATTTACTATAGAAAAGGCAATCCCTGGCCTATTTAAAATTTGCGACAGTAAGAAATTATTTTTTGAATAATTTACTATAGAAAAGGCAATCCCTGGCGTAATTAAAATTTGCGACAGTATAAAATTATTTTTTGAATAATTTACTATAGAAAAGGCAATCCCTGGCGCAATTAAAATTTGCGACAGTATAAAATTATTTTTTGAATAATTTACTATAGAAAAGGCAATCCCTGGCGTAATTAAAATTTGCGACAGTAGAAAATTATTTTTTGAATAATTTACTATAGAAAAGGCAATTCCTGGCGTAATTAAAATTTGCGACAGTAGAAAATTATTTTTTGAATAATTTACTATAGAAAAGGCAATCCCTGGCGCAATTAAAATTTGCGACAGTAAAAAATTATATTTTGCAAAATTTACTATAGAAAAGGCAATCCCTGGCGCACTTAAAATTTGCGACAGTAGAAAATTATTTTTTGAATAATTTACTATATAAAAGGCAATCCCTGGCGCACTTAAAATTAGCGACAGTAAAAAATTATTTTTTGAATAATTTACTATAGAAAAGGCAATCCCTGGCGTAATTAAAATTTGCGACAGTAAAAAATTACTTTTTGAATAATTTACTATAGAAAAGGCAATCCCTGGCGCACTTAAAATTTGCGACAGTAAAAATTATTTTTTGAATAATTTACTATAGAAAAGGCAATCCCTGGCGTAATTAAAATTTGCGACAGTATAAAATTATTTTTTGAATAATTTACTATAGAAAAGGCAATCCCTGGCGCAATTACAATTTGCGACAGTATAAAATTATTTTTTGAATAATTTACTATAGAAAAGGCAATCCCTGGGGTAATTAAAATTTGCGACAGTATAAAATTATTTTTTGAATAATTTACTATAGAAAAGCAATCCCTGGCGTAATTAAAATTTGCGACAGTATAAAATTATTTTTTGAATAATTTAATATAGAAAAGGCAATCCCTGGCGCAATTAAAATTTGCGACAGGATAAAATTATTTTTCGAATAATTTACTATAGAAAAGGCAATCCCTGGCCTATTTAAAATTTGCGACAGTAAGAAATTATTTTTTGAATAATTTACTATAGAAAAGGCAATCCCTGGCGTAATTAAAATTTGCGACAGTATAAAATTATTTTTTGAATAATTTACTATAGAAAAGGCAATCCCTGGCGCAATTAAAATTTGCGACAGTATAAAATTATTTTTTGAATAATTTACTATAGAAAAGGCAATCCCTGGCGTAATTAAAATTTGCGACAGTAGAAAATTATTTTTTGAATAATTTACTATAGAAAAGGCAATTCCTGGCGTAATTAAAATTTGCGACAGTAGAAAATTATTTTTTGAATAATTTACTATAGAAAAGGCAATCCCTGGCGCAATTAAAATTTGCGACAGTAAAAAATTATTTTTTGCAAAATTTACTATAGAAAAGGCAATCCCTGGCGCACTTAAAATTTGCGACAGTAGAAAATTATTTTTTGAATAATTTACTATATAAAAGGCAATCCCTGGCGCACTTAAAATTAGCGACAGTAAAAAATTATTTTTTGAATAATTTACTATAGAAAAGGCAATCCCTGGCGTAATTAAAATTTGCGACAGTAAAAAATTACTTTTTGAATAATTTACTATAGAAAAGGCAATCCCTGGCGCACTTAAAATTTGCGACAGTAAAAATTATTTTTTGAATAATTTACTATAGAAAAGGCAATCCCTGGCGTAATTAAAATTTGCGACAGTATAAAATTATTTTTTGAATAATTTACTATAGAAAAGGCAATCCCTGGCGCAATTACAATTTGCGACAGTATAAAATTATTTTTTGAATAATTTACTATAGAAAAGGCAATCCCTGGCGCAATTAAATTTTGCAACAGTAAAAAATTATTTTTTGCAAAATTTACTATAGAAAAGGCAATCCCTGGCGTAATTAAAACTTGCGATAGTAAAAAATTATTTTTTGAATAATTTACTATAGAAAAGGCAATCCCTGGCGTAATTAAAATTTGCTACAGTAGAAAATTATTTTTTGAATAATTTACTATAGAAAAGGCAATCCCTGGCGTAATTAAAATTTGCGACAGTAGAAAATTATTTTTTGAATAATTTACTATAGAAAAGGCAATCCCTGGCGTAATTAAAATTTGCGACAGTAGAAATTTATTTTTTGAATAATTTACTATAGAAAAGGCAATCCCTGGCGTAATTAAAATTTGCGACAGTATAAAATTATTTTTTGAATAATTTACTAGAGAAAAGGCAATCCCTGACGTAATTAAAATTTGCGACAGTATAAAATTATTTTTTGAATAATTTACTATAGAAAAGGCAATCCCTGGCGCAATTAAAATTTGCGACAGTAGTAAATTATTTTTTGAATAATTTAATATAGAAAAGGCAATCCCTGGCGTGATTAAAATTTGCGACAGTAGAAAATTATCTTTTGAATAATTTACTATAGAAAAGGCAATCCCTGGCGTATTTAAAATTTGCGACAGTAAAAAATTATTTTTTGAATAATTTACTATAGAAAAGGCAATCCCTGGCGTAATTAAAATTTGCGATATTAAAAAATTATTTTTTGAATAATTTACTATAGAAAAGGCAATCCCTGGCGCAATTAAAATTTGCGACAGTAGAAAATTATTTTTTGAATAATTTACTATAGAAAAGGCAATCCCTGGCGTAATTAAAATTTGCGACAGTAGAAAATTATTTTTTGAATAATTTACTATAGAAAAGGCAATCCCTGGCGCACTTAAAATTTGCGACAGTAGAAAATTATTTTTTGAATAATTTACTATAGAAAAGGCAATCCCTGGCGTAATTAAAATTTGCGACAGTAGAAAATTATTTTTTGAATAATTTACTATAGAAAAGGCAATCCCTGGCGTAATTAAAATTTGCGACAGTATAAAATTATTTTTTGAATAATTTACTATAGAAAAGGCAATCCCTGGCGCAATTACAATTTGCGACAGTATAAAATTATTTTTTGAATAATTTACTATAGAAAAGGCAATCCCTGGCGCAATTAAACTTTGCAACAGTAAAAAATTATTTTTTGCAAAATTTACTATAGAAAAGGCAATCCCTGGCGTAATTAAAACTTGCAATATTAAAAAATTATTTTTTGAATAATTTACTATAGAAAAGGCAATCCCTGGCGTAATTAAAATTTGCGACAGTAGAAAATTATTTTTTGAATAATTTACTATAGAAAAGGCAATCCCTGGCGTAATTAAAATTTGCGACAGTAGAAAATTATTTTTTGAATAATTTACTATAGAAAAGGCAATCCCTGGCGTAATTAAAATTTGCGACAGTAGAAAATTATTTTTTGAATAATTTACTATAGAAAAGGCAATCCCTGGCGTAATTAAAATTTGCGACAGTATAAAATTATTTTTTTAATAATTTACTAGAGAAAAGGCAATCCCTGACGTAATTAAAATTTGCGACAGTATAAAATTATTTTTTGAATAATTTACTATAGAAAAGGCAATCCCTGGCGCAATTAAAATTTGCGACAGTAGAAAATTATTTTTTGAATAATTTACTATAGAAAAGGCAATCCCTGGCGTAATTAAAATTTGCGACAGTAGAAAATTATTTTTTGAATAATTTACTATAGAAAAGGCAATCCCTGGCGTATTTAAAATTTGCGACAGTAAAAAATTATTTTTGAATAATTTACTATAGAAAAGGCAATCCCTGGCGTAATTAAAATTTGCGACAGTAAAAAATTATTTTTTGAATAATTTACTATAGAAAAGGCAATCCCTGGGGTAATTAAAATTTGCGACAGTATAAAATTATTTTTTGAATAATTTACTATATAAAAGCAATCCCTGGCGTAATTAAAATTTGCGACAGTATAAAATTATTTTTTGAATAATTTAATATAGAAAAGGCAATCCCTGGCGCAATTAAAATTTGCGAGAGTAGAAAATTATTTTTTGAATAATTTCCTATATAAAAGGCAATCCCTGGCGTAATTAAAATTTGCGACAGTATAAAATTATTTTTTGAATAATTTACTATAGAAAAGGCAATCCCTGGCGCAATTAAAATTTGCGACAGTAGAAAATTATTTTTTGAATAATTTACTATAGAAAAGGCAATCCCTGGCGTAATTAAAATTTGCGACAGTAGAAAATTATTTTTTGAATAATTTACTATAGAAAAGGCAATCCCTGGCGCACTTAAAATTTGCGACAGTAGAAAATTATTTTTTGAATAATTTACTATAGAAAAGGCAATCCCTGGCGTAATTAAAATTTGCGACAGTAGAAAATTATTTTTTGAATAATTTACTATAGAAAAGGCAATCCCTGGCGTAATTAAAATTTGCGACAGTATAAAATTATTTTTTGAATAATTTACTATAGAAAAGGCAATCCCTGGCGCAATTACAATTTGCGACAGTATAAAATTATTTTTTGAATAATTTACTATAGAAAAGGCAATCCCTGGCGCAATTAAAATTTGCAACAGTAAAAAATTATTTTTTGCAAAATTTACTATAGAAAAGGCAATCCCTGGCGTAATTAAAACTTGCGATATTAAAAAATTATTTTTTGAATAATTTACTATAGAAAAGGCAATGCCTGGCGTAATTAAAATTTGCGACAGTAGAAAATTATTTTTTGAATAATTTACTATAGAAAAGGCAATCCCTGGGGTAATTAAAATTTGCGACAGTAGAAAATTATTTTTTGAATAATTTACTATAGAAAAGGCAATCCCTGGCGTAATTAAAATTTGCGACAGTAGAAAATTATTTTTTGAATAATTTACTATAGAAAAGGCAATCCCTGGCGTAATTAAAATTTGCGACAGTATAAAATTATTTTTTGAATAATTTACTAGAGAAAAGGCAATCCCTGACGTAATTAAAATTTGCGACAGTATAAAATTATTTTTTGAATAATTTACTATAGAAAAGGCAATCCCTGGCGCAATTAAAATTTGCGACAGTAGAAAATTATTTTTTGAATAATTTACTATAGAAAAGGCAATCCCTGGCGTAATTAAAATTTGCGACAGTAGAAAATTATTTTTTGAATAATTTACTATAGAAAAGGCAATCCCTGGCGTATTTAAAATTTGCGACAGTAAAAAATTATTTTTTGAATAATTTACTATAGAAAAGGCAATCCCTGGCGTAATTAAAATTTGCGACAGTAAAAAATTATTTTTTGAATAATTTACTATAGAAAAGGCAATCCCTGGCGTAATTAAAATTTGCGACAATAGAAAATTATGTTTTGAATAATTTACTATAGAAAAGGCAATCCCTGGCGGATTTGAAATTTGCGACAGTAAAAAATTATTTTTTGAATAATTTACTATAGAAAAGGCAATCCCTGGCGTAATTAAAATTTGCGACAGTTGAAAATTATTTTTTGAATAATTTACTATAGAAAAGGCAATCCCTGGCGTAGTTAAAATTTGCGACAGTAAAAAATTATTTTTTGAATAATTTACTATAGAAAAGGCAATCCCTGGGGTAATTAAAATTTGCGACAGTATAAAATTATTTTTTGAATAATTTACTATAGAAAAGCAATCCCTGGCGTAATTAAAATTTGCGACAGTATAAAATTATTTTTTGAATAATTTAATATAGAAAAGGCAATCCCTGGCGCAATTAAAATTTGCGACAGTATAAAATTATTTTTTGAATAATTTACTATAGAAAAGGCAATCCCTGGCCTATTTAAAATTTGCGACAGTAAGAAATTATTTTTTGAATAATTTACTATAGAAAAGGCAATCCCTGGCGTAATTAAAATTTGCGACAGTATAAAATTATTTTTTGAATAATTTACTATAGAAAAGGCAATCCCTGGCGCAATTAAAATTTGCGACAGTATAAAATTAATTTTTGAATAATTTACTATAGAAAAGGCAATCCCTGGCGTAATTAAAATTTGCGACAGTAGAAAATTATTTTTTGAATAATTTACTATAGAAAAGGCAATTCCTGGCGTAATTAAAATTTGCGACAGTAGAAAATTATTTTTTGAATAATTTACTATAGAAAAGGCAATCCCTGGCGCAATTAAAATTTGCGACAGTAAAAAATTATTTTTTGCAAAATTTACTATAGAAAAGGCAATCCCTGGCGCACTTAAAATTTGTGACAGTAGAAAATTATTTTTTGAATAATTTACTATATAAAAGGCAATCCCTGGCGTAATTAAAATTTGCGACAGTAGAAAATTATTTTTTGAATAATTTACTATAGAAAAGGCAATCCCTGGCGTAATTAAAATTTGCGACAGTATAAAATTATTTTTTGAATAATTTACTAGAGAAAAGGCAATCCCTGACGTAATTAAAATTTGCGACAGTATAAAATTATTTTTTGAATAATTTACTATAGAAAAGGCAATCCCTGGCGCAATTAAAATTTGCGACAGTAGAAAATTATTTTTTGAATAATTTACTATAGAAAAGGCAATCCCTGGCGTGATTAAAATTTGCGACAGTAGAAAATTATCTTTTGAATAATTTACTATAGAAAAGGCAATCCCTGGCGTATTTAAAATTTGCGACAGTAAAAAATTATTTTTGAATAATTTACTATAGAAAAGGCAATCCCTGGCGTAATTAAAATTTGCGACAGTAAAAAATTATTTTTTGAATAATTTACTATAGAAAAGGCAATCCCTGGCGTAATTAAAATTTGCGACAGTAGAAAATTATTTTTTGAATAATTTACTATAGAAAAGGCAATCCCTGGCGGATTTGAAATTTGCGACAGTAAAAAATTATTTTTTGAATAATTTACTATAGAAAAGGCAATCCCTGGCGTAATTAAAATTTGCGACAGTAGAAAATTATTTTTTGAATAATTTACTATAGAAAAGGCAATCCCTGGCGTAATTAAAATTTGCGACAGTAAAAAATTATTTTTTGAATAATTTACTATAGAAAAGGCAATCCCTGGGGTAATTAAAATTTGCGACAGTATAAAATTATTTTTTGAATAATTTACTATATAAAAGCAATCCCTGGCGTAATTAAAATTTGCGACAGTATAAAATTATTTTTTGAATAGTTTAATATAGAAAAGGCAATCCCTGGCGCAATTAAAATTTGCGAGAGTAGAAAATTATTTTTTGAATAATTTCCTATATAAAAGGCAATCCCTGGCGTAATTAAAATTTGCGACAGTATAAAATTATTTTTTGAATAATTTACTATAGAAAAGGCAATCCCTGGCGCAATTAAAATTTGCGACAGTATAAAATTATTTTTTGAATAATTTACTATAGAAAAGGCAATCCCTGGCGCAATTAAAATTTGCGACAGTAGAAAATTATTTTTTGAATAATTTACTATAGAAAAGGCAATCCCTGGCGTAATTAAAATTTGCGACAGTATAAAATTATTTTTTGAATAATTTACTATAGAAAAGGCAATCCCTGGGGTAATTAAAATTTGCGACAGTATAAAATTATTTTTTGAATAATTTACTATATAAAAGCAATCCCTGGCGTAATTAAAATTTGCGACAGTATAAAATTATTTTTTGAATAGTTTAATATAGAAAAGGCAATCCCTGGCGCAATTAAAATTTGCGAGAGTAGAAAATTATTTTTTGAATAATTTCCTATATAAAAGGCAATCCCTGGCGTAATTAAAATTTGCGACAGTAGAAAATTATTTTTTGAATAATTTACTATAGAAATGGCAATCCGTAGCGACAGTAGAAAATTATTTTTTGAATAATTTACTATAGAAAAGGCAATCCCTGGCGTAATTAAAATTTGCGACAGTAGAAAATTATTTTTTGAATAATTTACTATAGAAAAGGCAATCCCTGGCGTATTTAAAATTTGCGACAGTAAAAAATTATTTTTTGAATAATTTACTATAGAAAAGGCAATCCCTGGCGTAATTAAAATTTGCGACAGTAAAAAATTATTTTTTGAATAATTTACTATAGAAAAGGCAATCCCTGGCGTAATTAATATTTGCGACAGTAGAAAATTATTTTTTGAATAATTTACTATAGAAAAGGCAATCCCTGGCGGATTTGAAATTTGCGACAGTAAAAAATTATTTTTTGAATAATTTACTATAGAAAAGGCAATCCCTGGCGTAATTAAAATTTGCGACAGTTGAAAATTATTTTTTGAATAATTTACTATAGAAAAGGCAATCCCTGGCGTAATTAAAATTTGCGACAGTAAAAAATTATTTTTTGAATAATTTACTATAGAAAAGGCAATCCCTGGGGTAATTAAAATTTGCGACAGTATAAAATTATTTTTTGAATAATTTACTATAGAAAAGCAATCCCTGGCGTAATTAAAATTTGCGACAGTATAAAATTATTTTTTGAATAATTTAATATAGAAAAGGCAATCCCTGGCGCAATTAAAATTTGCGACAGGATAAAATTATTTTTTGAATAATTTACTATAGAAAAGGCAATCCCTGGCCTATTTAAAATTTGCGACAGTAAGAAATTATTTTTTGAATAATTTACTATAGAAAAGGCAATCCCTGGCGTAATTAAAATTTGCGACAGTATAAAATTATTTTTTGAATAATTTACTATAGAAAAGGCAATCCCTGGCGCAATTAAAATTTGCGACAGTATAAAATTATTTTTTGAATAATTTACTATAGAAAAGGCAATCCCTGGCGTAATTAAAATTTGCGACAGTAGAAAATTATTTTTTGAATAATTTACTATAGAAAAGGCAATTCCTGGCGTAATTAAAATTTGCGACAGTAGAAAATTATTTTTTGAATAATTTACTATAGAAAAGGCAATCCCTGGCGCAATTAAAATTTGCGACAGTAAAAAATTATTTTTTGCAAAATTTACTATAGAAAAGGCAATCCCTGGCGCACTTAAAATTTGCGACAGTAGCAAATTATTTTTTGAATAATTTACTATATAAAAGGCAATCCCTGGCGTAATTAAAATTTGCGACAGTATAAAATTATTTTTTGAATAATTTACTAGAGAAAAGGCAATCCCTGACGTAATTAAAATTTGCGACAGTATAAAATTATTTTTTGAATAATTTACTATAGAAAAGGCAATCCCTGGCGCAATTAAAATTTGCGACAGTAGAAAATTATTTTTTGAATAATTTACTATAGAAAAGGCAATCCCTGGCGTGATTAAAATTTGCGACAGTAGAAAATTATCTTTTGAATAATTTACTATAGAAAAGGCAATCCCTGGCGTATTTAAAATTTGCGACAGTAAAAAATTATTTTTTGAATAATTTACTATAGAAAAGGCAATCCCTGGCGTAATTAAAATTTGCGACAGTAAAAAATTATTTTTTGAATAATTTACTATAGAAAAGGCAATCCCTGGCGTAATTAAAATTTGCGACAGTAGAAAATTATTTTTTGAATAATTTACTATAGAAAAGGCAATCCCTGGCGGATTTGAAATTTGCGACAGTAAAAAATTATTTTTTGAATAATTTACTATAGAAAAGGCAATCCCTGGCGTAATTAAAATTTGCGACAGTAGAAAATTATTTTTTGAATAATTTACTATAGAAAAGGCAATCCCTGGCGTAATTAAAATTTGCGACAGTAAAAAATTATTTTTTGAATAATTTACTATAGAAAAGGCAATCCCTGGGGTAATTAAAATTTGCGACAGTATAAAATTATTTTTTGAATAATTTACTATATAAAAGCAATCCCTGGCGTAATTAAAATTTGCGACAGTATAAAATTATTTTTTGAATAATTTAATATAGAAAAGGCAATCCCTGGCGCAATTAAAATTTGCGAGAGTAGAAAATTATTTTTTGAATAATTTCCTATATAAAAGGCAATCCCTGGCGTAATTAAAATTTGCGACAGTATAAAATTATTTTTTGAATAATTTACTATAGAAAAGGCAATCCCTGGCGCAATTAAAATTTGCGACAGTAGAAAATTATTTTTTGAATAATTTACTATAGAAAAGGCAATCCCTGGCGTAATTAAAATTTGCGACAGTAGAAAATTATTTTTTGAATAATTTACTATAGAAAAGGCAATCCCTGGCGCACTTAAAATTTGCGACAGTAGAAAATTTATTTTTTGAATAATTTACTATAGAAAAGGCAATCCCTGGCGTAATTAAAATTTGCGACAGTTGAAAATTATTTTTTGAAGAATTTACTATAGAAAAGGGAATCCCTGGCGTAATTAAAATTTGCGACAGTATAAAATTATTTTTTGAATAATTTACTATAGAAAAGGCAATCCCTGGGGCAATTAAAATTTGCGACAGTAGAAAATTATTTTTTGAATAATTTACTATAGAAAAGGCAATCCGTGGCGTAATTAAAATTTGCGACAGTAGAAAATTATTTTTTGAATAATTTACTATAGAAAAGGCAATCCCTGGCGTAATTAAAATTTGCGACAGTAGAAAATTATTTTTTGAATAATTTACTATAGAAAAGGCAATCCCTGGCGGATTTGAAATTTGCGAGAGTAAAAAATTATTTTTTGAATAATTTAATATAGAAGAGGCAATCCCTGGCGTATTTAAAATTTGCGACAGTAAAAAATTAATTTGTGAGAAATTTACTATAGAAAAGGCAATCCCTGGGATATTTAAAATTTGCGACAGTAAAAAATTATTTTTTGAATAATTTACTATAGAAAAGGCAATCCCTGGCGTAATTAAAATTTGCGACAGTAAAAAATTATTTTTTGAATAATTTACTATAGAAAAGGCAATCCCTGGCGCAATTAAAATTTGCGACAGTTGAAAATTATTTTTTGAATAATTTACTATAGAAAAGGCAATCCCTGGCGTATTTAAAATTTGCGACAGTAAAAAATTATTTTTTGAATAATTTACTATAGAAAAGGCAATCCCTGGCGCAATTAAAATTTGCGACAGTTGAAAATTATTTTTCGAATAATTTACTATAGAAAAGGCAATCCCTGGCGTAATTAAAATTTGCGACAGTAAAAAATTATTTTTTGAATAATTTACTATAGAAAAGGCAATCCCTGGCGTAATTAAAATTTGCGACAGTAAAAAATTATTTTTTGAATAATTTACTATAGAAAAGGCAATCCCTGGCGCACTTAAAATTTGCGACAGTAAAAAATTATTTTTTGAATAATTTACTATAGAAAAGGCAATCCCCGGCGTAATTAAAATTAGCAACAGTAAAAAATTATTTTTTGAATAATTTACTATAGAAAAGGCAATCCCTGGCGCAATTAAAATTTGCGACAGTATAAAATTATTTTTTGAATAATTTACTATAGAAAAGGCAATCCCTGGCGCAATTAAAATTTGCGACAGTTGAAAATTATTTTTCGAATAATTTACTATAGAAAAGGCAATCCCTGGCGTAATTAAAATTTGCGACAGTAAAAAATTATTTTTTGAATAATTTACTATAGAAAAGGCAATCCCTGGCGTAATTAAAATTTGCGACAGTATAAAATTATTTTTTGAATAATTTACTAGAGAAAAGGCAATCCCTGACGTAATTAAAATTTGCGACAGTATAAAATTATTTTTTGAATAATTTACTATAGAAAAGGCAATCCCTGGCGCAATTAAAATTTGCGACAGTAGAAAATTATTTTTTGAATAATTTACTATAGAAAAGGCAATCCCTGGCGTGATTAAAATTTGCGACAGTAGAAAATTATCTTTTGAATAATTTACTATAGAAAAGGCAATCCCTGGCGTATTTAAAATTTGCGACAGTAAAAAATTATTTTTTGAATAATTTACTATAGAAAAGGCAATCCCTGGCGTAATTAAAATTTGCGACAGTAAAAAATTATTTTTTGAATAATTTACTATAGAAAAGGCAATCCCTGGCGTAATTAAAATTTGCGACAGTAGAAAATTATTTTTTGAATAATTTACTATAGAAAAGGCAATCCCTGGCGGATTTGAAATTTGCGACAGTAAAAAATTATTTTTTGAATAATTTACTATAGAAAAGGCAATCCCTGGCGTAATTAAAATTTGCGACAGTAGAAAATTATTTTTTGAATAATTTACTATAGAAAAGGCAATCCCTGGCGTAATTAAAATTTGCGACAGTAAAAAATTATTTTTTGAATAATTTACTATAGAAAAGGCAATCCCTGGGGTAATTAAAATTTGCGACAGTATAAAATTATTTTTTGAATAATTTACTATATAAAAGCAATCCCTGGCGTAATTAAAATTTGCGACAGTATAAAATTATTTTTTGAATAATTTAATATAGAAAAGGCAATCCCTGGCGCAATTAAAATTTGCGAGAGTAGAAAATTATTTTTTGAATAATTTCCTATATAAAAGGCAATCCCTGGCGTAATTAAAATTTGCGACAGTATAAAATTATTTTTTGAATAATTTACTATAGAAAAGGCAATCCCTGGCGCAATTAAAATTTGCGACAGTAGAAAATTATTTTTTGAATAATTTACTATAGAAAAGGCAATCCCTGGCGTAATTAAAATTTGCGACAGTAGAAAATTATTTTTTGAATAATTTACTATAGAAAAGGCAATCCCTGGCGCACTTAAAATTTGCGACAGTAGAAAATTTATTTTTTGAATAATTTACTATAGAAAAGGCAATCCCTGGCGTAATTAAAATTTGCGACAGTTGAAAATTATTTTTGAAGAATTTACTATAGAAAAGGGAATCCCTGGCGTAATTAAAATTTGCGACAGTATAAAATTATTTTTTGAATAATTTACTATAGAAAAGGCAATCCCTGGGGCAATTAAAATTTGCGACAGTAGAAAATTATTTTTTGAATAATTTACTATAGAAAAGGCAATCCGTGGCGTAATTAAAATTTGCGACAGTAGAAAATTATTTTTTGAATAATTTACTATAGAAAAGGCAATCCCTGGCGTAATTAAAATTTGCGACAGTAGAAAATTATTTTTTGAATAATTTACTATAGAAAAGGCAATCCCTGGCGGATTTGAAATTTGCGAGAGTAAAAAATTATTTTTTGAATAATTTAATATAGAAGAGGCAATCCCTGGCGTATTTAAAATTTGCGACAGTAAAAAATTATTTTGTGAGAAATTTACTATAGAAAAGGCAATCCCTGGGATATTTAAAATTTGCGACAGTAAAAAATTATTTTTTGAATAATTTACTATAGAAAAGGCAATCCCTGGCGTAATTAAAATTTGCGACAGTAAAAAATTATTTTTTGAATAATTTACTATAGAAAAGGCAATCCCTGGCGCAATTAAAATTTGCGACAGTTGAAAATTATTTTTTGAATAATTTACTATAGAAAAGGCAATCCCTGGCGTATTTAAAATTTGCGACAGTAAAAAATTATTTTTTGAATAATTTACTATAGAAAAGGCAATCCCTGGCGCAATTAAAATTTGCGACAGTTGAAAATTATTTTTCGAATAATTTACTATAGAAAAGGCAATCCCTGGCGTAATTAAAATTTGCGACAGTAAAAAATTATTTTTTGAATAATTTACTATAGAAAAGGCAATCCCTGGCGTAATTAAAATTTGCGACAGTAAAAAATTATTTTTTGAATAATTTACTATAGAAAAGGCAATCCCTGGCGCACTTAAAATTTGCGACAGTAAAAAATTATTTTTTGAATAATTTACTATAGAAAAGGCAATCCCCGGCGTAATTAAAATTAGCAACAGTAAAAAATTATTTTTTGAATAATTTACTATAGAAAAGGCAATCCCTGGCGTAATTAAAATTTGCGACAGTATAAAATTATTTTTTGAATAATTTACTATAGAAAAGGCAATCCCTGGCGCACTTAAAATTTGCGACTGTAAAAAATTATTTTTTGAATAATTTACTATAAAAAAGGCAATCCCTGGCGTAATTAAAATTTGCGACAGTTGAAAATTATTTTTTGAATAATTTACTATAGAAAAGGCAATCCCTGGCTTATTTAAAATTTGCGACAGTAAAAAATTATGTTTTGAATAATTTACTAAAGAAAAGGCAATCCCTGGCGTAATTAAAATTTGCGACAGTAGAAAATTATTTTTTGAATAATTTACTATAGAAATGGCAATCCCTGGCGTAATTAAAATTTGCGACAGTTGAAAATTATTTTTTGAATAATTTACTATAGAAAAGGCAATCCCTGGCGTAATTAAAATTTGCGACAATAAAAAATTATTTTTTGAATAATTTACTATAGAAAAGGCAATCCCTGGCGCACTTAAAATTTGCAAAAGTAGAAAATTATTTTTTGAATAATTTACTATAGAAAAGGCAATCCCTGGCGTAATTAAAATTTGCGACAGTAAAAAATTATTTTTTTGAATAATTTACTATAGAAAAGGCAATCCCTGGCGTAATTAAAATTTGCGACAGTAGAAAATTATTTTTTGAATAATTTACTATAGAAAAGGCAATCCCTGGGATATTTAAAATTTGCGACAGTAAAAAATTATTTTTTGAATAATTTACTATAGAAAAGGCAATCCCTGGCGTAATTAAAATTTGCGACAGTAAAAAATTATTTTTTGAATAATTTACTATAGAAAAGGCAATCTCTGGCGTAATTAAAATTTGCGAAAGTAAAAAATTATTTTTTGAATAATTTACTATAGAAAAGGCAATCCCTGGCGCACTTAAAATTTGCGACAGTAAAAAATTATTTTTTGAATAATTTACTATAGAAAAGGCAATCCCTGGCGTAATTAAAATTTGCGACAGTAAAAATTTATTTTCTGAATAATTTACTATAGAAAAGGCAATCCCTGGCGTAATTAAAATTTGCGACAGTTGAAAATTATGTTTTGAATAATTTACTATAGAAAAGGCAATCCCTGGCGTAATTAAAATTTGCGACAGTAGAAAATTATTTTTTGAATAATTTACTATAGAAAAGGCAATCCCTGGCCTATTTAAAATTTGCGACAGTAAGAAATTATTTTTTGAATAATTTACTATAGAAAAGGCAATCCCTGGCGTAATTAAAATTTGCGGCAGTATAAAATTATTTTTTGAATAATTTACTATAGAAAAGGCAATCCCTGGCGCAATTAAAATTTGCGACAGTATAAAATTATTTTTTGAATAATTTACTATAGAAAAGGCAATCCCTGGCGTAATTAAAATTTGCGACAGTAGAAAATTATTTTTTGAATAATTTACTATAGAAAAAGCAATCCCTGGCGTAATTAAAATTTGCGACAGTAGAAAATTATTTTTTGAATAATTTACTATAGAAAAGGCAATCCCTGGCGCAATTAAAATTTGCGAAAGTAAAAAACTATTTTTTGCAAAATTTTCTATAGAAAAGGCAATCCCTGGCGCACTTAAAATTTGCGACAGTAGAAAATTATTTTTTGAATAATTTACTATAGAAAAGGCAATCCCTGGCGCACTTAAATTTGCGACAGTAAAAAATTATTTTTTGAATAATTTACTATAGAAAAGGCAATCCCTGGCGTAATTAAAATTTGCGACAGCAAAAAATTATTTTTTGAATAATTTACTATAGAAAACGCAATCCCTGGCGCACTTAAAATTTGCCACAGTAAAAAATTATTTTTTGAATAATTTACTATAGAAAAGGCAATCCCTGGCGTAATTAAAATTTGCGACAGTATAAAATTATTTTTTGAATAATTTACTATAGAAAAGGCAATCCCTGGCGCAATTACAATTTGCGACAGTATAAAATTATTTTTTGAATAATTTACTATAGAAAAGGCAATCCCTGGCGCAATTAAAATTTGCAACAGTAAAATATCATTTTTTGCAAAATTTACTATAGAAAAGGCAATCCCTGGCGTAATTAAAACTTGCGATAGTAAAAAATTATTTTTTAAATAATTTACTATAGAAAAGGCAGTCCCTGGCGTAATTAAAATTTGCGACAGTAGAAAATTATTTTTTGAATAATTTACTATAGAAAAGGCAATCCCTGGCGTAATTAAAATTTGCGACAGTAGAAAATTATTTTTTGAATAATTTACTATAGAAAAGGCAATCCCTGGCGTAATTAAAATTTGCGACAGTATAAAATTATTTTTTGAATAATTTACTATAGAAAAGGCAATCCCTGGCGTATTTAAAATTTGCGACAGTAAAAAATTATTTTTTGAATAATTTACTATAGAAAAGGCAATCCCTGGCGCAATTAAAATTTGCGATAGTAAAAAATTATTTTTTGCTAAATTTACTGTAGAAAAGGTAATCCCTGGCGGATTTGAAATTTGCGACAGTAAAAAATTATTTTTTGAATAATTTACTATAGAAAAGGCAATCCCTGGCGCAATTAAAATTTGCGACAGTAAAAAATTACTTTTTGAATAATTTACTATAGAAAAGGCAATCCCTGGCGTAATTAAAATTTGCGACAGTTGAAGATTATTTTTTGAATAATTTACTATAGAAAAGGCAATCCCTGGTGTAATTAAAATTTGCGACAGTAAAAAATTATTTTTTGAATAATTTACTATAGAAAAGGCAATCCCTGGCGTAATTAAAATTTGCGACAGTAAAAAATTATTTTTTGAATAATTTACTATAGAAAAGGCAATCCCTGGCGTAATTAAAATTTGCGACAGTATAAAATTATTTTTTGAATAATTTACTATAGAAAAGGCAATCCCTGGCGCACTTAAAATTTGCGACAGTAGAAAATTATTTTTTGAATAATTTACTATAGAAAAGGCAATCCCTGGCGTAATTAAAATTTGCGACAGTAAAAAATTATTTTTTGAATAATTTACTATAGAAAAGGCAATCCCTGGCGTAATTAAAATTTGCGACAGTAGAAAATTATTTTTTGAATAATTTACTATAGAAAAGGCAATCCCTGGCGGATTTGAAATTTGCGACAGTAAAAAATTATTTTTTGAATAATTTACTATAGAAAAGGCAATCCCTGGCGTAATTAAAATTTGCGACAGTAGAAAATTATTTTTTGAATAATTTACTATAGAAAAGGTAATCCCTGGCGTAATTAAAATTTGCGACAGTAGAAAATTATTTTTTGAATAATTTACTATAGAAAAGGCAATCCCTGGCGTAATTAAAATTTGCGACAGTATAAAATTATTTTTTGAATAATTTACTATAGAAAAGGCAATCCCTGGCGCAATTAAAATTTGCGACAGTAAAAAATTATTTTTTGCAAAATTTACTGTAGGAAAGGCTATCCCTGGCGGATTTGAAATTTGCGACAGTAAAAAATTATTTTTTGAATAATTTACTATAGAAAAGGCAATCCCTGGCGTAATTAAAATTTGCGACAGTAGAAAATTATTTTTTGAATAATTTACTATAGAAAAGGCAATCCCTGGCGTAATTAAAATTTGCGAGAGTAAAAAATTATTTTTTGAATAATTTACTATAGAAAAGGCAATCCCTGGCGCACTTAAAATTTGCGACAGTAAAAAATTATTTTTTGAATAATTTACTATAGAAAAGGCAATCCCTGGCGCACTTAAAATTTGCGACAGTAAAAAATTATTTTTTGAATAATTTACTATAGAAAAGGCAATCCCTGGCGCAATTAAAATTTGCGACAGTAAAAAATTATTTTTTGAATAATTTACTATAGAAAAGGCAATCCCTGGCGCAATTAAAATTTGCGACAATAGAAAATTATTTTTTGAATAATTTACTATAGAAAAGGCAATCCCTGGCGTATTTAAAATTTGCGACAGTAGAAAATTATTTTTTGAATAATTTACTATAGAAAAGGCAATCCCTGGCGCAATTAAAATTTGCGACAGTAGAAAATTATTTTTTGAATAATTTACTATAGAAAAGGCAATCCCTGGCGTAATTAAAATTTGCGACATTAGAAAATTATTTTCTGAATAATTTACTATAGAAAAGGCAATCCCTGGCGTAATTAAAATTTGCGACAGTAAAAAATTATTTTTTGCAAAATTTACTGTAGAAAAGGCAATCCCTGGCGGATTTGAAATTTGCGACATTAAAAAATTATTTTTTGAATAATTTACTATAGAAAAGGCAATCCCTGGCGCAATTAAAATTTGCGACAGTAAAAAATTATTTTTTGAATAATTTACTATAGAAAAGGCAATCCCTGGCGCACTTAAAATTTGCGACAGTAGAAAATTATTTTTTGAATAATTTACTATAGAAAAGGCAATCCCTGGCGTATTTAAAATTTGCGACAGTAGAAAATTATTTTTTGAATAATTTACTATAGAAAAGGCAATCCCTGGCGTAATTAAAATTTGCGACAGTATAAAATTATTTTTTGAATAATTTACTATAGAAAAGGCAATCCCTGGCGTAATTACAATTTGCGACAGTATAAAATTATTTTTTGAATAATTTACTATAGAAAAGGCAATCCCTGGCGTTATTAAAATTTGCGACAGTAGAAAATTATTTTTTGAATAATTTACTATAGAAAAGGCAATCCCTGGCGTAATTAAAATTTGCGACAGTAAAAAATTATTTTTTGCAAAATTTACTATAGAAAAGGCAATCCCTGGCGTAATTAAAATTTGCGACAGTAGAAAATAATTTTTTGAATAATTTACTATAGAAAAGGCAATCCCTGGCGGATTTGAAATTTGCGACAGTAAAAAATTATTTTTTGAATAATTTGCTATAGAAAAGGCAATCCCTGGTGTAATTAAAATTTGCGACAGTAGAAAATTATTTTTTGAATAATTTACTATAGAAAAGGCAATCCCTGGCGTAATTAAAATTTGCGACAGTAGAAAATTATTTTTTGAATAATTTACTATAGAAAAGGCAATCCCTGGCGTAATTAAAATTTGCGACAGTATAAAATTATTTTTTGAATAATTTACTATAGAAAAGGCAATCCCTGGCGCAATTAAAATTTGCGACAGTAAAAAATTATTTTTTGCAAAATTTACTGTAGAAAAGGCAATCCCTGGCGGATTTGAAATTTGCGACAGTAAAAAATTATTTTTTGAATAATTTACTATAGAAAGGCAATCCCTGGCGTAATTAAAATTTGCGACAGTAGAAAATTATTTTTTGCAAAATTTACTGTAGAAAAGGCAATCCCTGGCGGATTTGAAATTTGCGACAGTAAAAAATTATTTTTTGAATAATTTACTATAGAAAAGGCAATCACTTGCGCACTTAAAATTTGCGACAGTAAAAAATTATTTTTTGAATAATTTACTATAGAAAAGGCAATCCCTGGCGCACTTAAAATTTGCGACAGTAAAAAATTATTTTTTGAATAATTTACTATAGAAAAGGCAATCCCTGGCGCAATTAAAATTTGCGACAGTAAAAAATTATTTTTTGAATAATTTACTATAGAAAAGGCAATCCCTGGCGCAATTAAAATTTGCGACAGTAGAAAATTATTTTTTGAATAATTTACTATAGAAAATGCAATCCCTGGCGTATTTAAAATTTGCGACAGTAGAAAATTATTTTTTGAATAACTTACTATAGAAAAGGCAATACCTGGCGCAATTAAAATTTGCGACAGTAGAAGATTATTTTTTGAATAATTTACTATAGAAAAGGCAATCCCTGGCGTAATTAAAATTTGCGACAGTAGAAAATTATTTTTTGAATAATTTACTATAGAAAAGGCAATCCCTGGCGTAATTAAAATTTGCGACAGTAAAAAATTATTTTTTGCAAAATTTACTGTAGAAAAGGCAATCCCTGGCGGATTTGAAATTTGCGACAGTAAAAAATTATTTTTTGAATAATTTACTATAGAATAGGCAATTCCTGGCGCAATTAAAATTTGCGACAGTAAAAAATTATTTTTTGAATAATTTACTATAGAAAAGGCAATCCCTGGCGTAATTAAAATTTGCGACAGTAGAAAATTATTTTTTGAATAATTTACTATAGAAAAGGCAATCCCTGGCGTAATTAAAATTTGCGACAGTTGAAAATTATTTTTTGAATAATTTACTATAGAAAAGGCAATCCCTGGCGTAATTAAAATTTGCGACAGTAGAAAATTATTTTTTGAATAATTTACTATATAAAAGGCAATCCCTGGCGTAATTAAAATTTGCGACAGTAGAAAATTATTTTTTGAATAATTTACTATAGAAAAGGCAATCCCTGGCGCAATTAAAATTTGCGACAGTAAAAGATTATTTTTTGCAAAATTTACTATAGAAAAGGCAATCCCTGGCGCACTTAAAATTTGCGACAGTAGAAAATTATTTTTTGAATAATTTACTATAGAAAAGGCAATCCCTGGCGCACTTAAAATTTGCGACAGTAAAAAATTATTTTTTGAATAATTTACTATAGAAAAGGCAATCCCTGGCGTAATTAAAATTTGCGACAGTAAAAAATTATTTTTTGAATAATTTACTATAGAAAAGGCAATCCCTGGCGCACTTAAAATTTGCGACAGTAAAAAATTATTTTTTGAATAATTTACTATAGAAAAGGCAATCCCTGGCGTAATTAAAATTTGCGACAGTTGAAAATTATTTTTTGAATAATTTACTGTAGAAAAGGCAATCCCTGGCGGATTTGAAATTTGCGACAGTAAAAAATTATTTTTTGAATAATTTACTATAGAAAAGGCAATCCCTGGCGCAATTAAAAGTTGCGACAGTAAAAAATTATTTTTTGAATAATTTACTATAGAAAAGGCAATCCCTGGCGTAATTAAAATTTGCGACAGTAGAAAATTATTTTTTGAATAATTTACTATAGAAAAGGCAATCCCTGGCGTAATTAAAATTTGCGACAGTTGAAAATTATTTTTTGAATAATTTACTATAGAAAAGGCAGTTCCTGGCGTAATTAAAATTTGCGACAGTATAAAATTATTTTTTGAATAATATACTATAGAAACGGCAATCCGTGGCGTATTTAAAATTTGCGACAGTAAGAAATTATTTTTTGAATAATTTACTGTAGAAAAGGTAATCCCTGGCGTAATTAAAATTTGCGACAGTATAAAATTATTTTTTGAATAATTTACTATAGAAAAGGCAATCCCTGGCGCAATTAAAATTTGCGACAGTATAAAATTATTTTTTGAATAATTTACTATAGAAAAGGCAATCCCTGGCGGATTTGAAATTTGCGAGAGTAAAAAATTATTTTTTGAATAATTTACTATAGAAAAGGCAATACCTGGCGTAATTAAAATTTGCGACAGTAGAAAATTATTTTTTGAATAATTTACTATAGAAAAGGCAATCCCTGGCGTAATTAAAATTTGCGACAGTAGAAAATTATTTTTTGAATAATTTACTATAGAAAAGGCAATCCCTGGCGTAATTAAAATTTGCGACAGTTGAAAATTATTTTTTGAATAATTTACTATAGAAAAGGCAATCCCTGGCGTAATTAAAATTTGCGACAGTAAAAAATTATTTTTTGAAAAATTTACTGTAGAAAAGGCAAACCCTGGCGGATTTGAAATTTGCGACAGTAAAAAATTATTTTTTGAATAATTTAATATAGAAAAGGCAATCCCTGGCGTAATTAAAATTTGCGACAGTAGAAAATTATTTTTTGAATAATTTACTATAGAAAAGGCAATCCCTGGCGTAATTAAAATTTGCGACAGTAAAAAATTATTTTTTGAATAATTTACTATAGAAAAGGCAATCCCTGGCGTAATTAAAATTTGCGACAGTTGAAAATTATTTTTTGAATAATTTACTATAGAAAAGGCAATCCCTGGCGTAATTAAAATTTGCGACAGTAGAAAATTATTTTTTGAATAATTTACTATAGAAAAGGCAATCCCTGGCGGATTTGAAATTTGCGACAGTAGGAAATTATTTTTTGAATAATTTACTATAGAAAAGGCAATCCCTGGCGTAATTAAAATTTGCGACAGTATAAAATTATTTTTTGAATAATTTACTATAGAAGAGGCAATCCCTGGCGCAATTAAAATTTGCGACAGTAAAAAATTATTTTTTGCAAAATTTACTATAGAAAAGGCAATCCCTGGCGCACTTAAAATTTGCGACAGTAGAAAATTATTTTTTGAATAATTTACTATAGAAAAGGCAATCCCTGGCGCACTTAAAATTTGCGACAGTAAAAAATTATTTTTTGAATAATTTACTATAGAAAAGGCAATCCCTGGCGTAATTAAAATTTGCGACAGTAAAAAATTATTTTTTGAATAATTTACTATAGAAAAGGCAATCCCTGGCGCACTTAAAATTTGCGACAGTAAAAAATTATTTTTTGAATAATTTACTATAGGAAAGGCAATCCCTGGCGTAATTAAAATTTGCGACAGTATAAAATTATTTTTTGAATAATTTACTAAAGAAAAGGCAATCCCTGGCGCAATTACAATTTGCGACAGTAAAAAATTATTTTTTGAATAATTTACTATAGAAAAGGCAATCCCTGGCGCAATTAAAATTTGCGACAGTAAAAAATTATTTTTTGCAAAATTTACTGTAGAAAAGGCAATCCCTGGCGGATTTGAAATTTGCGACAGTAAAAAATTATTTTTTGAATAATTTACTATAGAATAGGCAATTCCTGGCGCAATTAAAATTTGCGACAGTAAAAAATTATTTTTTGAATAATTTACTATAGAAAAGGCAATCCCTGGCGTAATTAAAATTTGCGACAGTAGAAAATTATTTTTTGAATAATTTACTATAGAAAAGGCAATCCCTGGCGTAATTAAAATTTGCGACAGTATAAAATTATTTTTTGAATAATTTACTATAGAAAAGGCAATCCCTGGCGCAATTAAAATTTGCGACAGTATAAAATTATTTTTTGAATAATTTACTATAGAAAAGGCAATCCCTGGCGGATTTGAAATTTGCGAGAGTAAAAAATTATTTTTTGAATAATTTACTATAGAAAAGGCAATCCCTGGCGTAATTAAAATTTGCGACAGTAGAAAATTATTTTTTGAATAATTTACTTTAGAAAAGGCAATCCCTGGCGTAATTAAAATTTGCGACAGTATAAAATTATTTTTTGAATAATTTACTATAGAAAAGGCAATCCCTGGTGTAATTAAAATTTGCGACAGTTGAAAATTATTTTTTGAATAATTTACTATAGAAAAGGCAATCCCTGGCGTAATTAAAATTTGCGACAGTAAAAAATTATTTTTTGAAAAATTTACTGTAGAAAAGGCAAACCCTGGCGGATTTGAAATTTGCGACAGTAAAAAATTATTTTTTGAATAATTTAATATAGAAAAGGCAATCCCTGGCGTAATTAAAATTTGCGACAGTAGAAAATTATTTTTTGAATAATTTACTATAGAAAAGGCAATCCCTGGCGTAATTAAAATTTGCGACAGTAAAAAATTATTTTTTGAATAATTTACTATAGAAAAGGCAATCCCTGGCGTAATTTAAATTTGCGACAGTTGAAAATTATTTTTTGAATAATTTACTATAGAAAAGGCAATCCCTGGCGTAATTAAAATTTGCGACAGTAGAAAATTATTTTTTGAATAATTTACTATAGAAAAGGCAATCCCTGGCGGATTTGAAATTTGCGACAGTAGGAAATTATTTTTTGAATAATTTACTATAGAAAAGGCAATCCCTGGCGTAATTAAAATTTGCGACAATATAAAATTATTTTTTGAATAATTTACTATAGAAGAGGCAATCCCTGGCGCAATTAAAATTTGCGACAGTAAAAAATTATTTTTTGCAAAATTTACTATAGAAAAGGCAATCCCTGGCGCACTTAAAATTTGCGACAGTAGAAAATTATTTTTTGAATAATTTACTATAGAAAAGGCAATCCCTGGCGCACTTAAAATTTGCGACAGTAAAAAATTATTTTTTGAATAATTTACTATAGAAAAGGCAATCCCTGGCGTAATTAAAATTTGCGACAGTAAAAAATTATTTTTTGAATAATTTACTATAGAAAAGGCAATCCCTGGCGCACTTAAAATTTGCGACAGTAAAAAATTATTTTTTGAATAATTTACTATAGAAAAGGCAATCCCTGGCGTAATTAAAATTTGCGACAGTATAAAATTATTTTTTGAATAATTTACTATACAAAAGGCAATCCCTGGCGCAATTACAATTTGCGACAGTATAAAATTATTTTTTGAATAATTTACTATAGAAAAGGCAATCCCTGGCGCAATTAAAATTTGCAACAGTAAAAAATTATTTTTTGCAAAATTTACTATAGAAAAGGCAATCCCTGGCGTAATTAAAACTTGCGATAGTAAAAAATTATTTTTTGAATAATTTACTATAGAAAAGGCAATCCCTGGCGTAATTAAAATTTGCGACAGTAGAAAATTATTTTTTGAATAATTTACTATAGAAAAGGCAATCCCTGGCGTAATTAAAATTTGCGACAGTAGAAAATTATTTTTTGAATAATTTACTATAGAAAAGGCAATCCTTGGCGTAATTAAAATTTGCGACAGTAAAAAATTATTTTTTGCAAAATTTACTGTAGAAAAGGCAATCCCTGGCGGATTTGAAATTTGCGACAGTAAAAAATTATTTTTTGAATAATTTACTATAGAAAAGGCAATCCCTGGCGCAATTAAAATTTGCGACAGTAAAAAATTATTTTTTGAATAATTTACTATAGAAAAGGCAATCCCTGGCGTAATTAAAATTTGCGACAGTAGAAAATTATTTTTTGAATAATTTACTATAGAAAAGGCAATCCCTGGCGTAATTAAAATTTGCGACAGTTGAAAATTATTTTTTGAATAATTTACTATAGAAAAGGCAATCCTTGGCGTAATTAAAATTTGCGACAGTATAAAATTATTTTTTGAATAATTTACTATAGAAAAGGCAATCCCTGGCGTATTTAAAATTTGCGACAGTAAGAAATTATTTTTTGAATAATTTACTATAGAAAAGGCAATCCCTGCCGTAATTAAAATTTGCGACAGTATAAAATTATTTTTTGAATAATTTACTATAGAAAAGGCAATCCCTGGCGCAGTTAAAATTTGCGACAGTATAAAATTATTTTTTGAATAATTTACTATAGAAAAGGCAATACCTGGCGTAATTAAAATTTGCGACAGTAGAAAATTATTTTTTGAATAATTTACTATAGAAAAGGCAATCCCTGGCGTCATTAAAATTTGCGACAGTAGAAAATTATTTTTTGAATAATTTACTATAGAAAAGGCAATACCTGGCGCAATTAAAATTTGCGACAGTAACAAATTATTTTTTGCAAAATTTACTATAGAAAAGGCAATCCCTGGTGCACTTAAAATTTGCGACAGTAGAAAATTATTTTTTGAATAATTTACTATAGAAAAGGCAATCCCTGGCGCACTTAAAATTTGCGACAGTAAAAAATTATTTTTTGAATAATTTACTATAGAAAAGGCAATCCCTGGCGTAATTAAAATTTGCGACAGTAAAATATTATTTTTTGAATAATTTACTATAGAAAAGGCAATCCCTGGCGCACTTAAAATTTGCGACAGTAGAAAATTATTTTTTGAATAATTTACTATAGAAAAGGCAATCCCTGGCGTATTTAAAATTTGCGACAGTAGAAAATTATTTTTTGAATAATT
Organism: Dioctria linearis; assembly: GCA_963930735.1. Taxonomy (NCBI): domain Eukaryota; kingdom Metazoa; phylum Arthropoda; class Insecta; order Diptera; family Asilidae; genus Dioctria; species Dioctria linearis. Next base: position 311,520 of record CAWVNZ010002093.1, read on the forward strand.
TACTATAGAAAAGGCAATCCCTGGCGTAATTAAAATTTGCGACAGTATAAAATTATTTTTTGAATAATTTACTATAGAAAAGGCAATCCCTGGCGTAATTAAAATTTGCGACAGTTGAAAATTATTTTTTGAATAATTTACTATAGAAAAGGCAATCCCTGGCGTAATTAAAATTTGCGACAGTAAAAAATTATTTTTTGAAAAATTTACTGTAGAAAAGGCAATACCTGGCGGATTTGAAATTTGCGACAGTAAAATATTATTTTTTGAATAATTTACTATAGAAAAGGCAATCCCTGGCGTAATTAAAATTTGCGACAGTAGAAAATTATTTATTGAATAATTTACTATAGAAAAGGCAATCCCTGGCGTAATTAAAATTTGCGACAGTAAAAAATTATTTTTTGAATAATTTACTATAGAAAAGGCAATCCCTGGCGTAATTAAAATTTGCGACACTTGAAAATTATTTTTTTAATAATTTACTATAGAAAAGGCAATCCCTGGCGTAATTAAAATTTGCGACAGTAGAAAATTATTTTTTGAATAATTTACTATAGAAAAGGCAATCCCTGGCGTATTTAAAATTTGCGACAGTAAGAAATTATTTTTTGAATAATTTACTATAGAAAAGGCAATCCCTGGCGTAATTAAAATTTCCGACAGTATAAAATTATTTTTTGAATAATTTACTATAGAAAAGGCAATCCCTGGCGTAATTAAAATTTGCGACAGTAGAAAATTATTTTTTGAATAATTTACTTTAGAAAAGGCAATCCCTGGCGTAATTAAAATTTGCGACAGTAGAAAATTATTTTTTGAATAATTTACTAAAGAAAAGGCAATACCTGGCGCAATTAAAATTTGCGACAGTAAAAAATTATTTTTTGCAAAATTTACAATAGAAAAGGCAATCCCTGGCGCACTTAAAATTTGCGACAGTAGAAAATTATTTTTTGAATAATTTACTATAGAAAAGGCAATCCCTGGCGCACTTAAAATTTGCGACAGTAAAAAATTATTTTTTGAATAATTTACTATAGAAAAGGCAATCCCTGGCGTAATTAAAATTTGCGACAGTAAAAAATTATTTTTTGAATAATTTACAATAGAAAAGGCAATCCGTGGCGCACTTAAAATTTGCGACAGTAAAAAATTATTTTTGGAATAATTTACTATAGAAAAGGCAATCCCTGGCGTAATTAAAATTTGCGACAGTATAAAATTATTTTTTGAATAATTTACTATAGAAAAGGCAATCCCTGGCGCAATTACAATTTGCGACAGTATAAAATTATTTTTTGAATAATTTACTATAGAAAAGGCAATCCCTGGCGCAATTAAAATTTGCAACAGTAAAAAATTATTTTTTGCACAATTTACTATAGAAAAGGCAATCTCTGGCGTAATTAAAACTTGCGATAGTAAAAAATTATTTTTTGAATAATTTACTATAGAAAAGGCAATCCCTGGCGTAATTAAAATTTGCGACAGTAGAAAATTATTTTTTGAATAATTTACTATAGAAAAGGCAATCCCTGGCGTATTTAAAATTTGCGACAGTAAAAAATTATTTTTTGAATAATTTACTATAGAAAAGGCAATCCCTGGCGTAATTAAAATTTGCGACAGTAAGAAATTATTTTTTGAATAATTTACTATAGAAAAGGCAATCCCTGGCGTAATTAAAATTTGCGACTGTAGAAAATTATTTTTTGAATAATTTACTATAGAAAAGGTAATCCCTGGCGTAATTAAAATTTGCGACAGTATAAAATTATTTTTTGCAAAATTTACTGTAGAAAAGGCAATCCCTGGCGGATTTGAAATTTGCGACAGTAAAAAATTATTTTTGGAATAATTTACTATAGAAAAGGCAATCCCTGGCGCAATTAAAATTTGCGACAGTAAAAATTATTTTTTGAATAATTTACTATAGAAAAGGCAATCCCTGGCGTAATTAAAATTTGCGACATTTGAAAATTATTTTTTGAATAATTTACTATAGAAAAGGCAATCCCTGGCGTAATTAAAATTTGCGACAGTAAAAAATAATTTTTTGAAAAATTTCTGTAGAAAAGGCAATCCCTGGCGGATTTGAAATTTGCGACAGTAAAAAATTATTTTTTGAATAATTTACTATAGAAAAGGCAATCCCTGGCGTAATTAAAATTTGCGACAGTAGAAAATTATTTATTGAATAATTTACTATAGAAAAGGCAATCCCTGGCGTAATTAAAATTTGCGACAGTAAAAAATTATTTTTTGAATAATTTACTATAGAAAAGGCAATCCCTGGCGTATTTAAAATTTGCGACAGTTGAAAATTATTTTTTGAATAATTTACTACAGAAAAGGCAATCCCTGGCATAATTAAAATTTGCGACAATAGAAAATTATTTTTTGAATAATTTACTATAGAAAAGGCAATCCCTGGCGTATTTAAAATTTGCGACAGTAAGAAATTATTTTTTGAATAATTTACTATAGAAAAGGCAATCCCTGGCGTAATTAAAATTTCCGACAGTATAAAATTATTTTTTGAATAATTTACTATAGAAAAGGCAATCCCTGGCGCAATTAAAATTTGCGACAGTATAAAATTATTTTTTGAATAATTTACTATAGAAAAGGCAATCCCTGGCGTAATTAAAATTTGCGACAGTAGAAAATTATTTTTTGAATAATTTACTATAGAAAAGGCAATCCCTGGCGTAATTAAAATTTGCGACAGTAGAAAATTATTTTTTGAATAATTTACTAAAGAAAAGGCAATCCCTGGCGCAATTAAAATTTGCGACAGTAAAAAATTATTTTTTGCAAAATTTACTATAGAAAAGGCAATCCCTGGCGTAATTAAAATTTGCGACAGTATAAAATTATGTTTTGAATAATTTACTATAGAAAAGGCAATCCCTGGCGCAATTAAAATTTGCGACAGTTGAAAATTATTTTTTGAATAATTTACTATAGAAAAGGCAATCCCTGGGGTAATTAAAATTTGCGACAGTAAAAAATTATTTTTTGAATAATTTACAATAGAAAAGGCAATCCGTGGCGCACTTAAAATTTGCGACAGTAAAAAATTATTTTTTGAATAATTTACTATAGAAAAGGCAATCCCTGGCGTAATTAAAATTTGCGACAGTATAAAATTATTTTTTTAATAATTTACTATAGAAAAGGCAATCCCTGGCGCAATTACAATTTGCGACAGTATAAAATTATTTTTTGAATAATTTACTATAGAAAAGGCAATCCCTGGCGCAATTAAAATTTGCAACAGTAAAAAATTATTTTTTGCAAAATTTACTATAGAAAAGGCAATCCCTGGCGTAATTAAAACTTGCGATAGTAAAAAATTATTTTTTGAATAATTTACTATAGAAAAGGCAATCCCTGGCGTAATTAAAATTTGCGACAGTAGAAAATTATTTTTTGAATAATTTACTATAGAAAAGGCAATCCCTGGCGTAATTAAAATTTGCGACAGTAAAAAATTATTTTTTGAATAATTTACTATAGAAAAGGCAATCCCTGGCGTAATTAAAATTTGCGACAGTAAGAAATTATTTTTTGAATAATTTACTATAGAAAAGGCAATCCCTGGCGTAATTAAAATTTGCGACAGTAGAAAATTATTTTTTGAATAATTTACTATAGAAAAGGCAATCCCTGGCGTAATTAAAATTTGCGACAGTATAAAATTATTTTTTGCAAAATTTACTGTAGAAAAGGCAATCCCTGGCGGATTTGAAATTTGCGACAGTAAAAAATTATTTTTGGAATAATTTACTATAGAAAAGGCAATCCCTGGCGCAATTAAAATTTGCGACAGTAAAAAATTATTTTTTGAATAATTTACTATAGAAAAGGCAATCCCTGGCGGATTTGAAATTTGCGACAGTAAAAAATTATTTTTTGAATAATTTACTATAGAAAAGGCAATCCCTGGCGCAATTAAAATTTGCGACAGTAGAAAATTATTTTTTGAATAATTTACTATATAAAAGGCAATCCCTGGCGTAATTAAAATTTGCAACAGTAAAAAATTATTTTTTGAATAATTTACTATAGAAAAGGCAATCCCTGGCGTAATTAAAATTTGCGACAGTAGAAAATTATTTTTTGAATAATTTACTATAGAAAAGGCAATCCCTGGCGTAATTAAAATTTGCGACAGTTGAAAATTATTTTTTGAATAATTTACTATAGAAAAGGCAATCCCTGGCGTAATTAAAATTTGCGACAGTAAAAAATTATTTTTTGAATAATTTACTATAGAAAAGGCAATCCTTGGCGTAATTAAAATTTGCGACAGTAAGAAATTATTTTTTGAATAATTTACTATAGAAAAGGCAATCCCTGGCGTAATTAAAATTTACGACAGTAAAAAATTATTTTTTGAATAATTTACTATAGAAAAGGCAATCCCTGGCGTATTTAAAATTTGCGACAGTTGAAAATTATTTTTTGAATAATTTACTATAGAAAAGGCAATCCCTGGCGTAATTAAAATTTGCGACAGTAGAAAATTATTTTTTGAATAATTTACTATAGAAAAGGCAATCCCTGGCGTAATTAAAATTTACGACAGTAAAAAATTATTTTTTGAATAATTTACTATAGAAAAGGCAATCCCTGGCGTAATTAAAATTTGCGACAGTAGAAAATTATTTATTGAATAATTTACTATAGAAAAGGCAATCCCTGGCGCAATTAAAATTTGCGACAGTAAAAAATTATTTTTTGAATAATTTACTATAGAAAAGGCAATCCCTGGCATAATTAAAATTTGCGACAGTTGAAAATTATTTTTTGAATAATTTACTATAGAAAAGGCAATCCCTGGCGTAATTAAAATTTGCGACAGTAGAAAATTATTTTTTGAATAATTTACTATAGAAAAGGCAATCCCTGGCGTAATTAAAATTTGCGACAGTATAAAATTATTTTTTGAATAATTTACTATAGAAAAGGCAATCCCTGGCGCAATTAAAATTTGCAACAGTAAAAAATTATTTTTTGCACAATTTACTATAGAAAAGGCAATCCCTGGCGTAATTAAAACTTGCGATAGTAAAAAATTATTTTTTGAATAATTTACTATAGAAAAGGCAATCCCTGGCGTAATTAAAATTTTCGACAGTAGAAAATTATTTCTTGAATAATTTACTATAGAAAAGGCAATCCCTGGCGTAATTAAAATTTGCGACAGTAAAAAATTATTTTTTGAATAATTTACTATAGAAAAGGCAATCCCTGGCGTAATTAAAATTTGCGACAGTAAGAAATTATTTTTTGAATAATTTACTATAGAAAAGGCAATCCCTGGCGTAATTATAATTTGCGACTGTAGAAAATTATTTTTTGAATAATTTACTATAGAAAAGGTAATCCCTGGCGTAATTAAAATTTGCGACAGTATAAAATTATTTTTTGCAAAATTTACTGTAGAAAAGGCAATCCCTGGCGGATTTGAAATTTGCGACCGTAAAAAATTATTTTTGGAATAATTTACTATAGAAAAGGCAATCCCTGGCGCAATTAAAATTTGCGACAGTAAAAATTATTTTTTGAATAATTTACTATAGAAAAGGCAATCCCTGGCGTAATTAAAATTTGCGACAGTTGAAAATTATTTTTTGAATAATTTACTATAGAAAAGGCAATCCCTGGCGTATTTAAAATTTGCGACAGTAGAAAATTATTTTTTGAATAATTTACTATAGAAAAGGCAATCCCTGGCGTAATTAAAATTTGCGGCAGTATAAAATTATTTTTTGAATAATTTACTATAGAAAAGGCAATCCCTGGCGTAATTAAAATTTGCGACAGTTGAAAATTATTTTTTGAATAATTTACTATAGAAAAGGCAATCCCTGGCGTAATTAAAATTTGCGACAGTAAAAAATTATTTTTTGAAAAATTTACTGTAGAAAAGGCAATCCCTGGCGGATTTGAAATTTGCGACAGTAAAATATTATTTTTTGAATAATTTACTATAGAAAAGGCAATCCCTGGCGTAATTAAAATTTGCGACAGTAGAAAATTATTTATTGAATAATTTACTATAGAAAAGGCAATCCCTGGCGTAATTAAAATTTGCGACAGTAAAAAATTATTTTTTGAATAATTTACTATAGAAAAGGCAATCCCTGGCGTAATTAAAATTTGCGACACTTGAAAATTATTTTTTGAATAATTTACTATAGAAAAGGCAATCCCTGGCGTAATTAAAATTTGCGACAGTAGAAAATTATTTTTTGAATAATTTACTATAGAAAAGGCAATCCCTGGCGTATTTAAAATTTGCGACAGTAAGAAATTATTTTTTGAATAATTTACTATAGAAAAGGCAATCCCTGGCGTAATTAAAATTTCCGACAGTATAAAATTATTTTTTGAATAATTTACTATAGAAAAGGCAATCCCTGGCGTAATTAAAATTTGCGACAGTATAAAATTATTTTTTGAATAATTTACTATAGAAAAGGCAATCCCTGGCGTATTTAAAATTTGCGACAGTTGAAAATTATTTTTTGAATAATTTACTATAGAAAAGGCAATCCCTGGCATAATTAAAATTTGCGACAATAGAAAATTATTTTTTGAATAATTTACTAAAGAAAAGGCAATCCCTGGCGCAATTAAAATTTGCGACAGTAAAAAATTATTTTTTGCAAAATTTACTATAGAAAAGGGAATCCCTGGCGCACTTAAAATTTGCGACAGTAGAAAATTATTTTTTGAATAATTTACTATAGAAAAGGCAATCCCTGGCGCACTTAAAATTTGCGACAGTAAAAAATTATTTTTTGAATAATTTACTATAGAAAAGGCAATCCCTGGCGTAATTAAAATTTGCGACAGTAAAAAATTATTTTTTGAATAATTTACAATAGAAAAGGCAATCCGTGGCGCACTTAAAATTTGCGACAGTAGAAAATTATTTTTTGAATAATTTACTATAGAAAAGGCAATCCCTGGCGTAATTAAAATTTGCGACAGTATAAAATTATTTTTTGAATAATTTACTATAGAAAAGGCAATCCCTGGCGCAATTACAATTTGCGACAGTATAAAATTATTTTTTGAATAATTTACTATAGAAAAGGCAATCCCTGGCGTAATTAAAATTTGCGACTGTAGAAAATTATTTTTTGAATAATTTACTATAGAAAAGGTAATCCCTGGCGTAATTAAAATTTGCGACAGTATAAAATTATTTTTTGCAAAATTTACTGTAGAAAAGGCAATCCCTGGCGGATTTGAAATTTGCGACAGTAAAAAATTATTTTTGGAATAATTTACTATAGAAAAGGCAATCCCTGGCGCAATTAAAATTTGCGACAGTAAAAATTATTTTTTGAATAATTTACTATAGAAAAGGCAATCCCTGGCGTAATTAAAATTTGCGACAGTTGAAAATTATTTTTTGAATAATTTACTATAGAAAAGGCAATCCCTGGCGTAATTAAAATTTGCGACAGTAAAAAATTATTTTTTGAAAAATTTCTGTAGAAAAGGCAATCCCTGGCGGATTTGAAATTTGCGACAGTAAAAAATTATTTTTTGAATAATTTACTATAGAAAAGGCAATCCCTGGCGTAATTAAAATTTGCGACAGTAGAAAATTATTTATTGAATAATTTACTATAGAAAAGGCAATCCCTGGCGTAATTAAAATTTGCGACAGTAAAAAATTATTTTTTGAATAATTTACTATAGAAAAGGCAATCCCTGGCGTAATTAAAATTTGCTACAGTAGAAAATTATTTTTTGAATAATTTACTAAAGAAAAGGCAATCCCTGGCGCAATTAAAATTTGCGACAGTAAAAAATTATTTTTTGCAAAATTTACTATAGAAAAGGCAATCCCTGGCGTAATTAAAATTTGCGACAGTATAAAATTATTTTTTGAATAATTTACTATAGAAAAGGCAATCCCTGGCGCAATTAAAATTTGCGACAGTTGAAAATTATTTTTTGAATAATTTACTATAGAAAAGGCAATCCCTGGGGTAATTAAAATTTGCGACAGTAAAAAATTATTTTTTGAATAATTTACAATAGAAAAGGCAATCCGTGGCGCACTTAAAATTTGCGACAGTAAAAAATTATTTTTTGAATAATTTACTATAGAAAAGGCAATCCCTGGCGTAATTAAAATTTGCGACAGTATAAAATTATTTTTTTAATAATTTACTATAGAAAGGCAATCCCTGGCGCAATTACAATTTGCGACAGTATAAAATTATTTTTTGAATAATTTACTATAGAAAAGGCAATCCCTGGCGCAATTAAAATTTGCAACAGTAAAAAATTATTTTTTGCAAAATTTACTATAGAAAAGGCAATCCCTGGCGTAATTAAAACTTGCGATAGTAAAAAATTATTTTTTGAATAATTTACTATAGAAAAGGCAATCCCTGGCGTAATTAAAATTTGCGACAGTATAAAATTATTTTTTGAATAATTTACTATAGAAAAGGCAATCCCTGGCGTAATTAAAATTTGCGACAGTAAAAAATTATTTTTTGAATAATTTACTATAGAAAAGGCAATCCCTGGCGTAATTAAAATTTGCGACAGTAAGAAATTATTTTTTGAATAATTTACTATAGAAAAGGCAATCCCTGGCGTAATTAAAATTTGCGACAGTAGAAAATTATTTTTTGAATAATTTACTATAGAAAAGGCAATCCCTGGCGTAATTAAAATTTGCGACAGTATAAAATTATTTTTTGCAAAATTTACTGTAGAAAAGGCAATCCCTGGCGGATTTGAAATTTGCGACAGTAAAAAATTATTTTTGGAATAATTTACTATAGAAAAGGCAATCCCTGGCGCAATTAAAATTTGCGACAGTAAAAAATTATTTTTTGAATAATTTACTATAGAAAAGGCAATCCCTGGCGGATTTGAAATTTGCGACAGTAAAAAATTATTTTTTGAATAATTTACTATAGAAAAGGCAATCCCTGGCGCAATTAAAATTTGCGACAGTAGAAAATTATTTTTTGAATAATTTACTATATAAAAGGCAATCCCTGGCGTAATTAAAATTTGCAACAGTAAAAAATTATTTTTTGAATAATTTACTATAGAAAAGGCAATCCCTGGCGTAATTAAAATTTGCGACAGTAGAAAATTATTTTTTGAATAATTTACTATAGAAAAGGCAATCCCTGGCGTAATTAAAATTTGCGACAGTTGAAAATTATTTTTTGAATAATTTACTATAGAAAAGGCAATCCCTGGCGTATTTAAAATTTGCGACAGTTGAAAATTATTTTTTGAATAATTTACTATAGAAAAGGCAATCCCTGGCGTAATTAAAATTTGCGACAGTAGAAAATTATTTTTTGAATAATTTACTATAGAAAAGGCAATCCCTGGCGTAATTAAAATTTACGACAGTAAAAAATTATTTTTTGAATAATTTACTATAGAAAAGGCAATCCCTGGCGTAATTAAAATTTGCGACAGTAGAAAATTATTTATTGAATAATTTACTATAGAAAAGGCAATCCCTGGCGCAATTAAAATTTGCGACAGTAAAAAATTATTTTTTGAATAATTTACTATAGAAAAGGCAATCCCTGGCATAATTAAAATTTGCGACAGTTGAAAATTATTTTTTGAATAATTTACTATAGAAAAGGCAATCCCTGGCGTAATTAAAATTTGCGACAGTAGAAAATTATTTTTTGAATAATTTACTATAGAAAAGGCAATCCCTGGCGTATTTAAAATTTGCGACAGTAAGAAATTATTTTTTGAATAATTTACTGTAGAAAAGGCAATCCCTGGCGTAATTAAAATTTCCGACAGTATAAAATTATTTTTTGAATAATTTACTATAGAAAAGGCAATCCCTGGCGCAATTAAAATTTGCGACAGTATAAAATTATTTTTTGAATAATTTACTATAGAAAAGGCAATCCCTGGCGTAATTAAAATTTGCGACAGTAGAAAATTATTTTTTGAATAATTTACTATAGAAAAGGCAATCCCTGGCGTAATTAAAATTTGCGACAGTAGAAAATTATTTTTTGAATAATTTACTAAAGAAAAGGCAATCAATGGCGCAATTAAAATTTGCGACAGTAAAAAATTATTTTTTGCAAAATTTACTATAGAAAACGCAATCCCTGGCGCACTTAAAATTTGCGACAGTAGAAAATTATTTTTTGAATAATTTACTATAGAAAAGGCAATCCCTGGCGCACTTAAAATTTGCGACAGTAAAAAATTATTTTTTGAATAATTTACTATAGAAAAGGCAATCCCTGGCGTAATTAAAATTTGCGACAGTAAAAAATTATTTTTTGAATAATTTACAATAGAAAAGGCAATCCGTGGCGCACTTAAAATTTCCGACAGTAAAAAATTATTTTTGGAATAATTTACTATAGAAAAGGCAATCCCTGGCGTAATTAAAATTTGCGACAGTATAAAATTATTTTTTGAATAATTTACTATAGAAAAGGCAATCCCTGGCGCAATTACAATTTGCGACAGTATAAAATTATTTTTTGAATAATTTACTATAGAAAAGGCAATCCCTGGCGCAATTAAAATTTGCAACAGTAAAAAATTATTTTTTGCACAATTTACTATAGAAAAGGTAATCCCTGGCGTAATTAAAACTTGCGATAGTAAAAAATTATTTTTTGAATAATTTACTATAGAAAAGGCAATCCCTGGCGTAATTAAAATTTTCGACAGTAGAAAATTATTTCTTGAATAATTTACTATAGAAAAGGCAATCCCTGGCGTAATTAAAATTTGCGACAGTAAAAAATTATTTTTTGAATAATTTACTATAGAAAAGGCAATCCCTGGCGTAATTAAAATTTGCGACAGTAAGAAATTATTTATTGAATAATTTACTATAGAAAAGGCAATCCCTGGCGTAATTAAAATTTGCGACTGTAGAAAATTATTTTTTGAATAATTTACTATAGAAAAGGTAATCCCTGGCGTAATTAAAATTTGCGACAGTATAAAATTATTTTTTGCAAAATTTACTGTAGAAAAGGCAATCCCTGGCGGATTTGAAATTTGCGACCGTAAAAAATTATTTTTGGAATAATTTACTATAGAAAAGGCAATCCCTGGCGCAATTAAAATTTGCGACAGTAAAAATTATTTTTTGAATAATTTACTATAGAAAAGGCAATCCCTGGCGTGATTAAAATTTGCGACAGTTGAAAATTATTTTTTGAATAATTTACTATAGAAAAGGCAATCCCTGGCGTAATTAAAATTTGCGACAGTAAAATATTATTTTTGAAAAATTTACTGTAGAAAAGGCAATCCCTGGCGGATTTGAAATTTGCGACAGTAAAAAATTATTTTTTGAATAATTTACTATAGAAAAGGCAATCCCTGGCGTAATTAAAATTTGCGACAGTTGAAAATTATTTTTTGAATAATTTACTATAGAAAAGGCAATCCCTGGCGTAATTAAAATTTGCGACAATAGAAAATTATTTTTTGAATAATTTACTATAGAAAAGGCAATCCCTGGCATATTTAAAATTTGCGACAGTAAGAAATTATTTTTTGAATAATTTACTATAGAAAAGGCAATCCCTGGCGTAATAAAAATTTCCGACAGTATAAAATTATTTTTTGAATAATTTACTATAGAAAAGGCAATCCCTGGCGCAATTAAAATTTGCGACAGTATAAAATTATTTTTTGAATAATTTACTATAGAAAAGGCAATCCCTGGCGTAATTAAAATTTGCGACAGTAGAAAATTATTTTTTGAATAATTTACTATAGAAAAGGCAATCCCTGGCGTAATTAAAATTTGCGACAGTAGAAAATAATTTTTTGAATAATTTACTAAAGAAAAGGCAATCCCTGGCGCAATTAAAATTTGCGACAGTAAAAAATTATTTTTTGCAAAATTTACTATAGAAAAGGCAATCCCTGGCGTAATTAAAATTTGCGACAGTTTAAAATTATTTTTTGAATAATTTACTATAGAAAAGGCAATCCCTGGCGCAATTAAAATTTGCGACAGTTGAAAATTATTTTTTGAATAATTTACCATAGAAAAGGCAATCCCTGGGGTAATTAAAATTTGCGACAGTAAAAAATTATTTTTTGAATAATTTACAATAGAAAAGGCAATCCGTGGCGCACTTAAAATTTGCGACAGTAAAAAATTATTTTTTGAATAATTTACTATAGAAAAGGCAATCCCTGGCGTAATTAAAATTTGCGACAGTATAAAATTATTTTTTTAATAATTTACTATAGAAAAGGCAATCCCTGGCGCAATTACAATTTGCGACAGTATAAAATTATTTTTTGAATAATTTACTATAGAAAAGGCAATCCCTGGCGCAATTAAAATTTGCAACAGTAAAAAATTATTTTTTGCAAAATTTACTATAGAAAAGGCAATCCCTGGCGTAATTAAAACTTGCGATAGTAAAAAATTATTTTTTGAATAATTTATTATAGAAAAGGCAATCCCTGGCGTAATTAAAATTTGCGACAGTAGAAAATTATTTTTTGAATAATTTACTATAGAAAAGGCAATCCCTGGCGTAATTAAAATTTGCGACAGTAAAAAATTATTTTTTGAATAATTTACTATAGAAAAGGCAATCCCTGGCGTAATTAAAATTTGCGACAGTAAGAAATTATTTTTTGAATAATTTACTATAGAAAAGGCAATCCCTGGCGTAATTAAAATTTGCGACAGTAGAAAATTATTTTTTGAATAATTTACTATAGAAAAGGCAATCCCTGGCGTAATTAAAATTTGCGACAGTATAAAATTATTTTTTGCAAAATTTACTGTAGAAAAGGCAATCCCTGGCGGATTTGAAATTTGCGACAGTAAAAAATTATTTTTGGAATAATTTACTATAGAAAAGGCAATCCCTGGCGCAATTAAAATTTGCGACAGTAAAAAATTATTTTTTGAATAATTTACTATAGAAAAGACAATCCCTGGCGGATTTGAAATTTGCGACAGTAAAAAATTATTTTTTGAATAATTTACTATAGAAAAGGCAATCCCTGGCGCAATTAAAATTTGCGACAGTAGAAAATTATTTTTTGAATAATTTACTATATAAAAGGCAATCCCTGGCGTAATTAAAATTTGCAACAGTAAAAAATTATTTTTTTGAATAATTTACTATAGAAAAGGCAATCCCTGGCGTAATTAAAATTTGCGACAGTAGAAAATTATTTTTTGAATAATTTACTATAGAAAAGGCAATCCCTGGCCTAATTAAAATTTGCGACAGTTGAAAATTATTTTTTGAATAATTTACTATAGAAAAGGCAATCCCTGGCGTAATTAAAATTTGCGACAGTAAAAAATTATTTTTTGAATAATTTACTATAGAAAAGGCAATCCCTGGCGTAATTAAAATTTGCGACAGTAAGAAATTATTTTTTGAATAATTTACTATAGAAAAGGCAATCCCTGGCGTAATTAAAATTTACGACAGTAAAAAATTATTTTTTGAATAATTTACTATAGAAAAGGCAATCCCTGGCGTATTTAAAATTTGCGACAGTTGAAAATTATTTTTTGAATAATTTACTATAGAAAAGGCAATCCCTGGCGTAATTAAAATTTGCGACAGTAGAAAATTATTTTTTGAATAATTTACTATAGAAAAGGCAATCCCTGGCGGATTTGAAATTTGCGACAGTAAAAAATTATTTTTTGAATAATTTACTATAGAAAAGGCAATCCCTGGCGTAATTAAAATTTGCGACAGTAAGAAATTATTTTTTGAATAATTTACTATAGAAAAGGCAATCCCTGGCGTAATTAAAATTTGCGACAGTAGAAAATTATTTTTTGAATAATTTACTATAGAAAAGGCAATCCCTGGCGTAATTAAAATTTGCGACAGTATAAAATTATTTTTTGCAAAATTTACTGTAGAAAAGGCAATCCCTGGCGGATTTGAAATTTGCGACAGTAAAAAATTATTTTTGGAATAATTTACTATAGAAAAGGCAATCCCTGGCGCAATTAAAATTTGCGACAGTAAAAAATTATTTTTTGAATAATTTACTATAGAAAAGGCAATCCCTGGCGGATTTGAAATTTGCGACAGTAAAAAATTATTTTTTGAATAATTTACTATAGAAAAGGCAATCCCTGGCGCAATTAAAATTTGCGACAGTAGAAAATTATTTTTTGAATAATTTACTATATAAAAGGCAATCCCTGGCGTAATTAAAATTTGCAACAGTAAAAAATTATTTTTTGAATAATTTACTATAGAAAAGGCAATCCCTGGCGTAATTAAAATTTGCGACAGTAGAAAATTATTTTTTGAATAATTTACTATAGAAAAGGCAATCCCTGGCGTAATTAAAATTTGCGACAGTTGAAAATTATTTTTTGAATAATTTACTATAGAAAAGGCAAAGGCAATCCCTGGCGTAATTAAAATTTACGACAGTAAAAAATTATTTTTTGAATAATTTACTATAGAAAAGGCAATCCCTGGCGTAATTAAAATTTGCGACAGTAAGAAATTATTTTTTGAATAATTTACTATAGAAAAGGCAATCCCTGGCGTAATTAAAATTTACGACAGTAAAAAATTATTTTTTGAATAATTTACTATAGAAAAGGCAATCCCTGGCGTATTTAAAATTTGCGACAGTTGAAAATTATTTTTTGAATAATTTACTATAGAAAAGGCAATCCCTGGCGTAATTAAAATTTGCGACAGTAGAAAATTATTTTTTGAATAATTTACTATAGAAAGGCAATCCCTGGCGGATTTGAAATTTGCGACAGTAAAAAATTATTTTTTGAATAATTTACTATAGAAAAGTCAATCCCTGGCGTAATTAAAATTTGCAACAGTAGAAAATTATTTTTTGAATAATTTACTATAGAAAAGGCAATCCCTGGCGTAATTAAAATTTGCGACAGTATAAAATTATTTTTTGAATAATTTACTATAGAAAAGGCAACCCTGGCGTAATTAAAATTTGCGACAGTAGAAAATTATTTTTTGAATAATTTACTATAGAAAAGGCAATCCCTGGCGTAATTAAAATTTGCGACAGTATAAAATTATTTTTTGAATAATTTACTATAGAAAAGGCAATCCCTGGCGTAATTAAAATTTGCGACAGTAGAAAATTATTTTTTGAATAATTTACTATAGAAAAGGCAATCCCTGGCGTAATTAAAATTTGCGACAGTTGAAAATAATTTTTTGAATAATTTACTATAGAAAAGGCAATCCCTGGCGTAATTAAAATTTGCGACAGTAAAAAATTATTTTTTGAAAAATTTACTGTAGAAAAGGCAATCCCTGGCGGATTTGAAATTTGCGACAGTAAAAAATTATTTTTTGAATAATTTACTATAGAAAAGGCAATCCCTGGCGTAATTAAAATTTGCGACAGTAGAAAATTATTTTTTGAATAATTTACTATAGAAAAGGCAATCCCTGGCGTAATTAAAATTTGCGACAGTTGAAAATTATTTTTTGAATAATTTACTATAGAAAAGGCAATCTCTGGCGTAATTAAAATTTGCGACAGTAAAAAATTATTTTTTGAAAAATTTACTGTAGAAAAGGCAATCCCTGGCGGATTTGAAATTTGCGACAGTAAAAAATTATTTTTTGAATAATTTACTATAGAAAAGGCAATCCCTGGCGTAATTAAAATTTGCGACAGTAGAAAATTATTTATTGAATAATTTACTATAGAAAAGGCAATCCCTGGCGTAATTAAAATTTGCGACAGTAAAAAATTATTTTTTGAATAATTTACTATAGAAAAGGCAATCCCTGGCGTAATTAAAATTTGCGACAGTTGAAAATTATTTTTTGAATAATTTACTATAGAAAAGGCAATCCCTGGCGTAATTAAAATTTGCGACAGTAGAAAATTATTTTTTGAATAATTTACTATAGAAAAGGCAATCCTGGCGTATTTAAAATTTGCGACAGTAAGAAATTATTTTTTGAATAATTTACTATAGAAAAGGCAATCCCTGGCGTAATTAAAATTTCCGACAGTATAAAATTATTTTTTGAATAATTTACTATAGAAAAAGCAATCCCTGGCGCAATTAAAATTTGCGACAGTATAAAATTATTTTTTGAATAATTTACTATAGAAAAGGCAATCCCTGGCGTAATTAAAATTTGCGACAGTAGAAAATTATTTTTTGAATAATTTACTATAGAAAAGGCAATCCCTGGCGTAATTAAAATTTGCGACAGTAGAAAATTATTTTTTGAATAATTTACTAAAGAAAAGGCAATCCCTCGCGCAATTAAAAGTTGCGACAGTACAAAATTATTTTTTGCAAAATTTACTATAGAAAAGGCAATCCCTGGCGCACTTAAAATTTGCGACAGTAGAAAATTATTTTTTGAATAATTTACTATAGAAAAGGCAATCCCTGGCGCACTTAAAATTTGCGACAGTAGAAAATTATTTTTTGAATAATTTACTATAGAAAAGGCAATCCCTGGCGTAATTAAAACTTGCGATAGTAAAAAATTATTTTTTGAATAATTTACTATAGAAAAGGCAATCCCTGGCGTAATTAAAATTTGCGACAGTAGAAAATTATTTTTTGAATAATTTACTATAGAAAAGGCAATCCTGGCGTAATTAAAATTTGCGACAGTAAAAAATTATTTTTTGAATAATTTACTATAGAAAAGGCAATCCCTGGCGTAATTAAAATTTGCGACAGTAAGAAATTATTTTTTGAATAATTTACTATAGAAAAGGCAATCCCTGGCGTAATTAAAATTTGCGACAGTAGAAAATTATTTTTTGAATAATTTACTATAGAAAAGGCAATCCCTGGCGTAATTAAAATTTGCGACAGTATAAAATTATTTTTTGCAAAATTTACTGTAGAAAAGGCAATCCCTGGCGGATTTGAAATTTGCGACAGTAAAAAATTATTTTTGGAATAATTTACTATAGAAAAGGCAATCCCTGGCGCAATTAAAATTTGCGACAGTAAAAAATTATTTTTTGAATAATTTACTATAGAAAAGGCAATCCCTGGCGTAATTAAAATTTGCGACAATTGAAAATTATTTTTTGAATAATTTACTATAGAAAAGGCAATCCCTGGCGTAATTAAAATTTGCGACAGTAAAAAATTATTTTTTGAAAAATTTACTGTAGAAAAGGCAAACCCTGGCGGATTTTAAATTTGCGACAGTAAAAAATTATTTTTTGAATAATTTACTATAGAAAAGGCAATCCCTGGCGTAATTAAAATTTGCGACAGTAGAAAATTATTTATTGAATAATTTACTATAGAAAAGGCAATCCCTGGCGTAATTAAAATTTGCGACAGTAAAAAATTATTTTTTGAATAATTTACTATAGAAAAGGCAATCCCTGGCGTAATTAAAATTTGCGACAGTTGAAAATTATTTTTTGAATAATTTACTACAGAAAAGGCAATCCCTGGCGTAATTAAAATTTGCGACAGTAGAAAATTATTTTTTGAATAATTTACTATAGAAAAGACAATCCCTGGCGTATTTAAATTTTGCGACAGTAAGAAATTATTTTTTGAATAATTTACTATAGAAAAGGCAATCCCTGGCGTAATTAAAATTTCCGACAGTATAAAATTATTTTTTGAATAATTTACTATAGAAAAGGCAATCCCTGGCGCAATTAAAATTTGCGACAGTATAAAATTATTTTTTTGAATAATTTACTATAGAAAAGGCAATCCCTGGCGTAATTAAAATTTGCGACAGTAGAAAATTATTTTTTGAATAATTTACTATAGAAAAGGCAATCCCTGGCGTAATTAAAATTGGCGACAGTAGAAAATTATTTTTTGAATAATTTACTAAAGAAAAGGCAATCCCTGGCGCAATTAAAATTTGCGAGAGTAAAAAATTATTTTTTGCAAAATTTACTATAGAAAAGGCAATCCCTGGCGCACTTAAAATTTGCGACAGTAGAAAATTATTTTTTGAATAATTTACTATAGAAAAGGCAATCCCTGGCGCACTTAAAATTTGCGACAGTAAAAAATTATTTTTTGAATAATTTACTATAGAAAAGGCAATCCCTGGCGTAATTAAAATTTGCGACAGTAAAAAAATTATTTTTTGAATAATTTACAATAGAAAAGGCAATCCGTAGCGCACTTAAAATTTGCGACAGTAAAAAATTATTTTTTGAATAATTTACTATAGAAAAGGCAATCCCTGGCGTAATTAAAATTTGCGACAGTATAAAATTATTTTTTGAATAATTTACTATAGAAAAGGCAATTCCTGGCGCAATTACAATTTGCGACAGTATAAAATTATTTTTTGAATAATTTACTATAGAAAAGGCAATCCCTGGCGCAATTAAATTTGAAACAGTAAAAAATTATTTTTTGCAAAATTTACTATAGAAAAGGCAATCCCTGGCGTAATTAAAACTTGCGATAGTAAAAAATTATTTTTTGAATAATTTACTATAGAAAAGGCAATCCCTGGCGTAATTAAAATTTGCGACAGTAGAAAATTATTTTTTGAATAATTTACTATAGAAAAGGCAATCCCTGGCGTAATTAAAATTTGCGACAGTAAAAAATTATTTTTTGAATAATTTACTATAGAAAAGGCAATCCCTGGCGTAATTAAAATTTGCGACAATATAAAATTATTTTTTGCAAAATTTACTGTAGAAAAGGCAATCCCTGGCGGATTTGAAATTTGCGACAGTAAAAAATTATTTTTGGAATAATTTACTATAGAAAAGGCAATCCCTGGCGCAATTAAAATTTGCGACAGTAAAAAATTATTTTTTGAATAATTTACTATAGAAAAGGCAATCCCTGGCGGATTTGAAATTTGCGACAGTAAAAAATTTTTTTTTGAATAATTTACTATAGAAAAGGCAATCCCTGGCGCAATTAAAATTTGCGACAGTAGAAAATTATTTTTTGAATAATTTACTATATAAAAGGCAAATCCTGGCGTAATTAAAATTTGCGACAGTAAAAAATTATTTTTTGAATAATTTACTATAGAAAGGCAATCCCTGGCGTAATTAAAATTTGCGACAGTAGAAAATTATTTTTTGAATAATTTACTATAGAAAAGGCAATCCCTGGCGTAATTAAAATTTGCGACAGTTGAGAATTATTTTTTGAATAATTTACTATAGAAAAGGCAATCCTTGGCGTAATTAAAATTTGCGACAGTAAAAAATTATTTTTGAATAATTTACTATAGAAAAGGCAATCCCTGGCGTAATTAAAATTTGCGACAGTAAGAAATTATTTTTTGAATAATTTACTATAGAAAAGGCAATCCCTGGCGTAATTAAAATTTACGACAGTAAAAAATTATTTTTTGAATAATTTACTATAGAAAAGGCAATCCCTGGCGTATTTAAAATTTGCGACAGTTGAAAATTATTTTTTGAATAATTTACTATAGAAAAGGCAATCCCTGGCGTAATTAAAATTTGCGACAGTAGAAAATTATTTTTTGAATAATTTACTATAGAAAAGGCAATCCCTGGCGGATTTGAAATTTGCGACAGTAAAAAATTATTTTTTGAATAATTTACTATAGAAAAGGCAATCCCTGGCGTAATTAAAATTTGCAACAGTCGAAAATTATTTTTTGAATAATTTACTATAGAAAGGCAATCCCTGGCGTTATTAAAATTTGCGACAGTATAAAATTATTTTTTGAATAATTTACTATAGAAAAGGCAACCCTGGCGTAATTAAAATTTGCGACAGTAGAAAATTATTTTTTGAATAATTTACTATAGAAAAGGCAATCCCTGGCGTAATTAAAATTTGCGACAGTATAAAATTATTTTTTGAATAATTTACTATAGAAAAGGCAATCCCTGGCGTAATTAAAATTTGCGACAGTAGAAAATTATTTTTTGAAAGTTTACAATAGAAAAGGCAATCCCTGGCGTAATTAAAATTTGCGACAGTAAAAAATTATTTTTTGAATATTTACTATAGAAAAGGCAATCCCTGGCGCACTTAAATTTGCGACAGTAAAAAATTAATTTGTGAGAAATTTACTATAGAAAAGGCAATCCCTGGGATATTTAAAATTTGCGACAGTAAAAAATTATTTTTTGAATAATTTACTATAGAAAAGGCAATCCTGGCGCAATTAAAATTTGCGACAGTATAAAATTATTTTTTGAATAATTTACTATAGAAAAGGCAATCCCTGGCGTATTTAAAATTTGCGACAGTAAGAAATTAATTTGTGAGAAATTTACTATAGAAAAGGCAATCCCTGGGATATTTAAAATTTGCGACAGTAAAAAATTATTTTTTGAATAATTTACTATAGAAAAGGCAATCCTTGGCGCAATTAAAATTTTGCAACAGTAAAAAATTATTTTTGCACAATTTACTATAGAAAAGGCAATCCCTGGCGTAATTAAAACTTGCGATAGTAAAAAATTATTTTTTGAATAATTTACTATAGAAAAGGCAATCCCTGGACGTAATTAAAATTTGCGATAGTAGAAAATTGTTTTTTGAATAATTTACTATAGAAAAGGCAATCCCTGGCGTAATTAAAATTTGCGACAGTAAAAAATTATTTTTTGAATAATTTACTATAGAAAAGGCAATCCCTGGCGTAATTAAAATTTGCGACAGTAAGAAATTATTTTTTGAATAATTTACTATAGAAAAGGCAATCCTGGCGTAATTAAAATTTGCGACAGTAGAAAATTATTTTTTGAATAATTTACTATAGAAAAGGTAATCCCTGGCGTAATTAAAATTTGCGACAGTATAAAATTATTTTTTGCAAAATTTACTGTAGAAAGGCAATCCCTGGCGGATTTGAAATTTGCGACAGTAAAAAATTATTTTTGGAATAATTTACTATAGAAAAGGCAATCCCTGGCGCAATTAAAATTTGCGACAGTAAAAAATTATTTTTTGAATAATTTACTATAGAAAAGGCAATACCTGGCGTAATTAAAATTTGCGACAGTTGAAAATTATTTTTTGAATAATTTACTATAGAAAAGGCAATCCCTGGCGTAATTAAAATTTGCGACAGTAGAAAATTATTTTTTGAATAATTTACTATAGAAAAGGCAATCCCTGGCGGATTTGAAATTTGCGACAGTAAAAAATTATTTTTTGAATAATTTACTATAGAAAAGGCAATCCCTGGCGTAATTAAAATTTGCAACAGTAGAAAATTATTTTTTGAATAATTTACTATAGAAAGGCAATCCCTGGCGTTATTAAAATTTGCGACAGTATAAAATTATTTTTTGAATAATTTACTACAGAAAAGGCAACCCTGGCGTATTTAAAATTTGCGACAGTAGAAAATTATTTTTTGAATAATTTACTATAGAAAAGGCAATCCCTGGCGTAATTAAAATTTGCGACAGTATAAAATTATTTTTTGAATAATTTACTATAGAAAGGCAATCCCTGGCGTAATTAAAATTTGCGACAGTAGAAAATTATTTTTTGAAAAGTTTACAATAGAAAAGGCAATCCCTGGCGTAATTAAAATTTGCGACAGTAAAAAATTATTTTTTGAATAATTTACTATAGAAAAGGCAATCCCTGGCGCACTTAAAATTTGCGACAGTAAAAAATTAATTTGTGAGAAATTTACTATAGAAAAGGCAATCCCTGGGATATTTAAAATTTGCGACAGTAAAAAATTATTTTTTGAATAATTTACTATAGAAAAGGCAATCCCTGGCGCAATTAAAATTTGCGACAGTATAAAATTATTTTTTTGAATAATTTACTATAGAAAAGGCAATCCCTGGCGTATTTAAAATTTGCGACAGTAAGAAATTAATTTGTGAGAAATTTACTATAGAAAAGGCAATCCCTGGGATATTTAAAATTTGCGACAGTTAAAAATTATTTTTTGAATAATTTACTATAGAAAAGGCAATCCTTGGCGCAATTAAAATTTGCAACAGTAAAAAATTATTTTTGCACAATTTACTATAGAAAAGGCAATCCCTGGCGTAATTAAAACTTGCGATAGTAAAAATTATTTTTTGAATAATTTACTATAGAAAAGGCAATCCCTGGCGTAATTAAAATTTGCGACAGTAGAAAATTATTTTTTGAATAATTTACTATAGAAAAGGCAATCCCTGGCGTAATTAAAATTTGCGACAGTAAAAAATTATTTTTTGAATAATTTACTATAGAAAAGGCAATCCCTGGCGTAATTAAAATTTGCGACAGTAAGAAATTATTTTTTGAATAATTTACTATAGAAAAGGCAATCCCTGGCGTAATTAAAATTTGCGACAGTAGAAAATTATTTTTTGAATAATTTACTATAGAAAAGGTAATCCCTGGCGTAATTAAAATTTGCGACAGTATAAAATTATTTTTTGCAAAATTTACTGTAGAAAAGGCAATCCCTGGCGGATTTGAAATTTGCGACAGTAAAAAATTATTTTTGGAATAATTTACTATAGAAAAGGCAATCCCTGGCGCAATTAAAATTTGCGACAGTAAAAAATTATTTTTTGAATAATTTACTATAGAAAAGGCAATACCTGGCGTAATTAAAATTTGCGACAGTTGAAAATTATTTTTTGAATAATTTACTATAGAAAAGGCAATCCCTGGCGTAATTAAAATTTGCGACAGTAAAAAATTATTTTTGAAAAATTTACTGTAGAAAAGGCAATCCCTGGCGGATTTGAAATTTGCGACAGTAAAAAATTATTTTTTGAATAATTTACTATAGAAAAGGCAATCCCTGGCGTAATTAAAATTTGCGACAGTAGAAAATTATTTATTGAATAATTTACTATAGAAAAGGCAATCCCTGGCGTAATTAAAATTTGCGACAGTAAAAATTATTTTTTGAATAATTTACTATAGAAAAGGCAATCCCTGGCGTAATTAAAATTTGCGACAGTTGAAATTATTTTTTGAATAATTTACTATAGAAAAGGCAATCCCTGGCGTAATTAAAATTTGCGACAGTAGAAAATTATTTTTTGAATAATTTACTATAGGAAAGGCAATCCCTGGCGTATTTAAAATTTGCGACAGTAAGAAATTATTTTTTTGAATAATTTACTATAGAAAAGGCAATCCCTGGCGTAATTAAAATTTCCGACAGTATAAAATTATTTTTTGAATAATTTACTATAGAAAAGGCAATCCCTGGCGCAATTAAAATTTGCGACAGTATAAAATTATTTTTTGAATAATTTACTATAGAAAAGGCAATCACTGGCGTAATTAAAATTTGCGACAGTAGAAAATTATTTTTTGAATAATTTACTATAGAAAAGGCAATCCCTGGCGTAATTAAAATTTGCGACAGTAGAAAAATTATTTTTTGAATAATTTACTAAAGAAAAGGCAATCCCTGGCGCAATTAAAATTTGCGACAGTAAAAAATTATTTTTTGCAAAATTTACTATAGAAAAGGCAATCCCTGGCGCACTTAAAATTTGCGACAGTAGAAAATTATTTTTTTGAATAATTTACTATAGAAAAGGCAATCCCTGGCGCACTTAAAATTTGCGACAGTAAAAAATTATTTTTTGAATAATTTACTATAGAAAAGGCAATCCTGGCGTAATTAAAATTTGCGACAGTAAAAAATTATTTTTTGAATAATTTACAATAGAAAAAGCAATCCGTGGCGCACTTAAAATTTGCGACAGTAAAAAATTATTTTCTGAATAATTTACTATAGAAAAGGCAATCCCTGGCGTAATTAAAATTTGCGACAGTATAAAATTATTTTTTGAATAATTTACTATAGAAAAGGCAATCCCTGGCGCAATTACAATTTGCGACAGTATAAAATTATTTTTTGAATAATTTACTATAGAAAAGGCAATCCCTGGCGCAATTAAAATTTGCAACAGTAAAAAATTATTTTTTGCAAAATTTACTATAGAAAAGGCAATCCCTGGCGTAATTAAAACTTGCGATAGTAAAAAATTATTTTTTGAATAATTTACTATAGAAAAGGCAATCCCTGGCGTAATTAAAATTTGCGACAGTAGAAAATTATTTTTTGAATAATTTACTATAGAAAAGGCAATCCCTGGCGTAATTAAAATTTGCGACAGTAAAAAATTATTTTTTGAATAATTTACTATAGAAAAGGCAATCCCTGGCGTAATTAAAATTTGCGACAGTAAGAAATTATTTTTTGAATAATTTACTATAGAAAAGGCAATCCCTGGCGCAATTAAAATTTGCGACAGTAGAAAATTATTTTTTGAATAATTACTATAGAAAAGGCAATCCCTGGCGTAATTAAAATTTGCGACAGTATAAAATTATTTTTTGCAAAATTTACCGTAGAAAAGGCAATCCCTGGCGGATTTGAAATTTGCGACAGTAAAAAATTATTTTTGGAATGATTTACTATAGAAAAGGCAATCCCTGGCGCAATTAAAATTTGCGACAGTAGTAAAACTTATTTTTTGAACAATTTACTATAGAAAAGGCAATCCCTGGCGGATTTGAAATTTGCGACAGTAAAAAATTATTTTTTGAATAATTTACTATAGAAAAGGCAATCCTGGCGCAATTAAAATTTGCGACAGTAGAAAATTATTTTTTGAATAATTTACTATATAAAAGGCAATCCCTGGCGTAATTAAAATTTGCAACAGTAAAAAATTATTTTTTGAAATAATTTACTATAGAAAGGCAATCCCTGGCGTAATTAAAATTTGCGACAGTAGAAAATTATTTTTTGAATAATTTACTATAGAAAAGGCAATCCCTGGCGTAATTAAAATTTGCGACAGTTGAAAATTATTTTTTGAATAATTTACTATAGAAAAGGCAATCCTGGCGTAATTAAAATTTGCGACAGTAAAAATTATTTTTTGAATAATTTACTATAGAAAAGGCAATCCCTGGCGTAATTAAAATTTGCGACAGTAAGAAATTATTTTTTGAATAATTTACTATAGAAAAGGCAATCCCTGGCGTAATTAAATTTACGACAGTAAAAAATTATTTTTTTGAATAATTTACTATAGAAAAGGCAATCCCTGGCGTATTTAAAATTTGCGACAGTTGAAAATAATTTTTTGAATAATTTACTATAGAAAAGGCAATCCCTGGCGTAATTAAAATTTGCGACAGTAGAAAATTTATTTTTTGAATAATTTACTATAGAAAAGGCAATCCTGGCGGATTTGAAATTTGCGACAGTAAAAAATTATTTTTTGAATAATTTACTATAGAAAAGGCAATCCCTGGCGTAATTAAAATTTGCAACAGTAGAAAATTATTTTTTGAATAATTTACTATAGAAAAGGCAATCCCTGGCGTAATTAAAATTTGCGACAGTATAAAATTATTTTTTGAATAGTTTACTATAGAAAAGGCAACCCTGGCGTAATTAAAATTTGCGACAGTAGAAAAATTATTTTTTGAATAATTTACTATAGAAAGGCAATCCCTGGCGTAATTAAAATTTGCGACAGTATAAAATTATTTTTTGAATAATTTACTATAGAAAAGGCAATCCCTGGCGTAATTAAATTTGCGATAGTAGAAAATTATTTTTTGAATAATTTACTATAGAAAAGGCAATCCCTGGCGTAATTAAAATTTGCGACAGTTGAAAATTATTTTTTGAATAATTTACTATAGAAAAGGCAATCCCTGGCGTAATTAAAATTTGCGACAGTAAAAAATTATTTTTTGAAAAATTTACTGTAGAAAAGGCAATCCCTGGCGGATTTGAAATTTGCGACAGTAAAAAAATTATTTTTTGAATAATTTACTATAGAAAAGGCAATCCCTGGCGTAATTAAAATTTGCGACAGTAGAAAATTATTTTTTGAATAATTTACTATAGAAAAGGCAATCCCTGGCGTAATTAAAATTTGCGACAGTTGAAAATTATTTTTTGAATAATTTACTATAGAAAAGGCAATCTCTGGCGTAATTAAAATTTGCGACAGTAAAAAATTATTTTTTGAAAAATTTACTGTAGAAAAGGCAATCCCTGGCGGATTTGAAATTTGCGACAGTAAAAAATTATTTTTGAATAATTTACTATAGAAAAGGCAATCCTGGCGTAATTAAAATTTGCGACAGTAGAAAATTATTTATTGAATAATTTACTATAGAAAAGGCAATCCCTGGCGTAATTAAAATTTGCGACAGTAAAAATTATTTTTTGAATAATTTACTATAGAAAAGGCAATCCCTGGCGTAATTAAAATTTACGACAGTAAAAAATTATTTTTTTGAATAATTTACTATAGAAAAGGTAATCCCTGGCGTAATTAAAATTTGGGACAGTAAAAAATTATTTTTTTGAATAATTTACTATAGAAAAGGCAATCCCTGGCGTAATTAAAATTTGCGACAGTAAGAAATTATTTTTTGAATAATTTACTATAGAAAAGGCAATCCCTGGCGGATTTGAAATTTGCGACAGTAAAAAATTATTTTTTGGAATAATTTACTATAGAAAAGGCAATCCCTGGCGCAATTAAAATTTGCGACAGTAAAAAATTATTTTTTGAAAAATTTACTGTAGAAAAGGCAATCCCTGGCGGATTTGAAATTTGCGACAGTAGAAAATTATTTTTTGAATAATTTACTATAGAAAAGGCTATCCCTGGCGTAATTAAAATTTGCGACAGTTGAGAATTATTTTTTGAATAATTTACTATAGAAAAGGCAATCCCTGGCGTAATTAAAATTTGCGACAGTAAAAAATTATTTTTGAATAATTTACTATAGAAAAGGCAATCCCTGGCGTAATTAAAATTTGCGACAGTAAGAAAATTATTTTTTGAATAATTTACTATAGAAAAGGCAATCCCCTGGCGTAATTAAAATTTACGACAGTAAAAAATTATTTTTTGAATAATTTACTATAGAAAAGGCAATCCCTGGCGTAATTAAAATTTGCGACAGTAGAAAATTATTTTTGAATAATTTACTATAGAAAAGGCAATCCCTGGCGTAATTAAAATTTGCGACAGTTGAAAATTATTTTTTGAATAATTTACTATAGAAAAGGCAATCTCTGGCGTAATTAAAATTTGCCACAGTAAAAAATTATTTTTTGAAAAATTTACTGTAGAAAAGGCAATCCCTGGCGGATTTGAAATTTGCGACAGTAAAAAATTATTTTTTGAATAATTTACTATAGAAAGGCAATCCCTGGCGTAATTAAAAATTTGCGACAGTAGAAAATTATTTATTGTATAATTTACTATATAAAAGGCAATCCCTGGCGTAATTAAAATTTGCGACAGTAAAAAAATTATTTTTGAATAATTTACTATAGAAAAGGCAATCCTGGCGTAATTAAAATTTGCGACAGTTGAAAATTATTTTTTGAATAATTTACTATAGAAAAGGCAATCCCTGGCGTAATTAAAATTTGCGAGAGTAAAAAATTATTTTTGGAATAATTTACTATAGAAAAGGCAATCCCTGGCGTATTTAAAATTTGCGACAGTAAGAAATTATTTTTTGAATAATTTACTATAGAAAAGGCAATCCCTGGCGTAATTAAAATTTCCGACAGTATAAAAATTATTTTTTGAATAATTTACTATAGAAAAGGCAATCCCTGGCGCAATTAAAATTTGCGACAGTATAAAATTATTTTTTGAATAATTTACTATAGAAAAGGCAATCCCTGGCGTAATTAAAATTTGCGACAGTAGAAAAATTATTTTTTGAATAATTTACTATAGAAAAGGCAATCCCTGGCGTAATTAAAATTTGCGACATAGAAAATTATTTTTTGAATAATTTACTAAAGAAAAGGCAATCCCTGGCGCAATTAAAATTTGCGACAGTAAAAAATTATTTTTTGCAAAATTTACTATAGAAAAGGCAATCCCTGGCGCACTTAAAATTTGCGACAGTAGAAAATTATTTTTTGAATAATTTACTATAGAAAAGGCAATCCCTGGCGCACTTAAAATTTGCGACAGTAAAAAATTATTTTTTGAATAATTTACTATAGAAAAGGCAATCCCTGGCGTAATTAAAATTTGCGACAGTAAAAAATTATTTTTTGAATAATTTACAATAGAAAAGGCAATCCGTGGCGCACTTAAAATTTGCGACAGTAAAAAATTATTTTTTGAATAATTTACTATAGAAAAGGCAATCCCTGACGTAATTAAAATTTGCGACAGTAGAAAATTATTTTTTGAATAATTTACTATAGAAAAGGCAATCCCTGGCGTAATTAAAAATTTACGACAGTAAAAAATTATTTTTTGAATAATTTACTATAGAAAAGGCAATCCCTGGCGTAATTAAAATTTGCGACAGTAGAAAATTATTTTTTTAATAATTTACTATAGAAAAGGCAATCCCTGGCGTAATTAAAATTTGCGACAGTTGAAAATTATTTTTTGCATAATTTACTATAGAAAAGGCAATCTCTGGCGTAATTAAAATTTGCGACAGTAAAAAATTATTTTTTGAAAAATTTACTGTAGAAAAGGCAATCCCTGGCGGATTTGAAATTTGCGACAGTAAAAAATTATTTTTTGAATAATTTACTATAGAAAAGGCAATCCCTGGCGTAATTAAAATTTGCGACAGTAGAAAATTATTTATTGAATAATTTACTATATAAAAGGCAATCCCTGGCGTAATTAAAATTTGCGACAGTAAAAAATTATTTTTTGAATAATTTACTATAGAAAAGGCAATCCCTGGCGTAATTAAAATTTGCGACAGTTGAAAATTATTTTTTGAATAATTTACTATAGAAAAGGCAATCCCTGGCGTAATTAAAATTTGCGACAGTAGAAAATTATTTTTTGAATAATTTACTATAGAAAAGGCAATCCCTGGCGTATTTAAAATTTGCGACAGTAAGAAATTATTTTTTGAATAATTTACTATAGAAAAGGCAATCCCTGGCGTAATTAAAATTTCCGACAGTATAAAATTATTTTTTGAATAATTTACTATAGAAAAGGCAATCCCTGGCGCAATTAAAATTTGCGACAGTATAAAATTATTTTTTGAATAATTTACTATAGAAAACTCAATCCCTGGCGTAATTAAAATTTGCGACAGTAGAAAATTATTTTTTGAATAATTTACTATAGAAAAGGCAATCCCTGGCGTAATTAAAATTTGCGACAGTAGAAAATTATTTTTTGAATAATTTACTAAAGAAAAGGCAATCCCTGGCGCAATTAAAATTTGCGACAGTAAAAAATTATTTTTTGCAAAATTTACTATAGAAAAGGCAATCCCTGGCGCACTTAAAATTTGCGACAGTAGAAAATTATTTTTTGAATAATTTAGTATAGAAAAGGCAATCCCTGGCGCACTTAAAATTTGCGACAGTAAAAAATTATTTTTTGAATAATTTACTATAGAAAAGGCAATCCCTGGCGTAATTAAAATTTGCGACAGTAAAAAATTATTTTTTGAATAATTTACAATAGAAAAGGCAATCCGTGGCGCACTTAAAATTTGCGACAGTAAAAAATTATTTTTTGAATAATTTACTATAGAAAAGGCAATCCCTGGCGTAATTAAAATTTGCGACAGTATAAAATTATTTTTTGAATAATTTACTATAGAAAAGGCAATCCCTGGCGCAATTACAATTTGCGACAGTATAAAATTATTTTTTGAATAATTTACTATAGAAAAGGCAATCCCTGGCGCAATTAAAATTTGCAACAGTAAAAAATTATTTTTTGCAAAATTTACTATAGAAAAGGCAATCCCTGGCGTAATTAAAACTTGCGGTAGTAAAAAATTATTTTTTGAATAATTTACTATAGAAAAGGCAATCCCTGGCGTAATTAAAATTTGCGACAGTAGAAAATTATTTTTTGAATAATTTACTATAGAAAAGGCAATCCCTGGCGTAATTAAAATTTGGGACAGTAAAAAATTATTTTTTGAATAATTTACTATAGAAAAGGCAATCCCTGGCGTAATTAAAATTTGCGACAGTAAGAAATTATTTTTTGAATAATTTACTATAGAAAAGGCAATCCCTGGCGTAATTAAAATTTGCGACAGTAGAAAATTATTTTTTGAATAATTTACTATAGAAAAGGCAATCCCTGGCGTAATTAAAATTTGCGACAGTATAAAATTATTTTTTGCAAAATTTACTATAGAAAAGGCAATCCCTGGCGGATTTGAAATTTGCGACAGTAAAAAATTATTTTTGGAATAATTTACTATAGAAAAGGCAATCCCTGGCGCAATTAAAATTTGCGACAGTAAAAAATTATTTTTTGAATAATTTACTATAGAAAAGGCAATCCCTGGCGTAATTAAAATTTGCGACAGTTGAAAGTTATTTTTTGAATAATTTACTATAGAAAAGGCAATCCCTGGCGTAATTAAAATTTGCGACAGTAAAAAATTATTTTTTGAAAAATTTACTGTAGAAAAGGCAATCCCTGGCGGATTTGAAATTTGCGACAGTAAAAAATTATTTTTTGAATAATTTACTATAGAAAAGGCAATCCCTGGCGTAATTAAAATTTGCGACAGTAGAAAATTATTTATTGAATAATTTACTATAGAAAAGGCAATCCCTGGCGTAATTAAAATTTGCGACAGTAAAAAATTATTTTTTGAATAATTTACTATAGAAAAGGCAATCCCTGGCGTAATTAAAATTTGCGACAGTTGAAAATTATTTTTTGAATAATTTACTATATAAAAGGCAATCCCTGGCGTAATTAAAATTTGCGACAGTAGAAAATTATTTTTTGAATAATTTACTATAGAAAAGGCAATCCCTGGCGTATTTAAAATTTGCGACAGTAAGAAATTATTTTTTGAATAATTTACTATAGAAAAGGCAATCCCTGGCGTAATTAAAATTTCCGAGAGTATAAAATTATTTTTTGAATAATTTACTATAGAAAAGGCAATCCCTGGCGCAATTAAAATTTGCGACAGTATAAAATTATTTTTTGAATAATTTACTATAGAAAAGGCAATCCCTGGCGTAATTAAAATTTGCGACAGTAGAAAATTATTTTTTGAATAATTTACTATAGAAAAGGCAATCCCTGGCGTAATTAAAATTGGCGACAGTAGAAAATTATTTTTTGAATAATTTACTAAAGAAAAGGCAATCCCTGGCGCAATTAAAATTTGCGACAGTAAAAAATTATTTTTGGCAAAATTTACTATAGAAAAGGCAATCCCTGGCGCACTTAAAATTTGCGACAGTAGAAAATTATTTTTTGAATAATTTACTATACAAAAGGCAATCCCTGGCGCACTTAAAATTTGCGACAGTAAAAAATTATTTTTTGAATAATTTACTATAGAAAAGGCAATCCCTGGCGTAATTAAAATTTGCGACAGTAAAAAATTATTTTTTGAATAATTTACAATAGAAAAGGCAATCCGTGGCGCACTTAAAATTTGCGACAGTAAAAAATTATTTTTTGAATAATTTACTATAGAAAAGGCAATCCCTGGCGTAATTAAAATTTGCGACAGTATAAAATTATTTTTTGAATAATTTACTATAGAAAAGGCAATCCCTGGCGCAATTACAATTTGCGACAGTACAAAATTATTTTTTGAATAATTTACTATAGAAAAGGCAATCCCTGGCGCAATTAAAATTTGCAACAGTAAAAAATTATTTTTGCAAAATTTACTATAGAAAAGGCAATCCCTGGCGTAATTAAAACTTGCAATGGTAAAAAATTATTTTTTGAATAATTTACTATAGAAAAGGCAATCCCTGGCGTAATTAAAATTTGCGACAGTAGAAAATTATTTTTTGAATAATTTACTATAGAAAAGGCAATCCCTGGCGTAATTAAAATTTGCGACAGTAAAAAATTATTTTTTGAATAATTTACTATAGAAAAGGCAATCCCTGGCGTAATTAAAATTTGCAACAGTAAGAAATTATTTTTTGAATAATTTACTATAGAAAAGGCAATCCCTGGCGTAATTAAAATTTGCGACAGTAGAAAATTATTTTTTGAATAATTTACTATAGAAAAGGCAATCCCTGGCGTAATTAAAATTTGCGACAGTATAAAATTATTTTTTGCAAAATTTACTGTAGAAAAGGCAATCCCTGGCGGATTTGAAATTTGCGACAGTAAAAAATTATTTTTGGAATAATTTACTATAGGAAAGGCAATCCCTGGCGCAATTAAAATTTGCGACAGTAAAAAATTATTTTTTGAATAATTTACTATAGAAAAGGCAATCCCTGGCGGATTTGAAATTTGCGACAGTAAAAAATTATTTTTTGAATAATTTACTATAGAAAAGGCAATCCCTGGCGCAATTAAAATTTGCGACAATAGAAAATTATTTTTTGAATAATTTACTATATAAAAGGCAATCCCTGGCGTAATTAAAATTTGCGACAGTAAAAAATTATTTTTTGAATAATTTACTATAGAAAAGGCAATCCCTGGCGTAATTAAAATTTGCGACAGTAGAAAATTATTTTTTGAATAATTTACTATAGAAAAGGCAATCCCTGGCGTAATTAAAATTTGCGACAGTTGAGAATTATTTTTTGAATAATTTACTATAGAAAAGGCAATCCCTGGCGTAATTAAAATTTACGACAGTAAAAAATTATTTTTTGAATAATTTACTATAGAAAAGGCAATCCCTGGCGTATTTAAAATTTGCGACAGTTGAAAATTATTTTTTGAATAATTTACTATAGAAAAGGCAATCCCTGGCGTAATTAAAATTTGCGACAGTAGAAAATTATTTTTTGAATAATTTACTATAGAAAAGGCAATCCCTGGCGGATTTGAAATTTGCGACAGTAAAAAATTATTTTTTGAATAATTTACTATAGAAAAGGCAACCCTGGCGTAATTAAAATTTGCGACAGTAGAAAATTATTTTTTGAATAATTTACTATAGAAAAGGCAATCCCTGGCGTAATTAAAATTTGCGACAGTATAAAATTATTTTTTGAATAATTTACTATAGAAAAGGCAATCCCTGGCATAATTAAAATTTGCGACAGTAGAAAATTATTTTTTGAAAAGTTTACAATAGAAAAGGCAATCCCTGGCGTAATTAAAATTTGCGACAGTAAAAAATTATTTTTTGAATAATTTACTATAGAAAAGGCAATCCCTGGCGCACTTAAAATTTGCGACAGTAAAAAATTAATTTGTGAGAAATTTACTATAGAAAAGGCAATCCCTGGGATATTTAAAATTTGCGACAGTAAAAAATTATTTTTTGAATAATTTACTATAGAAAAGGCAATCCCTGGCGCAATTAAAATTTGCGACAGTATAAAATTATTTTTTGAATAATTTACTATAGAAAAGGCAATCCCTGGCGTATTTAAAATTTGCGACAGTAAGAAATTAATTTGTGAGAAATTTACTATAGAAAAGGCAATCCCTGGGATATTTAAAATTTGCGACAGTAAAAAATTATTTTTTGAATAATTTACTATAGAAAAGGCAATAGCTGGCGTATTTAAAATTTGCGACAGTAAAAAATTATTCTATAGTAAATTATTCAAAAAATAATTTTATACTGTCGCAAATTTTAATTACGCCAGGGATTGCCTTTTCTATAGTAAATTATTCAAAAAATAATTTTTTACTGTCGCAAATTTTAAATATCCCAGGGATTGCCTTTTCTACAGTAAATTTTGCAAAAAATAATTTTTTACTGTCGCAAATTTCAAATCCGCCAGGGATTGCCTTTTCTACAGTAAATTTTGCAAAAAATAATTTTTTACTGTTGCAAATTTTAATTGCGCCAGGGATTGCCTTTTCTATAGTAAATTATTCAAAAAATAATTTTATACTGTCGGAAATTTTAATTACGCCAGGGATTGCCTTTTCTATAGTAAATTATTCAAAAAATAATTTTTTACTGTCGGAAATTTTAAATACGCCAGGGATTGCCTTTTCTACAGTAAATTTTGCAAAAAATAATTTTTTACTGTCGCAAATTTTAATTGCGCCAGGGATTGCCTTTTCTATAGTAAATTATTCAAAAAATAATTTTTTACTTTCGCAAATTTTAATTACGCCAGGGATTGCCTTTTCTATAGTAAATTATTCAAAAAATAATTTTCAACTGTCGCAAATTTTAATTGCGCCAGGGATTGCCTTTTCTATAGTAAATTATTCAAAAAATAATTTTTTTACTGTCGCAAATTTCAAATCCGCCAGGGATTGCCTTTTCTATAGTAAATTTTGCAAAAAATAATTTTTTACTGTCGCAAATTTTAAATACGCCAGGGATTGCCTTTTCTATAGTAAATTATTCAAAAAATAATTTTCAACTGTCGCAAATTTTAATTGCGCCAGGGATTGCCTTTTCTATAGTAAATTATTCAAAAAATAATTTTATACTGTCGCAAATTTTAATTACGCCAGGGATTGCCTTTTCTATAGTAAATTATTCAAAAAATAATTTTCAACTGTCGCAAATTTTAATTACGCCAGGGATTGCCTTTTCTATAGTAAATTATTCAAAAAATAATTTTTTACTGTCGCAAATTGTAATTGCGCCAGGGGTTGCCTTTTCTATAGTAAATTATTCAAAAAATAATTTCTTACTGTCGCAAATTTTAAATACGCCAGGGATTGCCTTTTCTATAGTAAATTATTCAAAAAATAATTTTATACTGTCGCAAATTTTAAGTGCGCCAGGGATTGCCTTTTCTATAGTAAATTATTCAAAAAATAATTTTATACTGTCGCAAGTTTTAATTACGCCAGGGATTGCCTTTTCTATAGTAAATTATTCAAAAAATAATTTTATACCGTCGCAAATTTTAATTACGCCAGGGATTGCCTTTTCTATAGTAAATTATTCAAAAAATAATTTTCTACTGTCGCAAATTTTAATTACGCCAGGGATTGCCTTTTCAATAGTAAATTATTCAAAAAATAATTTTCTACCGTCGCAAATTTTAATTACGCCAGGGATTGCCTTTTCTATAGTAAATTTCTCACAAATTAATTTTCTACTGTCGCAAATTTTAACTACGCCAGGGAATGCCTTTTCTATAGTAAATTATTCAAAAAATAATTTTTTACTCTCGCAAATTTCAATTTCGCCAAGTAAATTTTTCACAAATTAATTTTCTACTGTCGCAAATTGTAATTGCGCTAGGGATTGCCTTTTCTATAGTAAATTATTCAAAAATAATTTTCTACTGTCGCCAATTTTAATTACGCCAGGGATTGCCTTTTCTATAGTAAATTATTCAAAAAATAATTTTCAACTGTCGCAAATTTTAATTGCGCCAGGGATTGCCTTTTCTATAGTAAACTTTTCAAAAAATAATTTTCTACTGTCGCAAATTTTAATTGCTCCAGGGATTGCCTTTTCTATAGTAAATTATTCAAAAAATAATTTTCTACTGTCGCAAATTTTAATTACGCCAGGGATTGCCTTTTCTATAGTAAATTATTCAAAAAATAGATTTCTACTGTCGCAAATTTTAAGTGCGCCAGGGATTGCCTTTTCTATAGTAAATTATTCAAAAAATTATTTTATACTGTCGCAAATTTTAATTGCGCCAGGGATTGCCTTTTCTATAGTAAATTATTCAAAAAATAATTTTATACTGTCGCAAATTTTAATTACGCCAGGGATTGCCTTTTCTATAGTAAATTATCCAAAAAAATAATTTTCTAATGTCGCAAATTTTAATTACTCCAGGGATTGCCTTTTCTATAGTAAATTATTCAAAAAATAATTTTTTACTCTCGCAAATTTCAATTTCGCCAGGTAAATTTTTCACAAATTAATTTTTTACTGTCGCAAATATTAAGTGCGCCAGGGATTGCCTTTTCTATAGTAAATTATTCAAAAAATAATTTTATACTGTCGCAAATTTTAATTGCGCCAGGGATTGCCTTTTCTATAGTAAATTATTCAAAAAATAATTTTATACTGTCGCAAATTTTAATTACGCCAGGGATTGCCTTTTCTATAGTAAATTATTCAAAAAATAATTTTCTACTGTCGCAAATTTTAATTACGCCAGGGATTGCCTTTTCTATAGTAAATTATTCAAAAAATAATTTTCTACTGTCGCAAATTTTAATTACGCCAGGGATTGCCTTTTCTATAGTAAATTTCTCACAAGTTAATTTTCTACTGTCGCAAATTTTAATTGCGCCAGGGATTGCCTTTTCTATAGTAAATTATTCAAAAAATAATTTTCTACTGTCGCAAATTTTAATTACGCCAGGGATTGCCTTTTCTATAGTAAACTTTTCAAAAAATAATTTTTTACTCTCGCAAATTTCAATATCGCCAGGTAAATTTTTCACAAATTAATTTTCTACTGTCGCAAATTTTAATTACGCCAGGAATTGCCTTTTCTATAGTAAATTATTCAAAAAATAATTTTCTGCTGTCGCAAATTTTAATTACGCCAGGGATTGCCATTTCTATAGTAAATTATTCAAAAAATAATTTTCAACTGTCGCAAATTTTAATTGCGCCAGGGATTGCCTTTTCTATAGTAAACTTTTCAAAAAATAATTTTCTACTGTCGCAAATTTTAATTGCGCCAGGGATTGCCTTTTCTATAGTTAATTATTCAAAAAATAATTTTTTACTGTCGCAAATTTTAAGTGCGCCAGGGATTGCCTTTTCTATAGTAAATTATTCAAAAAATAATTTTCTACTTTCGCAAATTTTAAGTGCGCCAGGGACTGCCTTTTCTATAGTAAATTATTCAAAAAATAATTTTATACTGTCGCAAATTTTAATTGCGCCAGGGATTGCCTTTTCTATAGTAAATTATTCAAAAAATAATTTTATACTGTCGCAAATTTTAATTACGCCAGGGATTGCCTTTTCTATAGTAAATTATTCAAAAAATAATTTTCTACTGTCGCAAATTTTAATTACGCCAGGGATTGCCTTTTCTATAGTAAATTATTCAAAAAATAATTTTCTACTCTCGCAAATTTTAATTACGCCAGGGATTGCCTTTTCTATAGTAAATTTCTCACAAATTAATTTTCTACTGTCGCAAATTTTAATTGCGACAGGGATTGCCTTTTCTATAGTAAATTATTCAAAAAATAATTTTATACTGTCGCAAATTTTAATTACGCCAGGTAAATTTTTCACAAATTAATTTTCTACTGTCGCAAATTTTAATTACGCCAGGGATTGCCTTTTCTATAGTAAATTATTCAAAAAATAATTTTCTACTGTCGCAAATTTTAATTACGCCAGGGATTGCCTTTTCTATAGTAAACTATTCAAAAAATAATTTTCTACTCTCGCAAATTTTAATTACGCCAGGGATTGCCTTTTCTATAGTAAATTATTCAAAAAATAATTTTTTACTCTCGCAAATTTCAA
Organism: Dioctria linearis; assembly: GCA_963930735.1. Classification (NCBI taxonomy): domain Eukaryota; kingdom Metazoa; phylum Arthropoda; class Insecta; order Diptera; family Asilidae; genus Dioctria; species Dioctria linearis. The sequence goes on from CAWVNZ010002093.1 coordinate 348,865, forward strand.
TTTCGCCAGGTAAATTTTTCACAAATTAATTTTCTACTGTCGCAAATTTTAATTACGCCAGGTAAATTTTTCACAAATCAATTATCTAGTGTCGCAAATTTTAATTACGCCAGCGATTGCCTTTTCTATAGTAAATTATTCAAAAAATAATTTTATACTGTCGCAAATTTTAATTACGCCAGGGATTGCCTTTTCTATAGTAAATTATTCAAAAAATAATTTTCTACTGTCGCAAATTTTAATTACGCCAGGGATTGCCTTTTCTATAGTAAATTATTCAAAAAATAATTTTATACTGTCGCAAATTTTAATTACGCCAGGGATTGCCGTTTCTATAGTAAATTATTGAAAAAATAATTTTCTACTGTCGCAAATTTTAATTACGCCAGGGATTGCCTTTTCTATAGTAAATTATTCAAAAAATAATTTTATACTGTCGCAAATTTTAAGTGCGCCAGGGATTGCCTTTTCTATAGTAAATTTTGCAAAAAATAATTTTTTACTGTCGCAAATTTTAATTACGCCAGGGATTGCCTTTTCTATAGTAAATTATTCAAAAAATAATTTTCTACTGTCGGAAATTTTAATTACGCCAGGGATTGCCTTTTCTATAGTAAATTATTCAAAAAATAATTTTCTACTGTCGCAAATTTTAAGTGCGCCAGGGATTGCTTTTTCTGTAGTAAATTATTCAAAAAATAATTTTTTACTGTCGCAAATTTTAATTGCGCCAGGGATTGCCTTTTCTATAGTAAATTATTCAAAAAATAATTTTTTACTGTTCCAAATTTTAATTACGCCAGGGATTGTCTTTTCTATAGTAAATTATTCAAAAAATAATTTTTTACTGTCGCAAATTTTAATTGCGCCAGGGATTGCCTTTTCTATAGTAAATTATTCAAAAAATAATTTTATACTGTCGCAAATTTTAAGTGCGCCAGGGATTGCCTTTTCTATAGTAAATTATTCAAAAAATAATTTTCTACTGTCGCAAATTTTAATTACGCCAGGGATTGCCTTTTCTATAGTAAATTATTCAAAAAATAATTTTCTACTGTCGCAAATTTTAATTACGCCAGGGATTGCCTTTTCTATAGTAAATTATTCAAAAAATAATTTTCTACTGTCGCAAATTTTAATTACGCCAGGGATTGCCTTTTCTATAGTAAATTTTGCAAAAAATAATTTTTTACTCTCGCAAATTTCAATTTCGCCAGGTAAATTTTTCACAAATTAATTTTTTACTGTCGCAAATTTTAAGTGCGCCAGGGATTGCCTTTTCTATAGTAAATTATTCAAAAAATAATTTTCTACTGTCGCAAATTTTAATTACGCCAGGGATTGCCTTTTCTATAGTAAATTATTCAAAAAATAATTTTCTACTGTCGCAAATTTTAAGTGCGACAGGGATTGCCGTTTCTATAGTAAATTATTCAAAAAATAATTTTATACTGTCGCAAATTTTAATTGCGCCAGGGATTGCCTTTTCTATAGTAAATTATTCAAAAAATAATTTTCTACTGTCGCAAATTTTAATTACGCCAGGGATTGCCTTTTCTATAGTAAATTATTCAAAAAATAATTTTTTACTCTCGCAAATTTCAATTTCGCCAGGTAAATTTTTCACAAATTAATTTTCTACTGTCGCAAATTTTAATTACGCCAGGGATTGCCTTTTCTATAGTAAATTATTCAAAAAATAATTTTCTACTGTCGCAAATTTTAATTACGCCAGGGATTGCCTTTTCTATAGTAAATTATTCAAAAAATAATTTTCTACTGTCGCAAATTTTAATTACGCCAGGGATTGCCTTTTCTATAGTAAATTATTCAGAAAATAATTTTCTACTGTCGCAAATTTTAATTACGCCAGGGATTGCCTTTTCTATAGTAAATTATTCAAAAAATAATTTTCTACTGTCGCAAATTTTAATTACGCCAGGGATTGCCTTTTCTATAGTAAATTATTCAAAAAATAATTTTCTACTGTCGCAAATTTTAATTACGCCAGGGATTGCCTTTTCTATAGTAAATTATTCAAAAAATAATTTTCTACTGTCGCAAATTTTAATTACGCCAGGGATTGCCTTTTCTATAGTAAATTATTCAAAAAATAATTTTCTACTGTCGCAAATTTTAATTACGCCAGGGATTGCCTTTTCTATAGTAAATTATTCAAAAAATAATTTTCTACTGTCGCAAATTTTAAGTGCGCCAGGGATTGCCTTTTCTATAGTAAATTATTCAAAAAATAATTTTATACTGTCGCAAATTTTAATTGCGCCAGGGATTGCCTTTTCTATAGTAAATTATTCAAAAAATAATTTTATACTGTCGCAAATTTCAATTACGCCAGGGATTGCCTTTTCTATAGTAAATTATTCAAAAAATAATTTTCTACTGTCGCAAATTTTAATTACGCCAGGGATTGCCTTTTCTATAGTAAATTATTCAAAAAATAATTTTCTACTGTCGCAAATTTTAATTACGCCAGGGATTGCCTTTTCTATAGTAAATTATTCAAAAAAAAATTTTCTACTGTCGCAAATTTTAATTACGCCAGGGATTGCCTTTTCTATAGTAAATTATTCAAAAAATAATTTTCTACTGTCGCAAATTTTAATTACGCCAGGGATTGCCTTTTCTATAGTAAATTATTCAAAAAATAATTTTCTACTGTCGCAAATTTTAATTACGCCAGGGATTGCCTTTTCTATAGTAAATTATTCAAAAAATAATTTTCTACTGTCGCAAAATTTAAGCGCGCCAGGGATTGCCTTTTCTATATAGTAAATTATTCAAAAAATAATTTTATACTGTCGCAAATTTTAATTGCGCCAGGGATTGCCTTTTCTATAGTAAATTATTCAAAAAATAATTTTATACCGTCGCAAATTTTAATTACGCCAGGGATTGCCTTTTCTATAGTAAATTATTCAAAAAATAATTTTCTACTGTCGCAAATTTTAATTACGCCAGGGATTGCCTTTTCTATAGTAAATTATTCAAAAAATAATTTTCTACCGTCGCAAATTTTAATTACGCCAGGGATTGCCTTTTCTATAGTAAATTTCTCACAAATTAATTTTCTACTGTCGCAAATTTTAACTACGCCAGGGATTGCCTTTTCTATAGTAAATTATTCAAAAAATAATTTTTTACTCTCGCAAATTTCAATTTCGCCAGGTAAATTTTTCACAAATTAATTTTCTACTGTCGCAAATTGTAATTGCGCCAGGGATTGCCTTTTCTATAGTAAATTATTCAAAAATAATTTTCTACTGTCGCCAATTTTAATTACGCCAGGGATTGCCTTTTCTATAGTAAATTATTCAAAAAATAATTTTCAACTGTAGCAAATTTTAATTGCGCCAGGGATTGCCTTTTCTATAGTAAACTTTTCAAAAAATAATTTTCTACTGTCGCAAATTTTAATTGCGCCAGGGATTGCCTTTTCTATAGTAAATTATTCAAAAAATAATTTTCTACTGTCGCAAATTTTAATTACGCCAGGGATTGCCTTTTCTATAGTAAATTATTCAAAAAATAGATTTCTACTGTCGCAAATTTTAAGTGCGCCAGGGATTGCCTTTTCTATAGTAAATTATTCAAAAAATTATTTTATACTGTCGCAAATTTTAATTGCGCCAGGGATTGCCTTTTCTATAGTAAATTATTCAAAAAATAATTTTATACTGTCGCAAATTTTAATTACGCCAGGGATTGCCTTTTCTATAGTAAATTATTCAAAAAATAATTTTCTACTGTCGCAAATTTTAATTGCGCCATGGATTGCCTTTTCTATAGTAAATTATTCAAAAAATAATTTTCTACTGTCGCAAATTTTAATTACGCCAGGGATTGCCTTTTCTATAGTAAATTTTGCAAAAAATAATTTTTTACTCTCGAAAATTTCAATTTCGCCAGGTAAATTTTTCACAAATTAATTTTTTACTGTCGCAAATTCTAAGTGCGCCAGGGATTGCTTTTTCTATAGTAAATTATTCAAAAAATTATTTTCTACTGTCGCAAATTTTAATTACGCCAGGGATTGCCTTTTCTATAGTAAATTATTCAAAAAATAATTTTATACTGTCGCAAATTTTAAGTGCGCCAGGGATTGCCTTTTCTATAGTAAATTATTCAAAAAATAATTTTCTACTGTCGCAAATTTTAATTACGCCAGGGATTGCCTTTTCTATAGTAAATTATTCAAAAAATAATTTTCTACTGTCGCAAATTTTAATTACGCCAGGGATTGCCTTTTCTATAGTAAATTATTCAAAAAATAATTTTCTACTGTCGCAAATTTTAATTACGCCAGGGATTGCCTTTTCTATAGTAAATTTTGCAAAAAATAATTTTTTACTCTCGCAAATTTCAATTTCGCCAGGTAAATTTTTCACAAATTAATTTTTTACTGTCGCAAATTTTAAGTGCGCCAGGGATTGCCTTTTCTATAGTAAATTATTCAAAAAATAATTTTCTACTGTCGCAAATTTTAATTACGCCAGGGATTGCCTTTTCTATAGTAAATTATTCAAAAAATAATTTTCTACTGTCGCAAATTTTAAGTGCGACAGGGATTGCCGTTTCTATAGTAAATTATTCAAAAAATAATTTTATACTGTCGCAAATTTTAATTGCGCCAGGGATTGCCTTTTCTATAGTAAATTATTCAAAAAATAATTTTCTACTGCCGCAAATTTTAATTACGACAGGGATTGCCTTTTCTATAGTAAATTATTCAAAAAATAATTTTTTACTCTCGCAAATTTCAATTTCGCCAGGTAAATTTTTCACAAATTAATTTTCTACTGTCGCAAATTTTAATTACGCCAGGGATTGCCTTTTCTATAGTAAATTATTCAAAAAATTATTTTATACTGTCGCAAATTTTAATTGCGCCAGGGATTGCCTTTTCTATAGTAAATTATTCAAAAAATAATTTTATACTGTCGCAAATTTTAATTACGCCAGGGATTGCCTTTTCTATAGTAAATTATTCAAAAAATAATTTTCTACTGTCGCAAATTTTAATTGCGCCATGGATTGCCTTTTCTATAGTAAATTATTCAAAAAATAATTTTCTACTGTCGCAAATTTTAATTACGCCAGGGATTGCCTTTTCTATAGTAAATTTTGCAAAAAATAATTTTTTACTCTCGAAAATTTCAATTTCGCCAGGTAAATTTTTCACAAATTAATTTTTTACTGTCGCAAATTCTAAGTGCGCCAGGGATTGCTTTTTCTATAGTAAATTATTCAAAAAATTATTTTCTACTGTCGCAAATTTTAATTACGCCAGGGATTGCCTTTTCTATAGTAAATTATTCAAAAAATAATTTTATACTGTCGCAAATTTTAAGTGCGCCAGGGATTGCCTTTTCTATAGTAAATTATTCAAAAAATAATTTTCTACTGTCGCAAATTTTAATTACGCCAGGGATTGCCTTTTCTATAGTAAATTATTCAAAAAATAATTTTCTACTGTCGCAAATTTTAATTACGCCAGGGATTGCCTTTTCTATAGTAAATTATTCAAAAAATAATTTTCTACTGTCGCAAATTTTAATTACGCCAGGGATTGCCTTTTCTATAGTAAATTTTGCAAAAAATAATTTTTTACTCTCGCAAATTTCAATTTCGCCAGGTAAATTTTTCACAAATTAATTTTTTACTGTCGCAAATTTTAAGTGCGCCAGGGATTGCCTTTTCTATAGTAAATTATTCAAAAAATAATTTTCTACTGTCGCAAATTTTAATTACGCCAGGGATTGCCTTTTCTATAGTAAATTATTCAAAAAATAATTTTCTACTGTCGCAAATTTTAAGTGCGACAGGGATTGCCGTTTCTATAGTAAATTATTCAAAAAATAATTTTATACTGTCGCAAATTTTAATTGCGCCAGGGATTGCCTTTTCTATAGTAAATTATTCAAAAAATAATTTTCTACTGCCGCAAATTTTAATTACGACAGGGATTGCCTTTTCTATAGTAAATTATTCAAAAAATAATTTTTTACTCTCGCAAATTTCAATTTCGCCAGGTAAATTTTTCACAAATTAATTTTCTACTGTCGCAAATTTTAATTACGCCAGGGATTGCCTTTTCTATAGTAAATTATTCAAAAAATAATTTTCTACTGTCGCAAATTTTAATTACGCCAGGGATTGCCTTTTCTATAGTAAATTATTCAAAAAATAATTTTCTACTGTCGCAAATTTTAATTACGCCAGGGATTGCCTTTTCTATAGTAAATTATTCAAAAAATAATTTTCTACTGTCGCAAAATTTAAGCGCGCCAGGGATTGCCTTTTCTATATAGTAAATTATTCAAAAAATAATTTTATACTGTCGCAAATTTTAATTGCGCCAGGGATTGCCTTTTCTATAGTAAATTATTCAAAAAATAATTTTATACTGTCGCATATTTTAATTACGCCAGGGATTGCCTTTTCTATAGTAAATTATTCAAAAAATAATTTTCTACTGTCGCAAATTTTAATTACGCCAGGGATTGCCTTTTCTATAGTAAATTATTCAAAAAATAATTTTCTACTGTCGCAAATTTTAATTACGCCAGGGATTGCCTTTTCTATAGTAAATTATTCAAAAAATAATTTTTTACTCTCGCAAATTTCAATTTCGCCAGGTAAATTTTTCACAAATTAATTTTTTACTGTCGCAAATATTAAGTGCGCCAGGGATTGCCTTTTCTATAGTAAATTATTCAAAAAATTATTTTCTACTGTCGCAAATTTTAATTACGCCAGGGATTGCCTTTTCTATAGTAAATTATTCAAAAAATAATTTTCTACTGTCGCAAATTTTAAGTGCGACAGGGATTGCCTTTTCTATAGTAAATTATTCAAAAAATAATTTTATACTGTCGCAAATTTTAATTGCGCCAGGGATTGCCTTTTCTATAGTAAATTATTCAAAAAATAATTTTCTACTGTCGCAAATTTTAATTACGCCAGGGATTGCCTTTTCTATAGTAAATTATTCAAAAAATAATTTTTTACTCTCGCAAATTTCAATTTCGCCAGGTAAATTTTTCACAAATTAATTTTCTACTGTCGCAAATTTTAATTACGCCAGGGATTGCCTTTTCTATAGTAAATTATTCAAAAAATAATTTTCTACTGTCGCAAATTTTAATTACTCCAGGGATTGCCTTTTCTATAGTAAATTATTCAAAAAATAATTTTCTACTGTCACAAATTTTAATTACGCCAGGGATTGCCTTTTCTATAGTAAATTATTCAAAAAATAATTTTCTACTGTCGCAAATTTTAATTACGCCAGGGATTGCCTTTTCTATAGTAAATTATTCAAAAAATAATTTTCTACTGTCGCAAATTTTAATTACGCCAGGGATTGCCTTTTCTATAGTAAATTATTCAAAAAATAATTTTTTACTCTCGCAAATTTCAATTTCGCCAGGTAAATTTTTCACAAATTAATTTTTTACTGTCGCAAATATTAAGTGCGCGAGGGATTGCCTTTTCTATAGTAAATTATTCAAAAAATAATTTTATACTGTCGCAAATTTTAATTGCGCCAGGGATTGCCTTTTCTATAGTAAATTATTCAAAAAATAATTTTATACTGTCGCAAATTTTAATTACGCCAGGGATTGCCTTTTCTATAGTAAATTATTCAAAAAATAATTTTCTACTGTCGCAAATTTTAATTACGCCAGGGATTGCCTTTTCTATAGTAAATTATTCAAAAAATAATTTTCTACTGTCGCAAATTTTAATTACGCCAGGGATTGCCTTTTCTATAGTAAATTTCTCACAAATTAATTTTCTACTGTCGCAAATTTTAATTGCGCCAGGTATTGCCTTTTCTATAGTAAATTATTCAAAAAATAATTTTCTACTGTCGCAAATTTTAATTACGCCAGGGATTGCCTTTTCTATAGTAAACTTTTCAAAAAATAATTTTTTACTCTCGCAAATTTCAATTTCGCCAGGTAAATTTTTCACAAATTAATTTTCTACTGTCGCAAATTTTAACTACGCCAGGAATTGCCTTTTCTATAGTAAATTATTCAAAAAATAATTTTCTGCTGTCGCAAATTTTAATTACGCCAGGGATTGCCTTTTCTATAGTAAATTATTCAAAAAATAATTTTCAACTGTCGCAAATTTTAATTGCGCCAGGGATTGCCTTTTCTATAGTAAACTTTTCAAAAAATAATTTTCTACTGTCGCAAATTTTAATTACGCCAGGGATTGCCTTTTCTATAGTAAATTATTAAAAAAATAATTTTTTACTCTCGCAAATTTCAATTACGCCAGGGATTGCCTTTTCTATAGTAAATTATTCAAAAAATAATTTTCTACTGTCGCAAATTTTAATTACGCCAGGGATTGCCTTTTCTATAGTAAATTATTCAAAAAATAATTTTTTACTCTCGCAAATTTCAATTTCGCCAGGTAAATTTTTCACAAATTAATTTTCTACTGTCGCAAATTTTAATTACGCCAGGGATTGCCTTTTCTATAGTAAATTATTCAAAAAATAATTTTCTACTGTCGCAAATTTTAATTACGCCAGGGATTGCCTTTTCTATAGTAAATTATTCAAAAAATAATTTTCTACTGTCGCAAATTTTAATTACGCCAGGGATTGCCTTTTCTATAGTAAATTATTCAGAAAATAATTTTCTACTGTCGCAAATTTTAATAACGCCAGGGATTGCCTTTTCTATAGTAAATTATTCAAAAAATAATTTTCTACTGTCGCAAATTTTAATTACGCCAGGGATTGCCTTTTCTATAGTAAATTATTCAAAAAATAATTTTCTACTGTCGCAAATTTTAATTACGCCAGGGATTGCCTTTTCTATAGTAAATTATTCAAAAAATAATTTTCTACTGTCGCAAATTTTAATTACGCCAGGGATTGCCTTTTCTATAGTAAATTATTCAAAAAATAATTTTCTACTGTCGCAAATTTTAATTACGCCAGGGATTGCCTTTTCTATAGTAAATTATTCAAAAAATAATTTTCTACTGTCGCAAATTTTAAGTGCGCCAGGGATTGCCTTTTCTATAGTAAATTATTCAAAAAATAATTTTATACTGTCGCAAATTTTAATTGCGCCAGGGATTGCCTTTTCTATAGTAAATTATTCAAAAAATAATTTTATACTGTCGCAAATTTCAATTACGCCAGGGATTGCCTTTTCTATAGTAAATTATTCAAAAAATAATTTTCTACTGTCGCAAATTTTAATTACGCCAGGGATTGCCTTTTCTATAGTAAATTATTCAAAAAATAATTTTCTACTGTCGCAAAATTTAAGCGCGCCAGGGATTGCCTTTTCTATATAGTAAATTATTCAAAAAATAATTTTATACTGTCGCAAATTTTAATTGCGCCAGGGATTGCCTTTTCTATAGTAAATTATTCAAAAAATAATTTTATACCGTCGCAAATTTTAATTACGCCAGGGATTGCCTTTTCTATAGTAAATTATTCAAAAAATAATTTTCTACTGTCGCAAATTTTAATTACGCCAGGGATTGCCTTTTCTATAGTAAATTATTCAAAAAATAATTTTCTACCGTCGCAAATTTTAATTACGCCAGGGATTGCCTTTTCTATAGTAAATTTCTCACAAATTAATTTTCTACTGTCGCAAATTTTAACTACGCCAGGGATTGCCTTTTCTATAGTAAATTATTCAAAAAATAATTTTTTACTCTCGCAAATTTCAATTTCGCCAGGTAAATTTTTCACAAATTAATTTTCTACTGTCGCAAATTGTAATTGCGCCAGGGATTGCCTTTTCTATAGTAAATTATTCAAAAATAATTTTCTACTGTCGCCAATTTTAATTACGCCAGGGATTGCCTTTTCTATAGTAAATTATTCAAAAAATAATTTTCAACTGTAGCAAATTTTAATTGCGCCAGGGATTGCCTTTTCTATAGTAAACTTTTCAAAAAATAATTTTCTACTGTCGCAAATTTTAATTGCGCCAGGGATTGCCTTTTCTATAGTAAATTATTCAAAAAATAATTTTCTACTGTCGCAAATTTTAATTACACCAGGGATTGCCTTTTCTATAGTAAATTATTCAAAAAATAGATTTCTACTGTCGCAAATTTTAAGTGCGCCAGGGATTGCCTTTTCTATAGTAAATTATTCAAAAAATTATTTTATACTGTCGCAAATTTTAATTGCGCCAGGGATTGCCTTTTCTATAGTAAATTATTCAAAAAATAATTTTATACTGTCGCAAATTTTAATTACGCCAGGGATTGCCTTTTCTATAGTAAATTATTCAAAAAATAATTTTCTACTGTCGCAAATTTTAATTGCGCCAGGGATTGCCTTTTCTATAGTAAATTATTCAAAAAATAATTTTCTACTGTCGCAAATTTTAATTACGCCAGGGATTGCCTTTTCTATAGTAAATTTTGCAAAAAATAATTTTTTACTCTCGCAAATTTCAATTTCGCCAGGTAAATTTTTCACAAATTAATTTTTTACTGTCGCAAATTCTAAGTGCGCCAGGGATTGCTTTTTCTATAGTAAATTATTCAAAAAATTATTTTCTACTGTCGCAAATTTTAATTACGCCAGGGATTGCCTTTTCTATAGTAAAATATTCAAAAAATAATTTTCTACTGTCGCAAATTTTAAGTGCGACAGGGATTGCCTTTTCTATAGTAAATTATTCAAAAAATAATTTTATACTGTCGCAAATTTTAATTGCGCCAGGGATTGCCTTTTCTATAGTAAATTATTCAAAAAATAATTTTCTACTGTCGCAAATTTTAATTACGCCAGGGATTGCCTTTTCTATAGTAAATTATTCAAAAAATAATTTTTTACTCTCGCAAATTTCAATTTCGCCAGGTAAATTTTTCACAAATTAATTTTCTACTGTCGCAAATTTTAATTACGCCAGGGATTGCCTTTTCTATAGTAAATTATTCAAAAAATAATTTTCTACTGTCGCAAATTTTAATTACTCCAGGGATTGCCTTTTCTATAGTAAATTATTCAAAAAATAATTTTCTACTGTCACAAATTTTAATTACGCCAGGGATTGCCTTTTCTATAGTAAATTATTCAAAAAATAATTTTCTACTGTCGCAAATTTTAATTACGCCAGGGATTGCCTTTTCTATAGTAAATTATTCAAAAAATAATTTTCTACTGTCGCAAATTTTAATTACGCCAGGGATTGCCTTTTCTATAGTAAATTATTCAAAAAATAATTTTCTACTGTCGCAAATTTTAATTACGCCAGGGATTGCCTTTTCTATAGTAAATTATTCAAAAAATAATTTTCTACTGTCGCAAATTTTAATTACGCCAGGGATTGCCTTTTCTATAGTAAATTATTCAAAAAATAATTTTCTACTGTCGCAAATTTTAATTACGCCAGGGATTGCCTTTTCTATAGTAAATTATTCAAAAAATAATTTTCTACTGTCGCAAATTTTAAGTGCGCCAGGGATTGCCTTTTCTATAGTAAATTATTCAAAAAATAATTTTATACTGTCGCAAATTTTAATTGCGCCAGGGATTGCCTTTTCTATAGTAAATTATTCAAAAAATAATTTTATACTGTCGCAAATTTCAATTACGCCAGGGATTGCCTTTTCTATAGTAAATTATTCAAAAAATAATTTTCTACTGTCGCAAATTTTAATTACGCCAGGGATTGCCTTTTCTATAGTAAATTATTCAAAAAATAATTTTCTACTGTCGCAAATTTTAATTACGCCAGGGATTGCCTTTTCTATAGTAAATTATTCAAAAAATAATTTTCTACTGTCGCAAATTTTAATTACGCCAGGGATTGCCTTTTCTATAGTAAATTATTAAAAAAATAATTTTCTACTTTCGCATATTTTAATTACGCCAGGGATTGCCTTTTCTATAGTAAATTATTCAAAAAATAATTTTCTACTGTCGCAAATTTTAATTACGCCAGGGATTGCCTTTTCTATAGTAAATTATTCAAAAAATAATTTTCTACTGTCGCAAAATTTAAGTGCGCCAGGGATTGCCTTTTCTATATAGTAAATTATTCAAAAAATAATTTTATACTGTCGCAAATTTTAATTGCGCCAGGGATTGCCTTTTCTATAGTAAATTATTCAAAAAATAATTTTATACCGTCGCAAATTTTAATTACGCCAGGAATTGCCTTTTCTATAGTAAATTATTCAAAAAATAATTTTCTACTGTCGCAAATTTTAATTACGCCAGGGATTGCCTTTTCTATAGTAAATTATTCAAAAAATAATTTTCTACCGTCGCAAATTTTAATTACGCCAGGGATTGCCTTTTCTATAGTAAATTTCTCACAAATTAATTTTCTACTGTCGCAAATTTTAATTACGCCAGGGATTGCCTTTTCTATAGTAAATTATTCAAAAAATAATTTTATACTGTCGCAAATTTTAATTGCGCCAGGGATTGCCTTTTCTATAGTAAATTATTCAAAAAATAATTTTATACCGTCGCAAATTTTAATTACGCCAGGAATTGCCTTTTCTATAGTAAATTATTCAAAAAATAATTTTCTACTGTCGCAAATTTTAATTACGCCAGGGAATGCCTTTTCTATAGTAAATTATTCAAAAAATAATTTTCTACCGTCGCAAATTTTAATTACGCCAGGGATTGCCTTTTCTATAGTAAATTTCTCACAAATTAATTTTCTACTGTCGCAAATTTTAATTACGCCAGGGATTGCCTTTTCTATAGTAAATTATTCAAAAAATAATTTTCTACTGTCGCATATTTTAATTACGCCAGGGATTGCCTTTTCTATAGTAAATTATTCAAAAAATAATTTTCTACTGTCGCAAATTTTAATTACGCCAGGGATTGCCTTTTCTATAGTAAATTATTCAAAAAATTATTTTTCTACTGTCGCAAATTTTAATTACGCCAGGGATTGCCTTTTCTATAGTAAATTATTCAAAAAATAATTTTTTACTCTCGCAAATTTCAATTTCGCCAGGTAAATTTTTCACAAATTAATTTTTTACTGTCGCAAATATTAAGTGCGCCAGGGATTGCCTTTTATATAGTAAATTATTCAAAAAATAATTTTATACTGTCGCAAATTTTAATTGCGCCAGGGATTGCCTTTTCTATAGTAAATTATTCAAAAAATAATTTTATACTGTCGCAAATTTTAATTACGCCAGCGATTGCCTTTTCTATAGTAAATTATTCAAAAAATAATTTTCTACTGTCGCAAATTTTAATTACGCCAGGGATTGCCTTTTCTATAGTAAATTATTCAAAAAATAATTTTCTACTGTCGCAAATTTTAATTACGCCAGGGATTGCCTTTTCTATAGTAAATTTCTCACAAATTAATTTTCTACTGTCGCAAATTTTAATTGCGCCAGGTATTGCCTTTTCTATAGTAAATTATTCAAAAAATAATTTTCTACTGTCGCAAATTTTAATTACGCCAGGGATTGCCTTTTCTATAGTAAACTTTTCAAAAAATAATTTTTTACTCTCGCAAATTTCAATTTCGCCAGGTAAATTTTTCACAAATTAATTTTCTACTGTCGCAAATTTTAATTACGCCAGGAATTGCCTTTTCTATAGTAAATTATTCAAAAAATAATTTTCTACTGTCGCAAATTTTAATTACGCCAGGGATTGCCTTTTCTATAGTAAATTATTCAAAAAATAATTTTCAACTGTCGCAAATTTTAATTCCGCCAGGGATTGCCTTTTCTATAGTAAACTTTTCAAAAAATAATTTTCTACTGTCGCAAATTTTAATTGCGCCAGGGATTGCCTTTTCTATAGTTAATTATTCAAAAAATAATTTTTTACTGTCGCAAATTTTAAGTGCGCCAGGGATTGCCTTTTCTATAGTAAATTTCTCACAAATTAATTTTCTACTGTCGCAAATTTTAATTGCGCCAGGTATTGCCTTTTCTATAGTAAATTATTCAAAAAATAATTTTCTACTGTCGCAAATTTTAATTACGCCAGGGATTGCCTTTTCTATAGTAAACTTTTCAAAAAATAATTTTTTACTCTCGCAAATTTCAATTTCGCCAGGTAAATTTTTCACAAATTAATTTTCTACTGTCGCAAATTTTAATTACGCCAGGAATTGCCTTTTCTATAGTAAATTATTCAAAAAATAATTTTCTGCTGTCGCAAATTTTAATTACGCCAGGGATTGCCTTTTCTATAGTAAATTATTCAAAAAATAATTTTCAACTGTCGCAAATTTTAATTGCGCCAGGGATTGCCTTTTCTATAGTAAACTTTTCAAAAAATAATTTTCTACTGTCGCAAATTTTAATTGCGCCAGGGATTGCCTTTTCTATAGTTAATTATTCAAAAAAAATTTTTTACTGTCGCAAATTTTAAGTGCGCCAGGGATTGCCTTTTCTATAGTAAATTATTCAAAAAATAATTTTCTACTGTCGCAAATTTTAAGTGCGCCAGGGACTGCCTTTTCTATAGTAAATTATTCAAAAAATAATTTTATACTGTTGCAAATTTTAATTGCGCCAGGGATTGCCTTTTCTATAGTAAATTATTCAAAAAATAATTTAATACTGTCGCAAATTTTAATTACGCCAGGGATTGCCTTTTCTATAGTAAATTATTCAAAAAATAATTTTCTACTGTCGCAAATTTTAGTTACGCCAGGGATTGCCTTTTCTATAGTAAATTATTCAAAAAATAATTTTCTACTGTCGCAAATTTTAATTACGCCAGGGATTGCCTTTTCTATAGTAAATTTCTCACAAATTAATTTTCTACTGTCGCAAATTTTAATTGCGCCAGGGATTGCCTTTTCTATAGTAAATTATTCAAAAAATAATTTTATACTGTCGCAAATTTTAATTACGCCAGGTAAATTTTTCACAAATTAATTTTCTACTGTCTCAAATTTTAATTACGCCAGGGATTGCCTTTTCTATAGTAAATTATTCAAAAAATAATTTTCTACTGTCGCAAATTTTAATTACGCCAGGGATTGCCTTTTCTATAGTAAATTATTCAAAAAATAATTTTCTACTGTCGCAAATTTTAATTACGCCAGGGATTGCCTTTTCTATAGTAAATTATTCAAAAAATAATTTTTTACTCTCGCAAATTTCAATTTCGCCAGGTAAATTTTTCACAAATTAATTTTCTACTGTCGCAAATTTTAATTACGCCAGGTAAATTTTTCACAAATTAATTATCTACTGTCGCAAATTTTAATTACGCCAGCGATTGCCTTTTCTATAGTAAATTATTCAAAAAATAATTTTATACTGTCGCAAATTTTAATTACGCCAGGGATTGCCTTTTCTATAGTAAATTATTCAAAAAATAATTTTCTACTGTTGCAAATTTTAATTACGCCAGGGATTGCCTTTTCTATAGTAAATTATTCAAAAAATAATTTTATACTGTCGCAAATATTAATTACGCCAGGGATTGCCGTTTCTATAGTAAATTATTCAAAAAATAATTTTCTACTGTCGCAAATTTTAATTACGCCAGGGATTGCCTTTTCTATAGTAAATTATTCAAAAAATAATTTTCTACTGTCGCAAATTTTAATTGCGCCAGGGATTGCCTTTTCTATATAGTAAATTTCTCACAAATTAATTTTCTACTGTCGCAAATTTTAATTGCGCCAGGGATTGCCTTTTCTATAGTAAATTATTCAAAAAATAATTTTATTCTGTCGCAAATTTTAATTACGCCAGGTAAATTTTTCACAAATTCATTTTCTACTGTCGCAAATTTTAATTACGCCAGGGATTGCCTTTTCTATAGTAAATTATTCAAAAAATAATTTTCTACTGTCGCAAATTTTAATTACGCCAGGGATTGCCTTTTCTATAGTAAATTATTCAAAAAATAATTTTATACTGTCGCAAATTTTAATTACGCCAGGGATTGCCTTTTCTATAGTAAATTATTCAAAAAATAATTTTCTACTGTCGCAAATCTTAATTACGCCAGGGATTGCCTTTTCTATAGTAAATTATTCAAAAAATAATTTTTTACTCTCACAAATTTCAATTTCGCCAGGTAAATGTTTCACAAATTAATTTTCTACTGTCGCAAATTTTAATTACGCCAGGGATTGCCTTTTCTATAGTAAATTATTCAAAAAATAATTTTATACTGTCGCAAATTTTAATTACGCCAGGGATTGCCTTTCTATAGTAAATTATTCAAAAAATAATTTTCTACTGTCGCAAATTTTAATTACGCCAGGGATTGCCTTTTCTATAGTAAATTATTCAAAAAATAATTTTCTACTGTCGCAAATTTTAATTACGCCAGGGATTGCCTTTTCTATAGTAAACTTTTCAAAAAATAATTTTTTACTCTCGCAAATTTCAATTTCGCCAGGTAAATTTTTCACAAATTAATTTTCTACTGTCGCAAATTTTAATTACGCCAGGGATTGCCTTTTCTATAGTAAATTATTCAAAAAATAATTTTATACTGTCGCAAATTTTAATTACGCCAGGGATTGCCTTTTCTATAGTAAATTATTCAAAAAATAATTTTCTACTGTCGCAAATTTTAATTACGCCAGGGATTGCCTTTTCTATAGTAAATTATTCAAAAAATAATTTTTTACTCTCGCAAATTTCAATTTCGCCAGGTAAATTTTTCACAAATTAATTTTCTACTGTCGCAAATTTTAATTACGCCAGGTAAGTTTTTCACAAATTAATTATCTACTGTCGCAAATTTTAATTACGCCAGCGATTGCCTTTTCTATAGTAAATTATTCAAAAAATAATTTTATACTGTCGCAAATTTTAATTACGCCAGGGATTGCCTTTTCTATAGTAAATTATTCAAAAAATAATTTTCTACTGTTGCAAATTTTAATTACGCCAGGGATTGCCTTTTCTATAGTAAATTATTCAAAAAATAATTTTATACTGTCGCAAATTTTAATTACGCCAGGGATTGCCGTTTCTATAGTAAATTATTCAAAAAATAATTTTCTACTGTCGCAAATTTTAATTACGCCAGGGATTGCCTTTTCTATAGTAAATTATTCAAAAAATAATTTTCTACTGTCGCAAATTTTAATTGCGCCAGGTAAATTTTTCACAAATTAATTTTCTACTGTCGCAAATTTTAATTACGCCAGGGATTGCCTTTTCTATAGTAAATTATTCAAAAAATAATTTTATACTGTCGCAAATTTTAATTACGCCAGGGATTGCCTTTTCTATAGTAAATTATTCAAAAAATAATTTTCTACTGTCGCAAATTTTAATTACGCCAGGGATTGCCTTTTATATAGTAAGTTACTCAAAAAATAATTTTCTACTGTCGCAGATTTTAATTGCGCCAGCGATTGCCTTTTCTATATAGTAAATTTCTCACAAATTAATTTTTTACTCTCGCAAATTTCAATTTCGCCAGGTAAATTTTTCACAAATTAATTTTCTACTGTCGCAAATTTTAATTACGCCAGGTAAATTTTTCACAAATTAATTATCTACTGTCGCAAATTTTAATTACGCCAGCGATTGCCTTTTCTATAGTAAATTATTCAAAAAATAATTTTATACTGTCGCAAATTTTAATTACGCCAGGGATTGCCTTTTCTATAGTAAATTATTCAAAAAATAATTTTCTACTGTCGCAAATTTTAATTGCGCCAGGTAAATTTTTCACAAATTAATTTTCTACTGTCGCAAATTTTAATTACGCCAGGGATTGCCTTTTCTATAGTAAACTTTTCAAAAAATAATTTTTTACTCTCGCAAATTTCAATTTCGCCAGGTAAATTTTTCACAAATTAATTTTCTACTGTCGCAAATTTTAATTACGCCAGGGATTGCCTTTTCTATAGTAAATTATTCAAAAAATAATTTTATACTGTCGCAAATTTTAATTACGCCAGGGATTGCCTTTTCTATAGTAAATTATTCAAAAAATAATTTTCTACTGTCGCAAATTTTAATTACGCCAGGGATTGCCTTTTATATAGTAAGTTACTCAAAAAATAATTTTCTACTGTCGCAGATTTTAATTGCGCCAGCGATTGCCTTTTCTATATAGTAAATTTCTCACAAATTAATTTTTTACTCTCGCAAATTTCAATTTCGCCAGGTAAATTTTTCACAAATTAATTTTCTACTGTCGCAAATTTTAATTACGCCAGGTAAATTTTTCACAAATTAATTATCTACTGTCGCAAATTTTAATTACGCCAGCGATTGCCTTTTCTTTAGTAAATTATTCAAAAAATAATTTTATACTGTCGCAAATTTTAATTACGCCAGGGATTGCCTTTTCTATAGTAAATTATTCAAAAAATAATTTTCTACTGTCGCAAATTTTA
Source organism: Dioctria linearis (assembly GCA_963930735.1). NCBI lineage: Eukaryota > Metazoa > Arthropoda > Insecta > Diptera > Asilidae > Dioctria > Dioctria linearis. The sequence continues at coordinate 367,221 of CAWVNZ010002093.1, forward strand.
ATTACGCCAGGGATTGCCTTTTCTATAGTAAATTATTCAAAAAATAATTTTATACTGTCGCAAATTTTAATTACGCCAGGGATTGCCTTTTCTATAGTAAATTATTCAAAAAATAATTTTCTACTGTCGCAAATTTTAATTACGCCAGGGATTGCCTCTTCTATAGTAAATTATTCAAAAAATAATTTTCTCCTGTCGCAAATTTTAATTACGCCAGGGATTGCCTTTTCTATAGTAAATTTTGCAAAAAATAATTTTTTACTCTCGCAAATTTCAATTTCGCCAGGTAAATTTTTCACAAATTAATTTTTTACTGTCGCAAATTTTAAGTGCGCCAGGGATTGCCTTTTCTATAGTAAATTATTCAAAAAATAATTTTCTACTGTCGCAAATTTTAATTACGCCAGGGATTGCCTTTTCTATAGTAAATTATTCAAAAAATAATTTTCTACTGTCGCAAATTTTAATTGCGACAGGGATTGCCTTTTCTATAGTAAATTATTCAAAAAATAATTTTATACTGTCGCAAATGTTAATTGCGCCAGGGATTGCCTTTTCTATAGTAAATTATTCAAAAAATAATTTTCTACTGTCGCAAATTTTAATTACGCCAGGGATTGCCTTTTCTATAGTAAATTATTCAAAAAATAATTTTTTACTCTCGCAAATTTCAATTTCGCCAGGTAAATTTTTCACAAATTAATTTTCTACTGTCGCAAATTTTAATTACGCCAGGGATTGCCTTTTCTATAGTAAATTATTCAAAAAATAATTTTCTACTGTCGCAAATTTTAATTACGCCAGGGATTGCCTTTTTCTATAGTAAATTATTCAAAAAATAATTTTCTACTGTCGCAAATTTTAATTACGCCAGGGATTGCCTTTTCTATAGTAAATTATTCAAAAAATAATTTTCTACTGGTCGCAAATTTTAATTACGCCAGGGATTGCCTTTTCTATAGTAAATTATTCAAAAAATAGTTTTCTACTGTCGCAAATTTTAATTACGCCAGGGATTGCCTTTTCTATAGTAAATTATTCAGAAAATAATTTTCTACTGTCGCAAATTTTAATTACGCCAGGGATTGCCTTTTCTATAGTAAATTATTCAAAAAATAATTTTCTATTGTCGCAAATTTTAATTACGCCAGGGATTGCCTTTTCTATAGTAAATTATTCAAAAAATAATTTTCTACTGTCGCAAATTTTAATTACGCCAGGAATTGCCTTTTCTATAGTAAATTATTCAAAAAATAATTTTCTACTGTCGCAAATTTTAAGTGCGCCAGGGATTGCCTTTTCTATAGTAAATTATTCAAAAAATAATTTTCTACTGTCGCAAATTTTAATTACGCCAGGGATTGCCTTTTCTATAGTAAATTTCTCACAAATTAATTTTCTACTGTCGCAAATTTTAATTGCGCCAGGGATTGCCTTTTCTATAATAAATTATTCAAAAAATAATTTTATACTGTCGCAAATTTTAATTACGCCAGGTAAATTTTTCACAAATTAATTTTCTATTGTCGCAAATTTTAATTACGCCAGGGATTGCCTTTTCTATAGTAAATTATTCAAAAAATAATTTTCTACTGTCGCAAATTTTAATTACGCCAGGGATTGGCTTTTCTATAGTAAATTATTCAAAAAATAATTTTCTACTGTCGCAAATTTTAATTACGCCAGGGATTGCCTTTTCTATAGTAAATTATTCAAAAAATAATTTTTTACTTTCGCAAATTTCAATTTCGCCAGGTAAATTTTTCACAAATTAATTTTCTACTGTCGCAAATTTTAATTATGCCAGGCAAATTTTTCACAAATTAATTATCTACTGTCGCAAATTTTAATTACGCCAGCGATTGCCTTTTCTATAGTAAATTATTCAAAAAATAATTTTATACTGTCGCAAATTTTAATTACGCCAGGGATTGCCTTTTCTATAGTAAATTATTCAAAAAATAATTTTATACTGTCGCAAATTTTAATTACGCCAGGGATTGCCGTTTCTATAGTAAATTATTCAAAAAATAATTTTCTACTGTCGCAAATTTTAATTACGCCAGGGATTGCCTCTTCTATAGTAAATTATTCAAAAAATAATTTTCTACTGTCGCAAATTTTAATTACGCCAGGGATTGCCTTTTCTATAGTAAATTATTCAAAAAATAATTTTATACTGTCGCAAATTTTAATTAGGCCAGGGATTGCCTTTTCTATAGTAAATTATTCAAAAAATAATTTTCTACTGTCGCAAATCTTAATTACGCCAGGGATTGCCTTTTCTATAGTAAATTATTCAAAAAATAATTTTTTACTCTCACAAATTTCAATTTCGCCAGGTAAATTTTTCACAAATTAATTTTCTACTGTCGCAAATTTTAATTACGCCAGGGATTGCCTTTTCTATAGTAAATTATTCAAAAAATAATTTTATACTGTCGCAAATTTTAATTACGCCAGGGATTGCCTTTCTATAGTAAATTATTCAAAAAATAATTTTCTACTGTCGCAAATTTTAATTACGCCAGGGCTTGCCTTTTCTATAGTAAATTATTCAAAAAATAATTTTCTACTGTCGCAAATTTTAATTACGCCAGGGATTGCCTTTTCTATAGTAAACTTTTCAAAAAATAATTTTTTACTCTCGCAAATTTCAATTTCGCCAGGTAAATTTTTCACAAATTAATTTTCTACTGTCGCAAATTTTAATTACGCCAGGGATTGCCTTTTCTATAGTAAATTATTCAAAAAATAATTTTATACTGTCGTAAATTTTAATTACGCCAGGGATTGCCTTTTCTATAGTAAATTATTCAAAAAATAATTTTCTACTGTCGCAAATTTTAATTACGCCAGGGATTGCCTTTTCTATAGTAAGTTATTCAAAAAATAATTTTCTACTGTCGCAGATTTTAATTGCGCCAGCGATTGCCTTTTGTATATAGTAAATTTCTCACAAATTAATTTTTTACTCTCGCAAATTTCAATTTCGCCAGGTAAATTTTTCACAAATTAATTTTCTACTGTCGCAAATTTTAATTACGCCAGGTAAATTTTTCACAAATTAATTATCTACTGTCGCAAATTTTAATTACGCCAGCGATTGCCTTTTCTATTGTAAATTATTCAAAAAATAATTTTATACTGTCGCAAATTTTAATTACGCCAGGGATTGCCTTTTCTATAGTAAATTATTCAAAAAATAATTTTCTACTGTCGCAAATTTTAATTACGCCAGGGATTGCCTTTTCTATAGTAAATTATTCAAAAAATAATTTTATACTGTCGCAAATTTTAATTACGCCAGGGATTGCCTTTTCTATAGTAAATTATTCAAAAAATAATTTTCTACTGTCGCAAATTTTAATTACGCCAGGGATTGCCTTTTCTATAGTAAATTATTCAAAAAATAATTTTCTACTGTCGGAAATTTTAATTGCGCCAGGGATTGCCTTTTCTATATAGTAAATTTCTCACAAATTAATTTTCTACTGTCGCAAATTTTAATTGCGCCAGGGATTGCCTTTTCTATAGTAAATTATTCAAAAAATAATTTTATACTGTCGCAAATTTTAATTACGCCAGGTAAATTTTTCACAAATTAATTTTCTATTGTCGCAAATTTTAATTACGCCAGGGATTGCCTTTTCTATAGTAAATTATTCAAAAAATAATTTTATACTGTCGCAAATTTTAATTACGCCAGGGATTGCCTTTTCTATAGTAAATTATTCAAAAAATAATTTTCTACTGTCGCAAATTTTAATTACGCCAGGGATTGCCTTTTCTATAGTAAATTATTCAAAAAATAATTGTCTACTGTCGCAAATTTTAATTACGCCAGGGATTGCCTTTTCTATAGTAAATTTTGCAAAAAATAATTTTTTACTCTCGCAAATTTCAATTTCGCCAGGTAAATTTTTCACAAATTAATTTTTTACTGTCGCAAATTTTAAGTGCGCCAGGGATTGCCTTTTCTATAGTAAATTATCCAAAAAATAATTTTCTACTGTCGCAAATTTTAATTACGCCAGGGATTGCCTTTTCTATAGTAAATTATTCAAAAAATAATTTTCTACTGTCGCAAATTTTAAGTGCGACAGGGATTGCCTTTTCTATAGTAAATTATTCAAAAAATAATTTTATACTGTCGCAAATTTTAATTGCGCCAGGGATTGCCTTTTCTATAGTAAATTATTCAAAAAATAATTTTCTACTGTCGCAAATTTTAATTACGCCAGGGATTGCCTTTTCTATAGTAAATTATTCAAAAAATAATTTTCTACTGTCGCAAATTTTAATTACGCCAGGGATTGCCTTTTCTATAGTAAATTATTCAAAAAATAATTTTCTACTGTCGCAAATTTTAATTACGCCAGGGATTGCCTTTTCTATAGTAAATTATTCAAAAAATAATTTTCTACTGTCGCAAATTTTAATTACGCCAGGGATTGCCTTTTCTATAGTAAATTATTCAAAAAATAATTTTCTACTGTCGCAAATTTTAATTACGCCAGGAATTGCCTTTTCTATAGTAAATTATTCAAAAAATAATTTTCTACTGTCGCAAATTTTAATTACGCCAGGGATTGCCTTTTCTATAGTAAATTATTCAAAAAATAATTTTTTACTCTCGCAAATTTCAATTTCGCCAGGTAAATTTTTCACAAATTAATTTTCTACTGTCGCAAATTTTACTTACGCCAGGTAAATTTTTCACAAATTAATTATCTACTGTCGCAAATTTTAATTACGCCAGCGATTGCCTTTTCTATAGTAAATTATTCAAAAAATAATTTTATACTGCCGCAAATTTTAATTACGCCAGGCATTGCCTTTTCTATAGTAAATTATTCAAAAAATAATTTTCTACTGTCGCAAATTTTAATTACGCCAGGGATTGCCTTTTCTATAGTAAATTATTCAAAAAATAATTTTATACTGTCGCAAATTTTAATTACACCAGGTAAATTTTTCACAAATTAATTTTCTACAGTCGCAAATTTTAATTACGCCAGGGATTGCCTTTTCTATAGTAAATTATTCAAAAAATAATTTTCTACTTTCGCAAATTTTAATTACGCCAGGGATTGCCTTTTCTATAGTAAATTATTCAAAAAATAATTTTTTACTCTCGCAAATTTCAATTTCGCCAGGTAAATTTTTCACAAATTAATTTTCTACTGTCGCAAATTTTAATTACGCCAGGTAAATATTTCACAAATTAATTATCTACTGTCGCAAATTTTAATTACGCCAGCGATTGCCTTTTCTATAGTAAATTATTCAAAAAATAATTTTATACTGTCGCAAATTTTAATTACGCCAGGCATTGCCTTTTCTATAGTAAATTATTCAAAAAATAATTTTCTACTGTCGCAAATTTTAATTACGCCAGGAATTGCCTTTTCTATAGTAAATTATTCAAAAAATAATTTTCTACTGTCGCAAATTTTAATTACGCCAGGGATTGCCTTTTCTATAGTAAATTATTCAAAAAATAATTTTTTACTCTCGCAAATTTCAATTTCGCCAGGTAAATTTTTCACAAATTTTAATTACGCCAGGTAAATTTTTCACAAATTAATTATCTACTGTCGCAAATTTTAATTACGCCAGCGATTGCCTTTTCTATAGTAAATTATTCAAAAAATAATTTTATACTGTCGCAAATTTTAATTACGCCAGGCATTGCCTTTTCTATAGTAAATTATTCAAAAAATAATTTTCTACTGTCGCAAATTTTAATTACGCCAGGGATTGCCTTTTCTATAGTAAATTATTCAAAAAATAATTTTATACTGTCGCAAATTTTAATTACGCCAGGTAAATTTTTCACAAATTAATTTTCTACAGTCGCAAATTTTAATTACGCCAGGGATTGCCTTTTCTATAGTAAATTATTCAAAAAATAATTTTCTACTTTCGCAAATTTTAATTACGCCAGGGATTGCCTTTTCTATAGTAAATTATTCAAAAAATAATTTTTTACTCTCGCAAATTTCAATTTCGCCAGGTAAATTTTTCACAAATTAATTTTCTACTGTCGCAAATTTTAATTACGCCAGGTAAATTTTTCACAAATTAATTATCTACTGTCGCAAATTTTAATTACGCCAGCGATTGCCTTTTCTATAGTAAATTATTCAAAAAATAATTTTATACTGTCGCAAATTTTAATTACGCCAGGCATTGCCTTTTCTATAGTAAATTATTCAAAAAATAATTTTTTACTCTCGCAAATTTCAATTTCGCCAGGTAAATTTTTCACAAATTAATTTTCTACTGTCGCAAATTTTAATTACGCCAGGTAAATTTTTCACAAATTAATTATCTACTGTCGCAAATTTTAATTACGCCAGGGATTGCCTTTTCTATAGTAAATTATTCAAAAAATAATTTTCTACTGTCGCAAATTTTAAGTGCGACAGGGATTGCCTTTTCTATAGTAAATTATTCAAAAAATAATTTTATACTGTCGCAAATTTTAATTGCGCCAGGGATTGCCTTTTCTATAGTAAATTATTCAAAAAATAATTTTCTACTGTCGCAAATTTTAATTACGCCAGGGATTGCCTTTTCTATAGTAAATTATTCAAAAAATAATTTTCTACTGTCGCAAATTTTAATTACGCCAGGGATTGCCTTTTCTATAGTAAATTATTCAAAAAATAATTTTCTACTGTCGCAAATTTTAATTACGCCAGGGATTGCCTTTTCTATAGTAAATTATTCAAAAAATAATTTTCTACCGTCGCAAATTTTAATTACGCCAGGGATTGCCTTTTCTATAGTAAATTATTCAAAAAATAATTTTCTACTGTCGCAAATTTTAATTACGCCAGGAATTGCCTTTTCTATAGTAAATTATTCAAAAAATAATTTTCTACTGTCGCAAATTTTAATTACGCCAGGATTTGCCTTTTCTATAGTAAATTATTCAAAAAATAATTTTTTACTCTCGCAAATTTCAATTTCGCCAGGTAAATTTTTCACAAATTAATTTTCCACTGTCGCAAATTTTAATTACGCCAGGTAAATTTTTCACAAATTAATTATCTACTGTCGCAAATTTTAATAACGCCAGCGATTGCCTTTTCTATAGTAAATTATTCAAAAAATAATTTTATACTGTCGCAAATTTTAATTACGCCAGGCATTGCCTTTTCTATAGTAAATTATTCAAAAAATAATTTTCTACTGTCGCAAATTTTAATTACGCCAGGGATTGCCTTTTCTATAGTAAATTATTCAAAAAATAATTTTATACTGTCGCAAATTTTAATTACGCCAGGTAAATTTTTCACAAATTAATTTTCTACAGTCGCAAATTTTAATTACGCCAGGGATTGCCTTTTCTATAGTAAATTATTCAAAAAATAATTTTCTACTTTCGCAAATTTTAATTACGCCAGGGATTGCCTTTTCTATAGTAAATTATTCAAAAAATAATTTTTTACTCTCGCAAATTTCAATTTCGCCAGGTAAATTTTTCACAAATTAATTTTCTACTGTCGCAAATTTTAATTACGCCAGGTAAATTTTTCACAAATTAATTATCTACTGTCGCAAATTTTAATTACGCCAGCGATTGCCTTTTCTATAGTAAATTATTCAAAAAATAATTTTATACTGTCGCAAATTTTAATTACGCCAGGCATTGCCTTTTCTATAGTAAATTATTCAAAAAATAATTTTTTACTCTCGCAAATTTCAATTTCGCCAGGTAAATTTTTCACAAATTAATTTTCTACTGTCGCAAATTTTAATTACGCCAGGTAAATTTTTCACAAATTAATTATCTACTGTCGCAAATTTTAATTACGCCAGGGATTGCCTTTTCTATAGTAAATTTCTCACAAATTAATTTTCTATTGTCGCAAATTTTAATTGCGCCAGGGATTGCCTTTTCTATAGTAAATTATTCAAAAAATAATTTTATACTGTCGCAAATTTTAATTACGCCAGGGAAATTTTTCACAAATTAATTTTCTACAGTCGCAAATTTTAATTACGCCAGGGATTGCCTTTTCTATAGTAAATTATTCAAAAAATAATTTTCTACTTTCGCAAATTTTAATTACGCCAGGGATTGCCTTTTCTATAGTAAATTATTCAAAAAATAATTTTCTACTGTCGCAAATTTTAATTACGCCAGGGATTGCCTTTTCTATAGTAAATTATTCAAAAAATAATTTTTTACTCTCGCAAATTTCAATTTCGCCAGGTAAATTTTTCACAAATTAATTTTCTACTGTCGCAAATTTTAATTACGCCAGGTAAATTTTTCACAAATTAATTATCTACTGTCGCAAATTTTAATTATGCCAGCGATTGCCTTTTCTATAGTAAATTATTCAAAAAATAATTTTCTACTTTCGCAAATTTTAATTACGCCAGGGATTGCCTTTTCTGTAGTAAATTATTCAAAAAATAATTTTCTACTGTCGCAAATTTTAATTACGCCAGGGATTGCCTTTTCTATAGTAAATTATTCAAAAAATAATTTTATACTGTCGCAAATTTTAATTACGCCAGGGAAATTTTTCACAAATTAATTTTCTACAGTCGCAAATTTTAATTACGCCAGGGATTGCCTTTTCTATAGTAAATTATTCAAAAAATAATTTTCTACTTTCGCAAATTTTAATTACGCCAGGGATTGCCTTTTCTATAGTAAATTATTCAAAAAATAATTTTCTACTGTCGCAAATTTTAATTACGCCAGGGATTGCCTTTTCTATAGTAAATTATTCAAAAAATAATTTTCTACTTTCGCAAATTTTAATTACGCCAGGCATTGCCTTTTCTATAGTAAATTATTCAAAAAATAATTTTCTACTGTCGCAAATTTTAATTACGCCAGGGATTGCCTTTTCTATAGTAAATTATTCAAAAAATAATTTTATACTGTCGCAAATTTTAATTACGCCAGGGATTGCCGTGTCTATAGTAAATTATTCAAAAAATAATTTTCTACTGTCGCAAATTTTAATTACGCCAGGGATTGCCTTTTCTATAGTAAATTATTCAAAAAATAATTTTCTACTGTCGCAAATTTTAATTGCGCCAGGGATTGCATTTTCTATATAGTAAATTTCTCACAAATTAATTTTCTACTGTCGCAAATTTTAATTGCGCCAGGGATTGCCTTTTCTATAGTCAATTATTCAAAAAATAATTTTATACTGTCGCAAATTTTAATTACGCCAGGTAAATTTTTCACAAATTAATTTTCTACTGTCGCAAATTTTAATTACGCCAGGGATTGCCTTTTCTATAGTAAATTATTCAAAAAATAATTTTATACTGTCGCAAATTTTAATTACGCCAGGGATTGCCTTTTCTATAGTAAATTATTCAAAAAATAATTTTCTACTGTCGCAAATTTTAATTACGCCAGGGATTGCCTTTTCTATAGTAAATTATTCAAAAAATAATTTTCTACTGTCGCAAATTTTAATTACGCCAGGGATTGCCTTTTCTATATAGTAAATTTCTCACAAATTAATTTTCTACTGTCGCAAATTTTAATTGCGCCAGGGATTGCCTTTTCTATAGTAAATTATTCAAAAAATAATTTTATACTGTCGCAAATTTTAATTACGCCAGGTAAATTTTTCACAAATTAATTTTCTACTGTCGCAAATTTTAATTACGCCAGGGATTGCCTTTTCTATAGTAAATTATTCAAAAAATAATTTTATACTGTCGCAAATTTTAATTACGCCAGGGATTGCCTTTCTATAGTAAATTATTCAAAAAATAATTTTCTACTGTCGCAAATTTTAATTACGCCAGGGATTGCCTTTTCTATAGTAAATTATTCAAAAAATAATTTTCTACTGTCGCAAATTTTAATTACGCCAGGGATTGCCTTTTCTATAGTAAACTTTTCAAAAAATAATTTTTTACTCTCGCAAATTTCAATTTCGACAGGTAAATTTTTCACAAATTAATTTTCTACTGTCGCAAATTTTAATTACGCCAGGGATTGCCTTTTCTATAGTAAATTATTCAAAAAATAATTTTATACTGTCGCAAATTTTAATTACGCCAGGGATTGCCTTTTCTATAGTAAATTATTCAAAAAATAATTTTCTACTGTCGCAAATTTTAATTACGCCAGGGATTGCCTTTTCTATAGTAAGTTATTCAAAAAATAATTTTCTACTGTCGCAGATTTTAATTGCGCCAGCGATTGCCTTTTCTATATAGTAAATTTCTCACAAATTAATTTTTTACTCTCGGAAATTTCAATTTCGCCAGGTAAATTTTTCACAAATTAATTTTCTACTGTCGCAAATTTTAATTACGCCAGGTAAATTTTTCACAAATTAATTATCTACTGTCGCAAATTTTAATTACGCCAGCGATTGCCTTTTCTATAGTAAATTATTCAAAAAATAATTTTATACTCTCGCAAATTTTAATTACGCCAGGGATTGCCTTTTCTATAGTAAATTATTCAAAAAAGAATTTTCTACTGTCGCAAATTTTAATTACGCCAGGGATTGCCTTTTCTATAGTAAATTATTCAAAAAATAATTTTATACTGTCGCAAATTTTAATTACGCCAGGGATTGCCTTTTCTATAGTAAATTATTCAAAAAATAATTTTCTACTGTCGCAAATTTTAATTACGCCAGGGATTGCCTTTTCTATAGTAAATTATTCAAAAAATAATTTTCTACTGTCGCAAATTTTAATTACGCCAGGGATTGCCTTTTCTATATAGTAAATTTCTCACAAATTAATTTTCTACTGTCGCAAATTTTAATTGCGCCAGGGATTGCCTTTCTATAGTAAATTATTCAACAAATAATTTTATACTGTCGCAAATTTTAATTACGCCAGGTAAATTTTTCACAAATTAATTTTCTACTGTCGCAAATTTTAATTACGCCAGGGATTGCCTTTTCTATAGTAAATTTTGCAAAAAATAATTTTTTACTCTCGCAAATTTCAATTTCGCCAGGTAAATTTTTCACAAATTAATTTTTTATTGTCGCAAATTTTAAGTTCGCCAGGGATTGCCTTTTCTATAGTAAATTATTCAAAAAATAATTTTCTACTGTCGCAAATTTTAATTACGCCAGGGATTGCCTTTTCTATAGTAAATTATTTAAAAAAATAATTTTCTACTGTCGCAAATTTTAAGTGCGACAGGGATTGCCTTTTCTATAGTAAATTATTCAAAAAATAATTTTATACTGTCGCAAATTTTAATTGCGCCAGGGATTGCCTTTTCTATAGTAAATTATTCAAAAAATAATTTTCTACTGTCGCAAATTTTAATTACGCCAGGGATTGCCTTTTCTATAGTAAATTATTCAAAAAATAATTTTTTACTCACGCAAATTTCAATTTCGCCAGGTAAATTTTTCACAAATTAATTTTCTACTGTCGCAAATTTTAATTACGCCAGGGATTGCCTTTTCTATAGTAAATTATTCAAAAAATAATTTTCTTCTGTCGCAAATTTTAATTACGCCAGGGATTGCCTTTTCTATAGTAAATTATTCAAAAAATAATTTTCTACTGTCGCAAATTTTAATTACGCCAGGGATTGCCTTTTCTATAGTAAATTATTCAAAAAATAATTTTCTACTGTCGCAAATTTTAATTACGCCAGGGATTGCCTTTTCTATAGTAAATTATTCAAAAAATAGTTTTCTACTGTCGCAAATTTTAATTACGCCAGGGATTGCCTTTTCTTTAGTAAATTATTCAAAAAAATAATTTTCTACTGTCGCAAATTTTAATTACGCCAGGGATTGCCTTTTCTATAGTAAATTATTCAAAAAATAATTTTCTACTGTCGCAAATTTTAATTACGCCAGGGATTGCCTTTTCTATAGTAAATTATTCAAAAAATTATTTTTCTACTGTCGCAAATTTTAATTACGCCAGGAATTGCCTTTTCTATAGTAAATTATTCAAAAAATAATTTTCTACTGTCGCAAATTTTAAGTGCGCCAGGGATTGCCTTTTCTATAGTAAATTATTCAAAAAATAATTTTATACTGTCGCAAATTTTAATTGCGCCAGGGATTGCCTTTTCTATAGTAAATTATTCAAAAAATAATTTTATACTGTCGCAAATTTTAATTACGCCAGGGATTGCCTTTTCTATAGTAAATTATTCAAAAAATAATTTTCTACTGTCGCAAATTTTAATTACGCCAGGGATTGCCTTTTCTATAGTAAATTATTCAAAAAATAATTTTCTACTGTCGCAAATTTTAATTACGCCAGGGATTGCCTTTTCTATAGTAAATTATTCAAAAAATAATTTTCTACTGTCGCAAATTTTAATTACGCCAGGGATTGCCTTTTCTATAGTAAATTATTCAAAAAATAATTTTCTACTGTCGCAAATTTTAATTACGCCAGGGATTGCCTTTTCTATAGTAAATTATTCAAAAAATAATTTTCTACTGTCGCAAATTTTAATTACGCCAGGGATTGCCTTTTCTATAGTAAATTATTCAAAAAATAATTTTCTACTGTCGCAGAATTTAAGTGCGCCAGGGATTGCCTTTTCTATAGTAAATTTCTCACAAATTAATTTTCTACTGTCGCAAATTTTAATTACGCCAGGGATTGCCTTTTCTATAGTAAATTATTCAAAAAATAATTTTTTACTCTCGCAAATTTCAATTTCGCCAGGTAAATTTTTCACAAATTAATTTTCTACTGTCGCAAATTGTAATTGCGCCAGGGATTGCCTTTTCTATAGTAAATTATTCAAAAATAATTTTCTACTGTCGCAAATTTTAATTACGCCAGGGATTGCCTTTTCTATAGTAAATTATTCAAAAAATAATTTTCAACTGTCGCAAATTTTAATTGCGCCAGGGATTGCCTTTTTTATAGTAAACTTTTCAAAAAATAATTTTCTACTGTCGCCAATTTTAATTGCGCCAGGGATTGCCTTTTCTATAGTAAATTATTCAAAAAATAATTTTCTACTCTCGCAAATTTTAATTACGCCAGGGATTGCCTTTTCTATAGCAAATTATTCAAAAAATAGATTTCTACTGTCGCAAATTTTAAGCGCGCCAGGGATTGCCTTTTCTATAGTAAATTATTCAAAAAATAATTTTATACTGTCGCAAATTTTAATTACGCCAGGGATTGCCTTTTTATAGTAAATTATTCAAAAAATAATTTTCTACTGTCGCAAATTTTAATTACGCCAGGGATTGCCTTTTCTATAGTAAATTATTCAAAAAATAATTTTCTACTGTCGCAAATTTTAATTACGCCAGGGATTGCCTTTTCTATAGTAAACTTTTCAAAAAATAATTTTTTACTCTCGCAAATTTCAATTTCGCCAGGTAAATTTTTCACAAATTAATTTTCTACTGTCGCAAATTTTAATTACGCCAGGGATTGCCTTTTCTATAGTAAATTATTCAAAAAATAATTTTCTACTGTCGCAAATTTTAATTACGCCAGGGATTGCCTTTTCTAAAGTAAATTACTCAAAAAATAATTTTCAACTGTCGCAAATTTTAATTGCGCCAGGGATTGCCTTTTCTATAGTAAACATTTCAAAAAAATAATTTTCTACTGTCGCAAATTTTAATTGCGCCAGGGATTGCCTTTTCTATAGTAAATTATTCAAAAAATAATTTTCTACTGTCGCAAATTTTAATTACGCCAGGGATTGCCTTTTCTATAGTAAATTATTCAAAAAATAAGTTTCTACTGTCGCAAATTTTAAGTGCGCCAGGGATTGCCTTTTCTATAGTAAAATATTCAAAAAATAATTTTATACTGTCGCAAAATTTAATTGCGCCAGGGATTGCCTTTTCTATAGTAAATTATTCAAAAAATAATTTTATACTGTCGCAAATTTTAATTACGCCAGGGATTGCCTTTTCTATAGCAAATTATTCAAAAAATAATTTTCTACTGTCGCAAATTTTAATTACGCCAGGGATTGCCTTTTCTATAGTAAATTATTCAAAAAATAATTTTCTACTGTCGCAAATTTTAATTACGCCAGGGATTGCCTTTTCTATAGTAAATTTCACACAAATTAATTTTCTACTGTCGCAAATTTTAACTGCGCGAGGGATTGCCTTTTCTATAGTAAATTATTAAAAAAATAATTTTATACTGTCTCAAATTTTAATTACGCCAGGGATTGCCTTTTCTATAGTAAATTATTAAAAAAATAATTTTATACTGTCGCAAATTTTAATTACGCCAGGGATTGCCTTTTCTATAGTAAATTATTCAAAAAATAATTTTTTACTCTCGCAAATTTCAAATTCGCCAGGTAAATTTTTCACAAATTAGTTTTCTACTGTCGCAAATTTTAATTACGCCAGGGATTGCCTTTTCTATAGTAAATTATTCAAAAAATAATTTTATACTGTCGCAAAATTTAATTGCGCCAGGGATTGCCTTTTCTATAGTAAATTATTCAAAAAATAATTTTCTACTGTCGCAAATTTTAATTACGCCAGGGATTGCCTTTTCTATAGTAAAATACTCAAAAAATAATTTTCAACTGTCGCAAATTTTAATTGCGCCAGGGATTGCCTTTTCTATAGTAAACTTTTCAAAAATTAATTTTCTACTGTCGCAAATTTTAATTGCGCCAGGGATTGCCTTTTCTATAGTAAATTATTCAAAAAATAATTTTCTACTGTCGCAAATTTTAATTATGCCAGGGATTGCCTTTTCTATAGTAAATTATTCAAAAAATAATTTTCTACTGTCGCAAATTTTAAGTGCGCCAGGGATTGCCTTTTCTATAGTAAATTATTCAAAAAATAATTTTATACTGTCGCAAATTTTAATTGCGCCAGGGATTGCCTTTTCTATAGTAAATTATTCAAAAAATAATTTTATACTGTCGCAAATTTTAATTACGCCAGGGATTGCCGTTTCTATAGCAAATTATTCAAAAAATAATTTTCTACTGTTGCAAATTTTAATTACGCCAGGGATTTCCTTTTCTATAGTAAATTATTCAAAAAATAATTTTCTACTGTCGCAAATTTTAATTACGCCAGGGATTGCCTTTTCTATAGTAAATTTCACACAAATTAATTTTCTACTGTCGCAAATTTTAACTGCGCGAGGGATTGCCTTTTCTATAGTAAATTATTAAAAAAATAATTTTATACTGTCGCAAATTTTAATTACGCCAGGGATTGCCTTTTCTATAGTAAATTATTAAAAAAATAATTTTATACTGTCGCAAATTTTAATTACGCCAGGGATTGCCTTTTCTATAGTAAATTATTCAAAAAATAATTTTTTACTCTCGCAAATTTCAATTTCGCCAGGTAAATTTTTCACAAATTAGTTTTCTACTGTCGCAAATTTTAATTACGCCAGGGATTGCCTTTTCTATAGTAAATTATTCAAAAAATAATTTTATACTGTCGCAAATTTTAATTGCGCTAGGGATTGCCTTTTCTATAGTAAATTATTCAAAAAATAATTTTATACTGTCGCAAATTTTAATTACGCCAGGGATTGCCTTTTCTATAGTAAATTATTCAAAAAATAATTTTCTACTGTCGCAAATTTTAATTACGCCAGGGATTGCCTTTTCTATAGTAAATTATTCAAAAAATAATTTTCTACTGTCGCAAATTTTAATTACGCCAGGAATTGCCTTTTCTATAGTAAATTTCTCACAAATTAATTTTCTACTGTCGCAAATTTTAATTGCGCCAGGGATTGCCTTTTCTATAGTAAATTATTCAAAAAATAATTTTATACTGTCGCAAATTTTAATTACGCCAGGGATTGCCTTTTCTATAGCAAATTATTCAAAAAATAATTTTCTACTGTCGCAAATTTTAATTACGCCAGGGATTGCCTTTTCTATAGCAAATTATTCAAAAAATAATTTTATACTGTCGCAAATTTTAATTACGCCAGGGATTAACTTTTCTATAGTAAATTATTCAAAAAATAATTTTTTACTCTTGCATATTTCAATTTCGCCAGGTAAATTTTTCACAAATTAGTTTTCTACTGTCGCAAATTTTAATTACGCCAGGGATTGCCTTTTCTATAGTAAATTATTCAAAAAATAATTTTCTACTGTCGCAAATTTTAATTACGCCAGGGATTGCCTTTTCTATAGTAAATTATTCAAAAAATAATTTTCTACTGTCGCAAATTTTAATTACGCCAGGGATTGCCTTTTCTATAGTAAATTATTCAAAAAATAATTTTCTACTGTCGCAAATTTTAATTACGCCAGGGATTGCCTTTTCTATAGTAAACTTTTCAAAAAATAATTTTTTACTCTCGCAAATTTCAATTTCGCCAAGTAAATTTTTCACAAATTAATTTTCTACTGTCGCAAATTTTAATTACGCCAGGGATTGCCTTTTCTATAGTAAATTAGTCAAAAAATAATTTTCTACTGTCGCAAATTTTAATTACGCCAGGGATTGCCTTTTCTATAGTAAATTATTCAAAAAATAATTTTCAACTGTCGCAAATTTTAATTGCGCCAGGGATTGCCATTTCTATAGTAAACTTTTCAAAAAATAATTTTCTACTGTCGCAAATTTTAATTGCGCCAGGGATTGCCTTTTCTATAGTAAATTATTCAAAAAATAATTTTCTACTGTCGCAAATTTTAATTACGCCAGGGATTGCCTTTTCTATAGTAAATTATTCAAAAAATAATTTTATACTGTCGCAAATTTTAATTACGCCAGGGATTGCCTTTTCTATAGTAAATTATTCAAAAAATAATTTTCAACTGTCGCAAATTTTAATTGTGCCAGGGATTGCCTTTTCTATAGTAAACTTTTCAAAAAATAATTTTCTACTGTCGCAAATTTTAATTGCGCCAGGGATTGCCTTTTCTATAGTAAATTATTCAAAAAATAATTTTCTACTGTCGCAAATTTTAATTACGCCAGGGATTGCCTTTTCTATAGTAAATTATTCAAAAAATAATTTTCTACTGTCGCAAATTTTAAGTGCGCCACGGATTGCGTTTTCTATAGTAAATTATTCAAAAAATAATTTTATACAGTCGCAAATTTTAATTCCGCCAGGGATTGCCTTTTCTATAGTAAATTATTCAAAAAATAATTTTATACTGTCGCAAATTTTAATTACGCCAGGGATTGCCTTTTCTATAGTAAATTATTCAAAAAATAATTTTCTACTGTCGCAAATTTTAATTTCGCCAGGAATTGCCTTTTCTATAGTAAATTATTCAAAAAATAATTTTTTACTCTCGCAAATTTCAATTTCGCCAGGTAAATTTTTCACAAATTAATTTTTTACTGTCGCAAATTTTCAGTGCGCCAGGGATTGCCTTTTCTATAGTAAATTATTCAAAAAATAATTTTATACTGTCGCAAATTTTAATTGCGCCAGGGATTGCCTTTTCTATAGTAAATTATTCAAAAAATAATTTTATACTGTCGCAAATTTTAATTACGCCAGGGATTGCCTTTTCTATAGTAAATTATTCAAAAAATAATTTTCTACTGTCGCAAATTTTAATTACGCCAGGGATTGCCTTTTCTATAGTAAATTATTCAAAAAATAATTTTCTACTGTCGCAAATTTTAATTACGCCAGGGATTGCCTTTTCTATAGTAAATTTCTCACAAATTAATTTTCTATTGTCGCAAATTTTAATTACGCCAGGGATTGCCTTTTCTATAGTAAATTATTCAAAAAATAATTTTATACTGTCGCAAATTTTAATTGCGCCAGGGATTGCCTTTTCTATAGTAAATTATTCAAAAAATAATTTTATACTGTCGCAAATTTTAATTACGCCAGGGATTGCCTTTTCTATAGTAAATTATTCAAAAAATAATTTTCTACTGTCGCAAATTTTAATTACGCCAGGGATTGCCTTTTCTATAGTAAATTATTCAAAAAATAATTTTCTACTGTCGCAAATTTTAATTACGCCAGGGATTGCCTTTTCTATAGTAAATTTCTCACAAATTAATTTTCTATTGTCGCAAATTTTAATTACGCCAGGGATTGCCTTTTCTATAGTAAATTATTCAAAAAATAATTTTCTACTCTCGCAAATTTTAATTACGCCAGGGATTGCCTTTTCTATAGTAAATTATTCAAAAAATAATTTTCTACTGTCGCAAATTTTAATTACGCCAGGGATTTCCCTTTCTATAGTAAATTATTCAAAAAATAATTTCCTACTGTCGCAAATTTTAATTACGCCAGGGATTGCCTTTTCTATAGTAAATTATTCAAAAAATAATTTTCTACTGTCGCAAATTTTAAATATCCCAGGGATTGCCTTTTCTATAGTAAATTATTCAAAAAATAATTTTATACTGTCGCAAATTTTAATTACGCCAGGGATTGCCATTTCTATAGTAAATTATTCAAAAAATAATTTTTTACTGTCGCAAATTTTAATTACGCCAGGGATTGCCTTTTCTATAGTAAATTATTCAAAAAATAATTTTATACTGTCGCAAATTTTAAGTGCGCCAGGGATTGCCATTTCTATAGTAAATTATTCAAAAAATAATTTTCTACTGTCGCAAATTGTAATTCCGCCAGGGATTGCCTTTTCTATAGTAAATTATTCAAAAAATAATTTTTTACTGTCGCAAATTTTAATTTCGCCAGGGATTGCCTTTTCTATAGTAAATTTTGCAAAAAATAATTTTTTACTGTCGCAAATTTTAATTGCGCCAGGGATTGCCTTTTCTATAGTAAATTATTCAAAAAATAATTTTATACTGTCGCAAACTTTAAGTGCGCCAGGGATTGCCTTTTCTATAGTAAATTATTCAAAAAATATTTTTTTACTGTCGCAAATTTTAATTACGCCAGGGATTGCCTTTTCTATAGTAAATAATTCAAAAAAGAATTTTTTACTGTCGCAAATTTCAAATCCGCCAGGAATTGCCTTTTCTACAGTAAATTATGCAAAAAATAATTTTATACTGTCGCAAATTTTAATTGCGCCAGGGATTGCCTTTTCTATAGTAAATTATTCAAAAAATAATTTTTTACTGTCGCAAATTTTAATTACGCCAGGGATTGCCTTTTCTATAGTAAATTATTCAAAAAATAATTTTCTACTGTCGCAAATTTTAATTACGCCAGGGATTGCCTTTTCTATAGTAAATTTTGCAAAAAATAATTTTTTACTGTCGCAAATTTTAAATACGCCAGGGATTGCCTTTTCTATAGTAAATTATTCAAAAAATAATTTTTTACTGTCGCAAATTTTAATTACGCCACGGATTGCCTTTTCTATAGTAAATTATTCAAAAAATAATTTTATACTGTCGCAAATTTTAAGTGCGCCAGGGATTGCCATTTCTATAGTAAATTATTCAAAAAATAATTTTCTACTGTCGCAAATTGTAATTCCGCCAGGGATTGCTTTTTCTATAGTAAATTATTCAAAAAATAATTTTTTACTGTCACAAATTTTAATTACGCCAAGGATTGCCTTTTCTATAGTAAATTTTGCAAAAAATAATTTTTTACTGTCGCAAATTTTAATTGCGCCAGGAATTGCCTTTTCTATAGTAAATTATTCAAAAAATAATTTTATACTGTCGCAAATTTTAAGTGCGCCAGGGATTGCCTTTTCTATAGTAAATTATTCAAAAAATATTTTTTTACTGTCGCAAATTTTAATTACGCCAGGGATTGCCTTTTCTATAGTAAATAATTCAAAAAATAATTTTTTACTGTCGCAAATTTCAAATCCGCCAGGGATTGCCTTTTCTACAGTAAATTTTGCAAAAAATAATTTTATACTGTCGCAAATTTTAATTGCGCCAGGGATTGCCTTTTCTATAGTAAATTATTCAAAAAATAATTTTTTACTGTCGCAAATTTTAATTACGCCAGGGATTGCCTTTTCTATTATAAATTATTCAAAAAATAATTTTCTACTGTCGCAAATTTTAATTACGCCAGGGATTGCCTTTTCTATAGTAAATTATTCAAAAAATAATTTTATACTGTCGCAAATTTTAATTGCGCCAGGGATTGCCTTTTCTATAGTAAATTATTCAAAAAATAATTTTTTACTGTCGCAAATTTTAAATGCGCCAGGGATTGCCTTTTCTATAGTAAATTATTCAAAAAATAATTTTCTACTGTCGCAAATTTTAAATATCCCAGGGATTGCCTTTTCTATAGTAAATTATTCAAAAAATAATGTTTTTACTGTCGCAAATTTTAATTGCGCCAGGGATTGCCTTTTCTATAGTAAATTATTCAAAAAATAATTTTATACTGTCGCAAATTTTAAGTGCGCCAGGGATTGCCTTTTCTATAGTAAATTATTCAAAAAATAATTTTTTACTGTCGCAAATTTTAATTACGCCAGGGATTGCCTTTTCTATAGTAAATTTTGTAAAAAATAATTTTCAACTGTCGCAAATTTTAAATACGCCAGGGATTGCCTTTTCTATAGTAAATTATTCAAAAAATAATTTTCTACTGTCGCAAATTTTAATTACGCCAGGGATTGCCTTTTCTATAGTAAATTATTCAAAAAATAATTTTCAACTGTCGCAAATTTTAACTGCGCCAGGGATTGCCTTTTCTATAGTAAATTATTCAAAAAATAATTTTCTACTGTCGCAAATTATAAATATCTCAGGGATTGCCTTTTCTATAGTAAATTATTCAAAAAATATTTTTTACTGTCGCAAATTTTAATTGCGCCAGGCATTGCCTTTTCTATAGTAAATTATTCAAAAAATAATTTTATACTGTCGCAAATTTTAAGTGCGCCAGGGATTGCCTTTTCTATAGTAAATTATTCAAAAAATAATTTTTTACTGTCGCAAATTTTAATTGCGCCAGGGATTGCCTTTTCTATAGTAAATTTTGCAAAAAATAATTTTATACTGTCGCAAATTTTAATTACGCCAGGGATTGCCTTTTCTATAGTAAATTATTCAAAAAATAATTTTCTACTGTCGCAAATTTTAATTACGCCAGGGATTGCCTTTTCTATAGTAAATTTTGCAAAAAAATAATTTTTTACTGTCGCAAATTTTAAATATCCCAGGGATTGCCTTTTCTATAGTAAATTATTCAAAAAATAATTTTATACTGTTGCAAATTTTAATTAGGCCAGGGATTGCCTTTTCGATAGTAAATTTTGCAAAAAATAATTTTTTACTGTCGCAAATTTTAAATACGCCAGGGATTGCCTTTTCTATAGTAAATTATTCAAAAAATAATTTCTTACTGTCGCAAATTTTAAATACGCCAGGCATTGCCATTTCTATAGTAAATTTTGCAAAAAATAATTTTTTACTGTCGCAAATTTTAAATACGCCAGGGATTGCCTTTTCTATAGTAAATTATTCAAAAAATAATTTTTTACTGTCGCGAATTTTAATTACGCCAGGGATTGCCTTTTCTATATTAAATTATTCAAAAAATAATTTTCTACTGTCGCAAATTTTAATTACGCCAGGGATTGCCTTTTCTATAGTAAATTTTGCAAAAAATAATTTTTTGCTGTCGCAAATTTTAAATACGCCAGGGATTGCCTTTTCTATAGTAAATTATTCAAAAAATAATTTTCTACTGTCGCAAATTTTAATTACGCCAGGGATTGCCTTTTCTATAGTAAATTATTCAAAAAATAATTTTCTACTGTCGCAAATTTTAATTACGCCAGGGATTGCCTTTTCTATAGTAAATTATTCAAAAAATAATTTTATACTGTCGCAAATTTTAATTACGCCAGGGATTGCGTTTTCTATAGTAAATTATTCAAAAAATAATTTTTTACTGTCGCAAATTTTAAGTGCGCCAGGGATTGCCTTTTCTATAGTAAATTATTCAAAAAATAATTTTTTACTGTTGCAAATTTTAAATACGCCACGGATTGCCTTTTCTATAGTAAATTATTCAAAATATAATTTTCAACTGTCGCAAATTTTAATTACGCCAGGGATTGCCTTTTCTATAGTAAATTATTCAAAAAATAATTTTCTACTGTCGCAAATTTTAAATACGCCAGGGATTGCCTTTTCTATTGTAAATTATTCAAAAAATAATTTTCAACTGTCGCAAGTTTTAATTGCGCCAGGGATTGCCTTTTCTATAGTAAATTATTCAAAAAATAATTTTATACTGTCGCAAATTTTAATTACGCCAGGGATTGCCTTTTCTATAGTAAATTATTCAAAAAATAATTTTTTTACTGTCGCAAATTTTAAATACGCCAGGGATTGCCTTTTCTATAGTAAATTTCTCACAAATTTATTTTTTTACTGTCGCAAATTTTAAATATCCCAGGGATTGCCTTTTCTATAGTAATTTATTCAAAAAATAATTTTATACTGTCGCAAATTTTAAGTGCGCCAGGGATTGCCTTTTCTATAGTAAATTATTCAAAAAATAATTTTTTACTGTCGCAAATTTTAATTGCGCCAGGGATTGCCTTTTCTATAGTAAATTTTGCAAAAAAATAATTTTTTACTGTCGCAAATTTTAAATACGCCAGGGATTGCCTTTTCTATAGTAAATTATTCAAAAAATAATTTTTTACTGTCGCAAATTTTAATTACGCCAGGGATTGCCTTTTCTATAGTAAATTATTCAAAAAATAATTTTCAACTGTCGCAAATTTTAATTGCGCCAGGGATTGCCTTTTCTATAGTAAATTATTCAAAAAATAATTTTATACTGTCGCAAATTTTAAATACGCCAGGGATTGCCTTTTCTATAGTAAATTTCTCACAAATTAATTTTTTACTGTCGCAAATTTTAAATATCCCAGGGATTGCCTTTTCTATAGTAAATTATTCAAAAAATAATTTTATACTGTCGCAAATTTTAAGTGCGCCAGGGATTGCCTTTTCTATAGTAAATTATTCAAAAAATAATTTTTTATTGTCGCAAATTTTAATTGCGCCAGGGATTGCCTTTTCTATAGTAAATTTTGAAAAAAATAATTTTTTACTGTCGCAAATTTTAAATACGCCAGGGATTGCCTTTTCTATAGTAAATTATTCAAAAAATAATTTTTTACTGTCGCAAATTTTAATTACGCCAGGGATTGCCTTTTCTATAGTAAATTATTCAAAAAATAATTTTCAACTGTCGCAAATTTTAATTGCGCCAGGGATTGCCTTTTCTATAGTAAATTATTCAAAAAATAATTTTCTACTGTCGCAAATTTTAATTACGCCAGGGATTGCCTTTTATATAGTAAATTTTGCAAAAAAATAATTGTTTACTGTCGCAAATTTTAAATATCCCAGGGATTGCCTTTTCTATAGTAAATTATTCAAAAAATAATTTTCTACTGTCGCAAATTTTAATTACGCCAGGGATTGCCTTTTCTATAGTAAATTACTCAAAAAATAATTTTCTACTGTCGCAAATTTTAATTACGCCAGGGATTGCCTTTTCTATAGTAAATTATTCAAAAAATAATTTTTTACTGTCGCAAGTTTTAAGTGCGCCAGGGATTGCCTTTTCTATAGTAAATTTCTCACAAATTAATTTTTACTGTCGCAAATTTTAAATATCCCAGGGATTGCCTTTTCTATAGTAAATTATTCAAAAAATAATTTTATACTGTCGCAAATTTTAATTACGCCAGGGATTGCCTTTTCTATAGTAAATTACTCAAAAAATAATTTTCTACTGTCGCAAATTTTAATTACGCCAGGGATTGCCTTTTCTATAGTAAATTATTCAAAAAATAATTTTATACTGTCGCAAATTTTAATTACGCCAGGGATTGCCTTTTCTATAGTAAATTATTCAAAAAATAATTTTTTACTGTCGCAAATTTTAAGTGCGCCAGGGATTGCGTTTTCTACAGTAAATTTCTCACAAATTAATTTTTTACTGTCGCAAATTTTAATTACGCCAGGGATTGCCTTTTCTATAGTAAATTATTCAAAAAATAATTTTATACTGTCGCAAATTTTAATTACGCCAGGGATTGCCTTTTCTATAGTAAATTATTCAAAAAACAATTTTTTACTGTCGCAAATTTTAAGTGCGCCAGGGATTGCCTTTTCTATAGTAAATTATTCAAAAAATAATTTTCTACTGTCGCAAATTGTAATTGCGCCAGGGATTGCCTTTTCTATAGTAAATTATTCAAACAATAATTTTTTACTGTCGCAAATTTTAATTACGCCAGGGATTGCCTTTTCTATAGTAAATTTTGCAAAAAATAATTTTTTACTGTCTCAAATTTTAATTGAGCCAGGGATTGCCTTTTCTATAGTAAATTATTCAAAAAATAATTTTTTACTGTCGCAAATTTTAATTACGCCAGGGATTGCCTTTTCTATAGTAAATTATTCAAAAAATAATTTTATACTGTCGCAGATTTTAATTACGCCAGGGATTGTCTTTTCTATAGTAAATTTTGCAAAAAAATAATTTTTTACTGTCGCAAATTTTAAATATCCCAGGGATTGCTTTTTCTATAGTAAATTATTCAAAAAATAATTTTCTACTGTCGCAAATTTTAATTACGCCAGGGATTGCCTTTTCTATAGTAAATTATTCAAAAAATAATTTTATACTGTTGCAAATTTTAATTACGCCAGGGATTGCCTTTTCTATAGTAAATTTTGCAAAAAAATATTTTTTTACTGTCGCAAATTTTAATTACGCCAGGGATTGCCTTTTCTATAGTAAATTATTCAAAAAATAATTTTATACTGTCGCAAATTTTAATTACGCCAGGGATTGCCTTTTCTATAGTAAATTATTCAAAAAATAATTTTTTACTGTCGCAAATTTTAATTGCGCCAGGGAATGCCTTTTCTATAGTAAATTATTCAAAAAATAATTTTTACTTTCGCAAATTTCAAATCCGCCAGGGATTGCCTTTTCTATAGTAAATTTCTCACAAATTAATTTTTTACTGTTGCAAATTTTAATTGCGCCAGGGATTGCCTTTTCTGTAGTAAATTATTCAAAAAATAATTTTATACTGTCGCAAATTTTAATTACGCCAGGG